>OZ010616.1:54976210-55001210 GCA_963932145.1 Acanthosepion lycidas
ATGGAAATAAACATTAACTGTTGAAGATTTCAAACTAACTAATGCTCAATGTAAGTCACTTCAAACTTATATGAAAATGAAAACTCAGTATGAAGGACCAATAGTAACAACCTTTTTTCAATGCAGGTAACGTTTTTAAACATTTAGACGTGTTATTTCAAAGCTCCATCGATAATATTGCTGTTAATATATTGAAGCAGTAATTAAATCACATTTTGTGGTATGGCTCGATTGAAGACGTCGAATTGGAAGCGCACACACACACACACACACACACACACACACACACACAGCTGAGAAAGTCATAAAGACATTGCTCCTTACACAATCCACTCAAAGACATTTTAGCTCACTTTTCCATCGCTAGGAAAGGAGGGTTGCCAAGAGGAAATGGTATGGTATGTTATACGTGGTGATGAAAGCATCAGTGTCGTAATATCTGTTGATCTATGTGAATGGATCGAATTCTTAAGGACGTTATTAGTACTAGAGTGTTAGTGGCATATCAATTCCTTATGGGTCATTTAATGACAGATTTATTTTTCTTGGAGATTTGGTAATTTAGAAATTTATTACTGTTAGTTTAGGTTCCTCCACGAGATCGCTATAAAAAAAAAAATTAAATTTAATATATATATTATATATATAGCATGATGAAAAAGACGCCAAACTTGAAAATTTTATCGTCCAAATGTTTGTTATTTTTAAGAGGCAAGATAAAAGTATTTTGGGGTATTTACATTTTTTTAATTGTTTCGTTAATTTTTTTTTTCAGTCAGCAAAATTGATCCATTTTTTCCATTTTATAAAAAAAACTGGAAATCTCACTTTTAAATTTCAGTTACCATTTTTTCAAAACTTATTTTAAGAAAATCAGAAACTTTCTATTTAAAATATTTTGAACCAAGCTTAGCTTTTGCGCCGAAAAGATGTAGTTTGAAAATAAAACAAAGCAGGTCATAAACTTTCGCGTCACTTGACAGGTAATGAATGACATTGACAGATTCCGTGAGGCTAATTTGTTCTACGGAAGGAGAAAAGTGAAATTATTTACCTCGTTATTTTTAATGAAACTTTCAGCGCTCTAAAAAAATTTTTGTACTTAGCTTTCACCTTTACGATGCTTTATGGAAAATATAAAGAAATAAAAGACTTAAGAGTGAGATTAAATGACATAAGGTACCTAATTTATAGGTACCTTATGAAATTTTGTCAGAAGTGTACATAAAATACTATAATTTTTATGTACATTTATTACATTTTACTGCGTTATTTGTAATTCCATTCATTTTATTAATTTTGATATTTCATTTATGGAAAAATGTCAGATTAATATAAAAATAAGTTCATAAAAAATTCATGATACGGATATATGTAGGTACCCTTCTCAGTTGAAATTGAAAAGTCAAATTAACTTCGTGTTTCGCTGAAGTAAAGGCCTTAAAACGGAGAACAATGCTCAACGTAACTTAAATGTATTCTGGCTGGTCTTCCGTATAATTTATAATTACAGCCAGATTATAAACAAAATCACATTTAATTAATGCGGATCTGACTAGTCAAAATCATACAATTTACAACGCGCTTAAAAAAAAAAAAAAAAAAAAAAAAAAAAACTCATAAGGAGACTTAGGAAACCAGATGCGGCTTTTAATTTTATAATTCTAACTTAAATGTAAAAATCTATTAAGAAATAATTTTATTAAAAATTCATTTTTCATCGAGAAAAAAATTCCTCAAAGCCTTGTGCTTTTAACTATTGTAAAGACTAAACCTGATGCGATCGAATTTCTAGCGTTTTCATAAAATTAGTTATGGGAGGGTTATAAATATTTAAATATTTCTGCTATGACTAATAATTTAAAAAAAAAAAAAATAAATAAATAAATAAATTTCGATCATCTGTGAATAGTTCCTGAAAGGCCTTAAACGGAGAACAATGCTCAACGCAACTTAATTGTATTCTGGTTGGTCTTCCGTATAATTTATAAGTACAGCCAGATTATAAACAAAATCAGTTTCATTAAATATCCGACAATTATATTTTTGAAAGATTTTCCAAATTAATGTGTCATACAAAAAAAAAAAAAAAAAAAAAAAAAAAAAAAAAAAAGTGCTAAAAATTGTGTCGGCGGAACTAGTAAATAATAAAGAGAAACAAGATTTTTTTAATCAATTTAAAATCTTCTAAAAAGGGAAAATTTAAAAAATTAAACTTTCGTCTTTCCTCTTAATAACATGAGCATTTAGACGATAAAATTGTGTTTTCGACAAGGTTGGCGTCTTCAAGCTATGCTTTTTTTTAGCGATTTCGTGGAGGTACCCATGTTAATTTTTACTGTGAAAATGCATTTTATACTCTGTTAGAGTTCTGAACTCAGTTTGACGGGGTCAATTATTTGCTCATACGTTGGACCCTAACAGGTGCTACCACCCGGGTTAGGATAGACTTGGAAATAATCAAGTGGTTTCACGATCCTCGAAAACACTCGAAAGTTCTTGCTGCCGGATGCAGTTTATAGCCATAGCCAGGACGCCAGCATATGTAGAGAATTGTCAAAGGTGTCATTGGATACAGTTTATTTTAATTAATTCGATTCTAGCCACCATTCCTTGGAGGTATATATTGGAGTACCTCATATTGCAATTGCGAATTATCTAAGTGTGTGTGTGTGGGGGGGGATGTCCATTACTTTTTGTCCGCTCAAATATGTTACGGAAGTAACGACTACAAAAGTTACATTAGAAGCATTTAGGGGAGATGATAGTTGATGAAATTAATGAAGTGTCTTGCAAGAGAGGGAAAAAAAACAAAAAAAAAACAGAATTTGCTCAGACTGGAAATATTAATGGTAGAACGATCATCCTGTATGCAAATCGATTAAAACTTGTCCAAATTGGTTGGAAGTAACATCAAAATAATCGTTACCTGAAAAGAAATGAATACCGATGTCAGTAAGAAAATCCTCGGGGATCAGAGTAAATTAAGATTTAATACTGTAATAAAAAGTAAAAGTTCAAGACAGATTAAATTTAAAAAGATTATAAGTGTTAGTGTAAAGAAATTTATCATAATTACCTCAATGAACGGAAAAATTCAAGAAATCCAGAACTTAAGTCAGATGTATTTTGCCAACAGAGCAATCTTCAGGGTAAGTTAAGTTTTCCTCTTGTTGGTTAAGTAAATGTGTTGATAACAGTTGCATCTTATTCTACCCCTTCTTAGTAGAGAGGGTTTAAAAAAAAAAAAAAAAAAAAAAAAAGTCTGTATAGGTAACCTTATTTCTTCACAGGATACGTTTTGTGGGAATTGCTTTTTTTTTCCTCAACAGACATGTCCTCAGGGTTTAACTTCATCGTTACTAGTCTTGTGCCATTGGAAGAACATGGTCATCCCAAACTTCAAAAGACCGGCTTCATTTGGGTATAGAAAAAGAAACGAATAGACAGGATACGCAAGTAGACGAGAATCACACAGAGTGCATACATTAAATTAATGTAAATGACAAAAAAAAAAAAAAAAAAAAAAAAAAAAAAAAAAAAACAATAAACTTATCAGACTTTGTTCTGACTAGAAATATTTACTGGTATAAAGACTGGTATAAAGACCATCTCGTAGTTATATTGATTAAAATGTCGCCAAAATGGTATCAAGGAATATTAAAAAAACATTTTTAAGAGAAAATGGTTACTGCTGACATTAAGGAAATCTTACTGTAATAAAAAGGCAGATTTTAAGTGAATTAATGTTCAGTTTGAAGCTAATGTAAAAAAAAAATCATTGCCAAAAATCAACCAATTTACCTTAATGAATGGAAAATATACAGAAAATAGCCGGATAGTTCTAATGAATTCCCTGTGAGATGTTAATAATTCCTCCTTTAAATTGTCCTTTAGGAAATCACTCAAACTTGCCATCACAGAATCCGTTCGTATACCAATGTGGCCGCCAGACGTTACCCACCCGTGCAAAAGCCAATTTCGAACAGTGTAAAAGACGTCTATTCTTATAGAACGAAGAAACGCTGTACCGGAAATGGGACGGAGAAACATTGACGCCCACGCATTCAACATCCTGGTCTTTGGAATCTCTTAATTCAAGAATTGATTTTTGTTAGTAAAAGAATGTGAGTTCAATCTCTACGATCGTCTAATGTTTATTAAATTGCATTATATATATTCTGCTTCAAGTCCAAAATGTTTTCGGCTCGTAACTTTCAAATGGTATTGAAATCACTGGTTTTCTAAACAAATGTATCATTATTTACACTTCAATCCCGGAACATTTAAGCAGGTTTTTAGTGAATGAAGTATAAATTTAAAAATGTATTAATATATCTTCAATGTCATGATTAATAAAATCGCTCTTTAAAAATAATTCGGAATATTTTAAAGAATATTATT
The DNA here is from genome assembly GCA_963932145.1 of Acanthosepion lycidas. Lineage (NCBI taxonomy): Eukaryota > Metazoa > Mollusca > Cephalopoda > Sepiida > Sepiidae > Acanthosepion > Acanthosepion lycidas. The sequence continues at coordinate 54,980,615 of OZ010616.1, forward strand.
GTGAAATATAAAACCCATTGTCTGCTTCTCCGAACGCAAATATCTAATTCACACAAAGTAAAACTCGCATTGAAGGATATTATGCAATGTCCTTCAATGCAATGTCCATTTTTTCTAACCAAATCAGTTTTTTAATTATCTCACCTTAAGCAAGACAAAAAATCCACAAAGGTAAAGATTTACTCCTATTATTTCAAAGCATCAATAATTTTACGTCTGTCACATGATTTGACACTATCTTTTTGTTGAATTGTGTATTTCGTCATAAAAAAAAATAGATTCTTGTTTTGATCTGATAAATTATTCAATATATTAGGAACCTATTGTGACCACTGAGCAGAAAATCATCGTTGTTTGCATTATTTACGTTATACATTGCCATATTCACAACGTTTTAGACGTTGTATGTTTCAGCCTTCTTCAGATGATTGGAATTTCGAAGCGAGCTCATTTTTTTCGTCCAGCGGGGAAAATTACCCTATTTCTCCGTGCCATGCCTCTCCCGGATGTCTAAGTTATTTCCCTTTAACTCAACTCTTCAAGATTTTAACTCTTTGAGTTTAGTCACTGGATCTGACCAACGTCTCTATCCACTGGGCCATGTTACCTTGAGGACATCGGCGTATGAGTTTTTTGGGGGGACTTATAAACCTAATGTCTCAACATATCTAAAGTTGATTTGGCTGCTAGGCCTGCTTTATTGTTACCTTCACTTCCAATGTGTCTAGGAATCCAACATAGTTTGATGTCATTTATGTTTGCAAGTAGTACTGCTCATTTTGTATAATAGTTTCATAATGAGTGGGTTGTTGGATTGTTTTATCTTCAAAATCATGAGGACGGATAGTGTGTTTGAAATAATTAAGAAATTTTTTTTGTTTGCTCTGTGTGATGCTGTTGAGAGCTACCTCTATTGCATAAGCAAAAGTGGATATTAGAGTGTGTGTGTATATATGTATATATATATATACATATATATATATATGAGAGAGAGAGAGAGTGAGGTCTGAATATTCAGTTAATATATGTTTAATAGTGTATGCCATTTCATATGCTTGGCATACTGGTTGATTTTCGTTGTTTAGCAAATATGAGTGGGTTATTATTTTGCTTTATGGCATATGAACCTCAATGGGTTATTTAATTCCGACAAGATTTTTACAATATATTTGTATGAATAGAATATGTATTCTTTATAAGAAATCATTTTGTAGATCAGGTTTCATTGACATATTTTTGTAAAGAGGGTTTGTGTTGACAGTTTGGTTTCATTGATTTTTTTCTCGGTAATTTTTACCCCATACAATCCCGAGGTGATATGGGTTGAAGATAAGGATTAACACTAAACTTGAACATATTAAAATTATAACATCGGGAAAGCATCCACGGTTCCACAAGGCAGTGGTTCGTGTGAAGAAACTGTCCGAGTAGAACTTACACCCAAAAGGAAAACGTGGTTCGCTACAATATTCGTGGCATGGAAGGTCTTAAACGTGAAGGTTATTACTGGTGGAATTAAGGAAAACATCTTGTCTGAACACTTTCAATGGAAATGGCGATAAGGTTTGCGACATTTAGTCTGTGAAGAAAGGGGCTGTAGGGTGGGAAATAATTAGTCACCAATGATGCAGAGACGCATTTGAACTAATGTCTAATGGATGTCAGTTATCAGTTATCTCCTGTTAATTCACCTCTCCAAGTTCTCCATTGCCTTAAAGATACATGGCACAGTGGATAAAGGCGTTGGTTAGATCCAGTGACAGGGCCCAAAGAGTTCAGTACCTGGTTAAGGCAGTGGAGAACTTTGAGAGGGAAATTAACAGAAGATAACTGATAACTGACATCCATTAGACATGGCACGTGGAACTAGAACAGTTAACCCTAGCGAGCGAAATAAAGGGTTCAGTTCGACATTCCAACCACCTGAAGAAGGCCAGAGCGTATAAAGACCGAAACGTTGTTATAAATATGGCAACAAAGATTAGGACAATAGTCCGAATAATGTCAATAGTATACGATGTTTGATCAAAATTATTGGAAGGGTGACTATAGTAACGGGGCTAAAGAACGCAGAGTAAAGACGTTTGGTATAGTTTGATCTTGAACAAGATCCCGGAAGTGCTCTTCTGAAATAGGGACAATTTACCGGAGACATATAAAATGGCTTGAGCGAAAAATCCAAGAGGATTCCTTCGGAATAATCCTTTTTAATATTAAAGAACATTTTTTTTTTATTTCCAGAAGATCTTAATGCAACAACATTGAAACAATAATAATCATCAACTTGGGACCGATGAGCAGGACGTGCTGTGAGAATGAGGGATAACAGGGTTTCCAAACAACTCTTCAACGGGGATCTGAAGACAGGAAATCCTCCGCAACATAAGAACCTAGAAAATGGTTTAAGGATAACCTGAATGCATTTCACATGGGTGTGCAAGATTGGGAAGAATTTATTTTAAATCATAGATGCAGCACTTTTTAGGTTGAATGTCTCAGGTATGGAGAGATCAAGCTAGATCTCCGGAAAGGCATTCTGATTTATCAATTAATATACAGATTTGATGGAGGCACGATGATGTAATGTATAGCGGTTCGTATTGAGGAATCTAAAAGCCGAGTTCGAATTCCAGTCGAGTTCATTACATTCATTTATGTGCTAATACCCTTGGGAAGGTGCGAAATCCATCTTTTCTCCCATCGCTGTGGGTAAATAGCAAGACGGATTGGGTCCTGTAGTCTTGGTTGGCAACCAGCACCTCCAACAATAGGTAAATAGTAGTGCTTTCTGGGCGCTGTAGTCAACTAAACTAGAAGGAAAACGGGAATTCAAACACTTCTAACTATGAGTAAATAGTAGAACAGTCTCTGCCTTGTAGTCATGGTTGGTAACCTGACTAGAACGAAAACTAAATTATTTTCTCCCTGTCCTTACGACAGACCGATGTTATGTTCAATTTTGTTCTGGTAACTCCTGCACTTTGTTTTATAGTTTTGGATTATTAGTCTGTTATCATGCTATTATTTATTGACAGAGGTTTTTGTGGTATACGTTGATGTATGCCAGCTATTTGTATGATCATTTCTAAAAATATTTTTGTTTTGTAGTCAAATTTAGATTGCTAACATTTTTGCCAACAGACCTTTTTGGTTTCATTCATTGTTGTAGGGACCTTTGTTATATTTAGTTTATAGTTGATACGGTTGGTGATTATTGCTTCTTTCGAAATGATCTTTTACGTAGTCTAATTAATTCTTTACATGTATCATCGAACTAGGAACTATTTCTTCAGCTTGGTGTTCAGTTTTGGGGGGATGCATTCTTTTGTTATGGCTATAAGGTTTTCCGTGAAATTTTCTATTGTTTCTATATTGTTTTGAGTTAATTTGTTTTGATATAAATTTACCATATTGTCCAAGCCTGCCTTGCTTAGCCTCCATGAGTGCTCATCACATTCCATTGTTCATCCCGGTGGTAGATAAATAGTCACTACCATGTGTATCATCGTAAAAAAATTCCAGGTAAGGTCTAGGAAAATTGCTGAATCACACATGACTAGGTTTTCCAGTTTCTGGATTAATGTGTGTCACTGCTCCCTAGTTGAGCAGCCATAGCTCATAATACATATGAATGTTTCCATAATTTTTCCCTTTTGTGTTTGTGACCTTGGAACCTCAAATAATATTATGGCTATTAAAATCTCATAAGAGAACGAAGGCTTTGGATAATTGATTTATTAGATCTTCTATCTTGTTTTGGTCTATGGAGATACAGAGACTGACTGCTCTGTGCAAAATATTTTTCATAGCAGCTGTTGTAGTTCTGTTTATAGTTCAGTTTTGATCTAGGGGTATGTCATTTTTTTTTATTAAGGCGGTAACCTGACTCCAGAGCTGTGAATGTGACTGTATTCTTAATAGTTTCCAATATTAACATTATCGTTTTTTAGAAATGTTTCTTGGATACTAGTGACAACATGATCAACAGTTTTTAGCATGTGTAATTCATTGAAATCTGTTGTCCACGACAGTTCAACTGTAGTATTTTAATTTTCCATTTTTGTATTTTTGAGTTTTACACTTATTTTATGTTTTTATTTATTTATTTATTTTTTTTTGTTTGAAAGATTTTGGTGTCGTATCCATTCTCTCTAATAACCTCAAATTTATTTTTGTAAGTGTCATTTGATTTATTTTGTTGTTTGGTCATGTCTTTTGGAGGACTTTTCGGGCGTGTCTATTATAAGATTTGGTGGACGGAATGTTGAGCTTCGTAATTTTTTGTCTACTGGGGATTGCTTTAGGTGAATATTTTGTATTTTGTGTAGGTGATATTTGAGCCGCAGTGTGTGGGTATGAAACGGGCTCTTCGCCATATTTTACAAATTCGGTTTGGCAGCTTTCAGAAGTGAACGAATTTTGGCCACTTATTCGGTACTAGATGAACTAACTTCTCGATGAGTGTTCTATATTTGTTTGTTTTGTTGTTATTATTGCCCCTATTTGGATTCGTCTTCTGAACGATATTGGCATAAGTATGGCCTTTCATATTGACATCCATTATATCACCTCTATGATTTCTCTCTCTCTCTCCCTCTCTCTCTCTCTCTCTCCCTCATATATATATATATATATATATATATATATATATATATAATGAAATGGACAAAGTCCGACAATTATTTTAAGACATTTTTATGTTTATACATTCTTTTTATAGATGGCATTTATCAATCCACCCACGGGGATCGAATGTGGCACAAGGCCTTTTTAATGTGGGTATCTCCGAGCCCGTAGGCCCAGCCAAAAATAAATAACCATCCAAACCCGCCGAGGCGGGCCAGTTCCGTCAACCTCCCCCGATGAAACCCTACCCTTCGGCGGAGCTTTGTCCGGGTTCCTCTCTGCAAGCAGAGAGTTCGACAGACACCCGACCCGGCAGCTCACAAAGCGCAGATACTACACTTTGATCCTAGCCACCGGGCCGAGCGGGTATTTCACAGAAAAATTCGGAGGACGAATATTTTTTGTGAAAATTTCTCAGACATTCAGGCCGGTAAATGTTATTTAATACTGTTTATTATAAACAGAGCATTTACTTAAATATTTGTATCTATAAAAAGAATGTATAATCATAAAAATGCCTTAATAGATATATATATATATATATATATATATATATATATATATATATATATATATAAGGCTCAAAAATTAATATTCCATAGTTATAATTTATTACATTGGAATCGTAATCACGATCCAGTTCATCAGACCTAGCTATTTGAATTTGTAGGTCAGATGAATTGAATCGTGATTACGATTCCAATGTCTGTCCTAACTCCTTGTCAGTATTAGCTACCATATCTCAATTAGTTTCTAGCAATTTCCTTATCTTATCTTTATATCTTTCAGGCACTATCAAGTCTTCTTCCTTTATTTAGGAACTACTAGTCTCTATCCATCTCCCATAGTTCTTGCATACTCTTAATTGCTTCATAATTTTTGCCGGATAGGCGTATAAAACCCAAAACCTAACTCTTCTCCCTATTTTATTGTAATAGTTTTATTGGCTATACTAACCAGCAATAGGGTCACCGTTTCCATCCCTTCTACCACGGAACAACACAAGATCACCTCTTCTTCACCATTATCATACCTCTCTGTCGGTGTTATCTGATATAACCCTTCCGTTAGTTTCTCTTCTGTATCTATCCTTCCTTCTCATCTAGGGGAAAGTTTCATCTCAGTCTGGGTTACTACGGGGCACTTCTTTTCCACTTCATTCCCTAATGGAACCTCTACTCTTCCCAAAACCAATGTAGCCGGGTCAAAGCAGATTTGGGTTTTATTCAGCCTAAGCTAGTCATTCCCTAAAATTAATTCGGCGCACAAATCAGGTGCCACATACACCTTAAGCTCACCTGTGGTCCTCACCAATTTGAATGGTAGCCATGTCATATGCTCTATTCTCATCTGACTACTATCTGCCTGGCTAATGAATAAATCTACTGGCTGAAGTTTTCTATGTAACCCCAGCTGTCTAAACACCTTGAAATTTATTAAGGAGACCGACGCTCCAGTATCCTCTAATGCCTTTACTGACTCGTGCCCCATCAACACATTACAGATAAAGTCGGCCCTCTTTAAATAGCTGAGACATCTGGGCTCTGTCCCTTTTCCTCAACCTTCCCTTATTTTTATTTCCTTTTTGGTTATCCCTATTTTTCAAACTCGACATGGGTACTGGTAATAGTGGTTCATCGTTCGTTACCCTAGGTCAGCTTCTCTTTGCTGGGGTGGTGACTGGTCTTTTTGTTCCCTTCCTCTCTCAGCAACTTTTCTTCCTGGACAATGCCTTCTTAAGTGACCCGCCATCTTACATAGCCAGCACTTACGCCATTTACTGAAAAATGTTCAGCCACACCACAGGACCAGCACTTCAGAGGTCTTGTTTTTATTGGGACCACCCTACCTCTTACTTCTATACGTTTCCCGATCGCTTATTCTTTTCGGATGTACTAGGATATCTATTTTCTTAATCCCTAGTCTCCTATCCTTTGCATCTGTGCACCACTTTGCCTTGTGGTCAAAACTCCTACATTTTGTGCAATTCGGAACTGAGACCTCCTTCCCAATTGGTTGGACAGTCTCTGGCCCTGTGTCCTCCGTAATTGCAAGTCCGACATACCAGCCCGTACCGCCCCGGAGTGGACTTCCAGTTGGGGTCGGCCTCCCAATCTTCCTCTTTTGCGTCTTTATGGGGTTTTATGTTCACTATTCCTATTTCTGGAGTTTTTCTCTGCACCCTTCCAACCCCTAGATCTTTGAGAACCTTGGTCTCTGTTGTTTCTTATCCTTTCCCAGATCCTCACGCTATTTTTAGCTACCTCTAGGGCCTTCATCAGCCTACATTGCCCACCCTTCAGGACGTCACCCCTCATGTCATCATTACGGATAGCGCCCATAAAAGCGTCCGCTAACAACGCCTGAATCACCCCATTTAACCCTGCCAATCCCGTTATCTTATCCCCTAGGTCCTCTAGAGTTTCCCAAACTCTTCCTGTTTAATCCCGCATCTATGTTTGTTCGCTCGCTCGCTAGCATACCGTCTGATTAGCGTTTTCTTCAGCTCGCCCCATACTATCTGGGGGTTCTCTTTGTATAAAGCCCCGATAAATTTTGTGACTGGTCCAGCTACTGTTTCATAAGCTAACAGCACCATCTGTCAACCCATACACCAGCTGTTTCTTTTGTACAGCTACTAACCAATCATGAAATTCTGCCGGGTTGCCTTGGTAGGTGGGTAACTTCATCCCACCCAACAGGCCCCTAAAGGCCGCCGTTATTTCCGGGACCGTAGTTTCGCCCCCTGTACTGTCTGATCCAGTGGTACTCATCTATTCTGGCGGTGTACCTCAATTAATAAGTAATTTGAAGGGCAAGGGTCACACTAATACTTACTGGCTATTTTCGTGTATCAAAATTGAGTGAGAAAAAAAACAATAATTGGGTGAAACCAAAAAGTGTGCTTCTGCTGCTGCCTTGTTCCTGTAACTATCGGCTATTCGGAACAATATCTTTCGATTCCAATGTTTTCTAAGTAATTCTTGGGTATAATCTTTGGTCGCGGCGTTAATTGTCAACCAAATGTAACGCCCATCCTCTCGCACGGTGTCAGTTATAACGCCATATCTGGTCAAAGCGTCCATGTGACACCGTATTCTAAACTCCGACGTTATCCACAAGACCGCCTGTTGGTCCTGTATGATTCAGTATTACAGGTTAGACCTAAGACTCCGGTTTCAAATGTCGATTCGATTCCACTCACCAGCCACGTTGGGATTTTTTATCCTGGCGAGAAGTTATTGGGTCGTAGAATTCCGTTGGTCTACCTACAAGCTTGTTGGGTGATTCCCTTCGCAATGTCCCCTGGAATGTGGTATTTAATCTCCTCATTCAAGAATGCGCTTCCGAGGTCTCCTCCTGGGTAAAAGCTGAAATCAAGGCTTTCATCCGCGCAAGGAAATATAAGTTTAATTCATGCTCATCGCCTTGTTTCTCTGATGCTTGCACAGCTGCCATTGCCTATAGGAATGACTTCTGACGCCTATAACGTAGTGATATGTCAGATTGCAACATACGTCTCTTTGTCACAGCCCGTAATGATTGTAAGCGTGTATTCAAAGAAGCAAAGTCACTATTATCTGATAGAATGAAATAATGTATTGCATCTCGCAATTTCGGTTCCAAGAATTATTGGCGTCTTTGCAAGAGCGTACTAAACAACAGCAAACCCACAATACCTCCTTTATTCAACCAATTTGAAGTTCTGACTTCCTCAGCTTATAAGGACGAGTACTTTGCTCGTAAATTCTCATCCAATTCAACGCTCGACTCATCCGGTGTACCCACACCCGATTTTCCCCTTGAACTGAGGCTCTGCTGAGCGAGTTGCGCATAACTTCATCGTTGGTATTGGGCATCATCTCTAAATTAGAGAAAGCTAGAGGTGGGGATGGGATACCAGCCATTGTCCTGAAGAAATGTTCTCCTGACCTGGCTCCTGTCCTCTCCAAACTATATTACTGCCTCAACGACTCCAGCCTGTTAGAATCTTCAGCTGTTGTACCTGTCTTCTAAGAGACTCTTCTGACCCATCTAACTACCGTCCTATCAGTCTCCTACCACTCTTCGGCAAAGTCTTTGAAACTTTAATCACCGCTGAAGTGGTTAAGCGCCTCACAGCCCATGATCTGCTCTCTGACAAGCAATATGGTTTCCGCTTTGCCCGATCTACAGCTCATGTGCTCACGGCCATAACTGAATGCTTACCAAGCACTTCACAATAACAGAGAAGCTCGTGTCGTGGCTCTAGATATCTCTAAAGCGTTTGATAGGGTTTTGCATGCTGCCTCCTCCGTAAGCTCCACAGATACAGTATTTCAGAACGATTATTGGACTTAATACAATAATTCCTGTCAAACCGTGTAATGAAGGTCGTCCTTAACGGATTCTCCTCCAGTTCTTTTCTCAAGTTCTTTTTCAGGTGTTCTCCAAGGCTCTATCCTAGGCCCTACTCTGTTCCTTATCTTCATTAACGATCTTCTCAATGTCATCAGTGCCCAAATAGGCATCTATGCAGACGACACTATTTACTCCTGCCTCAATAGCAAATCTGGTATCGATGAAAAAACTAACCTGGCCGTTCGTCTCGAAGAGGACCTCAAATGGGAAAAATGAAAGAAAACAAAACTGCTTTAATACCCCCACCACAGAGAACCCTCCCTGCCACCCATTAGAAAATCTGATGCTCAACTCCATGAGAGCACCTCTTTGCAACTGCTTGGTCTCACACTCTCCGCTAACCTGAGATGGAACAATTACATTGAATCAATAGCTTCATCTACCGCAAGGAAAGTTGGTTCTCTGTGTCGCGCCAGAAAATTTTTCTCGCCCGAGTCCAAATCTACAAATCAACCATTCTCCCTTGTATGGAATGCTGCTGCCATATATGGTCTGGATCCTCCGCTGTTTGTCTTAAGGTCATCGACAAAATCCAGAGACGGATATGCAATCTGGTTGGCCCTGATCTGGCATCTCGTTTACAGTCGTTCTCTCACAGACGTGCCGTCGCCTCCCTCTTTCTTTTTTATATAAATACTTTCACGGTAAATTTTTTGATTAGCTACTTTCGCTAGTTCCCAAACTGCACGATTTTAAACGTGCAACTAGGCTGGCATATCGGTCCCACCCTTTTCACTGTCGAAACGGTTAATTGTAGCCATCTCGAACTTCCCGTCTGTGGAACTCCCTTCCTCTTACTTACTTCCCTCATAGCTATAATCTCCAACTATTCAGAATCAATGTCAATCGACATCTCCAGATGCCTCGTCCTTCTCTTCATCCTTTCCTCTATCACGTCTATTTACTCTTGTTCCCACTCTCTGTAACCCCTTGCGTAATAGTGGCACTCCCGCCTTGCTTTGGGTGAAAAGTTTTAAAAAATGGCAACCAGTTTAGTAGGTGGAAACACTGAATTCAAACCCCTCTACATATGGGTAAGAAGCAGGACAGTCGGCCCTGTGGCCACAGTTGGCAACCAGTGTAGGCGAGCGCAAAACTAAATTCAAACCTCTTCTACATATGGGTAAATAGTAGGACATTTAGGTCTGTAGCCATTGTTGGCAGCCAGTCTAGGCTGATGACAACCCTGAATGCAAAACTACACCAAATATGGGTTAATAATAGTTCAGTGTACTCTGCAGTCATATTTGGGAACCAGAGTAGACGGAGGACAACTGCAAATTCAAAAGCCCTCCAAAGATGGGAAAAATAGGACAGAGGTCACTGCAGCCATAGTCGGCAACATATGTAGTTGGAGGACAAATCTGAATTCAAAACCCTTCCAAATATGGTTAAATTGTAGGACAGTAGATTTTGTAGTCATAGTTGGTAACCAGTGTAGGCGGAAGGCAACTCTGAATTCAAAACCACTCCAAATATGGGTAAATAGTAGGGGGAGTAGGCTATGTAGATATAGTTGGCAAACAGTGTAGGCGGAGGCAACTGTGAATTTCAAACTTCTCCAAATCTGGGTAAATAGTAGGACAGTGGATTCTGTGGCAATAGTTGACAACCAATGTAGTCGGAAGAAAACTCATAATTCAAAATGTCCCCCAATATGTATAAATAGTAGTGCAGTGGTGTCTGTACCCATAGTTGGCATCCAGTGTAAACGGGGGGACAACTCGGAAATCAGATCTCTCAATATATGTGCAAATATTAGGGCAGTGGCCTCTGTATTTATAGTGGGCAACCATTCTAGGCGGAGGACAACTCTGAATTCAAAACCCTTCCAAATATGGGGAAATTGTAGGACAATAGGCTTTGTAGCCATAGTTGGTAACCAGTGTAGGCGGAAGGTAACTCTGAATTCAAAACCACTCCAAATATGGGTAAATATTAGGGCAGTGGACTCTGTAACAATAGGTGGTAATCAAAGTAGTGGGAGGATAAAACTGAACTGAAAATCCTTCCAAATACGGGTAAATAGTAGGGTAATTAGCTCTGTAGCCATACTAGGCAAGTAGCGTAGGTGGAGGACAACACTGAAATTAGACCCATCCCAATATGGGTAAATAATAGGGCAATGGGTTCTGTAGCCATTGTTGTTAACCAGTGTTGGCAGACGACAACTCTGAATTCAAACGCCATGAAATATGGATAAACATTAAGGCATTGTCCTTTAGCCATAGTTGACTAACAGTGTAGGTGAAAGAAAACTCTGAATTCAAAACCCTTCTAAATAGAGGGAAACAGTAGGACAGACGTACCTGTAACCATAGCTGGCAACCAGGGTAGGCGAGAAACAATTAAGAATTCAACACCTTCCACATATGGTGAAATAATAGGCCAGCGTCCTCTGCACCCGTGGTTAGCCGCCAGAGTTAGTGAAGGACAACTCTGAAATATTAACTGCTCAGGACATGGATAAAGAACAAGTCAGTCATATTTGGTAAACAATGTAGACGGAGGACAAGTCTGAAATTAAATCCATCAAAATATGGATAAATATTACACCAAAATAGGCACTACCGCCAAAGTTGTCAACGTGTTTATGCAGAGGAAAATTCGGAATTGAAAGTCCATTTACATGTGTAAATATTAGGGAAATGGTTACTTTAGCCGTAGTTTGCAACCAGTCTAGGCGAAGTACAACACGGAATTGAGAGTCCTTTCATTTATGTATAAATAGTAGGGTAATGGACAGTTTTGCGATAGTAGGAAAACAGACTAGACGAAGGACAACTCGGCATTGAAAGTAACTTCAAATATGTATAAATATTAGGGTAATGGGGTGTTTAGCCCTAGTAGGCAAACAATCAAGCCGAAGGAGAACACGGAATTGAAAGTCCCTTCAAATATGTATAAATATTAGGGCAACCAGTCTAGGCGAAGAAAAAACCGGAATTGAAAGTTGCTTCAAATATGTATAAATATTAGGGCAACCAGTCTAGGCGAAGAAAAAACCGGAATTGAAAGTCCCTTCAAATATGTATAAATATTAGGGCAACCAGTCTAGGCGAAGAAAAAAACGGAATTGAAAGTTGCTTCAAATATGTATAAATATTAGGGCAACCAGTCTAGGCGAAGAAAAAACCGGAATTGAAAGTTGCTTCAAATATGTATAAATATTAGGGCACCCAGTCTAGGCGAAGAAAAAACCGGAATTGAAAGTTGCTTCAAATATGTATAAATATTAGGGCAACCAGTCTAGGCGAAGAAAAAACCGGAATTGAAAGTTGCTTCAAATATGTTTAAATATTAGGGCAACCAGTCTAGGCGAAGAAAAAACCGGAATTGAAAGTTGCTTCAAATATGTATAAATATTAGGGCAATGTTCTCTATAGCCCTATTTGTCAATCAGTGTATGTAGAAGAAAATTCGGAATTGAAAGTCCCTTCAAATATGTATAAATAGTAGGTCAATGGGCTCTTTAGTCGTAGTTGTCAACCAGTCTAGGAGAAGAAAAAAATCTGAATTTAAAAGTATATATAATCCTGATGAGGCAGATACTATGCAACTAAGGAAAGGATCTTGGAAGTCCCATTGGCGTGATGATTCCTACTACGGTCGACCGCATCATGAATCAATATGCGAAACAGAAATGACACTCTCCTAACCTGCGTTCTTCAAACTATTTACACACGCTTGTTAGTTTGGTTATCTGTTGTTTCTTTCTGTCCCCTTACCTTGTATATGTACTGTTAATGTGAAATGTTCTAAGCCCTCTTTTCTTTATATGTGCCCTAGAAATTTCAGCTATCTTTGCAATGGAAAATGATCACACAAATCACTAATGGTAAAATGTTGAGAGAAATGACCCAAACTCCATAAAATATGGCTTAGTCACCAACCACCCTCTGAGAAACAAGAACTTTAACTCCATTTGCTATTGTTTGTAACTAAAACCTTTAAGGTTGTCGCTGTCGTATTATTTCCACGGTAACACCAGATAAATATCGGCGGATTAATATTATTATTGACGCATGTGGAAACAAGCTAAGCCACGACACATTTTATATGACAGAATCATTATGCCCTCTGTCTATATTTCTGAGATGAGGTATTGTAACTATTTACACTATTTACATTGTTCGGGCTATTGTCACCATCCTTATTGCCACATTCACGACTTTTCGACCGCTGTGCTCTCCGGTCTTCATCTGGATCCGTTTATATTTCTGAGATGAGCTATTGTAACTATTTACCCTATTTACATTGTTCGGGCTATTGTCACCATCCTTATTGCCACATTCACGACTTTTCGACCGTTGTGCTCTCCGGTCTTCATCTGGATCCGTTTATATTTCTGAGATGAGCTATTGTAACTATTTACACTATTTACATTGTTCGGGCTATTGTCACCATCCTTATTGCCACATTCACGACTTTTCGACCGCTGTGCTCTCCGGTCTTCATCTGGACCGTTTATATTTCTGAGATGAGCTATTGTAACTATTTACACTATTTACATTGTTCGGGCTATTGTCACCATCCTTATTGCAACATTCACGACTTTTCGACCGCTGTGCTCTCCGGTCTTCATCTGGATCCGTTTATATTTCTGAGATGAGCTATTGTAACTATTTACACTATTTACATTGTTCGGGCTATTGTCACCATCCTTATTGCAACATTCACGACTTTTCGACCGTTGTGCTCTCCGGTCTTCATCTGGATCTGTCTATATTTCTGAGATGAGCTATTGTAACTATTTACACTATTTACATTGTTCGGACTGTTGTCCACATTTTTATTACCATATTTACCTACAACATCTGACTATATTTCTGAGATGAGATATTGTAACTATTTACACTATTTACATTGTTCCGACTGTTGTCATTGTCATATTCACTGTCTATCCTACTCCTAGCTAATCCGACAACGACCTATTAACTCTAACATTTGAAACAATCACAAGTACCGATCCTTCTCTATTCAATCCCTACATGTACCACAATACGACGTTTTCGCGGGTAATCTAATAATAATAAAAAAAACATTATGATTAAAATTTCTTCATGTGTAAGGATTTTTCTTTTTTTTTTTTTTTAAATTTTAATACAAAGATAGAGAAAGTATATAAAGATTTTCACATGCAAAGAAGAGGAGGAAATGAAGATTGGGAAGCAAACCAACATAACTGAAAACATAACATCAAATAAAATAAAAAAAACTGCGTTAGTATAGAGCAGCCCAAGTCCCAAAATAAAAAGACCGGACGCTCAGCAGAATCAAGAAGCTTACTCACTATGGTTGGGTGGGTGGGATGGTTTTTAGTTGTATTAAATCAATTAGGGAGCACCAACCCAAGAGGAATGTTCCAGTGCTGAAAGAAAAGCCCTAATTTGAATAATTGGTCTCTTCAACTATATATAATTCAATGAGTCGCCTTCGCTAAATCTGCGAAAGTACAGCAGTGAATTCTCACTCCATCAATATTTTTGAGGAAGTCAAGATTTTTGCTTAGGCTTTAAAAATGGTTTGTAATCAAATGAAGTATGTTTCAAACCTATATCTTTTCATGCCAGGTTCTGCGACATGTTTTCTACGAGTTGGCGTTGAGGCCGCTTTACCTAAGTAATGGTAACTTCCTCGGCATGTTCACATTTTATACACCCATCATTGTATTCGGCTATATGTAGTCATACATGTTCTACAATATTTGTTGGACTATATTATGTAGATAGGCAATAACATTGTGAAACTTTATTTATTGTTTGCCAACTTATCCTTACTCTGCAGTATTATCCAAATATTTAATGAAATTCATTTTTCAATGTTTTAAACCGTTTTGAAAGTATGAAAGATGTTTTTCATCACATGAAATAAATATCTGCAATGTTTTATATAAAAAAAACCCCTTCAAATAACGTTTAATCTCTTCCACTAAATACCTTAATCCGAGATGTATAACTATTCCTACTATACTCATTAATAACCATTTACAGCGAATAGCTCTTGCACTTTGTATTAAGTGAACAATGGTGGAAAAAAAGATTGATACTAAACTGTTACTCCACATTTCAGCGATATGCTTACCATTTTTCTCCGTTAAAAAATCATTATTGCCGACGAGTTAATTTTTTTTTTCCTATCGTTTATCTAAAAAGTAACCGTATTTATATATATTTATACTTATTCCGAACGACTCGCGTCGTCAGGCAGTTTTTAATATTTTGTTTAAATTTGTTACCAAATTAATATTCCGTCAAAATGAACACTTACCCCTAGGAAACTGTCAACTATTTATTTAATTCTGGATACAAAGGTAAGTATTCTGTTTTATTGCTTATTAATGCCACAACTGTTCCCTGTCCCGATTTCAGTCAATTAGGGATTTTCCAAGCGTAGCTTAGATGTAGCACAAGGCCGAAAATACGGGGCACCCGTGAGGATCGAACTCCCTACTCAGTCGTAATGTTCTAGCAAGACACGCTTGCTAACTATTACACCACGCTGAGATGCCCGATTTCAGTCAATTAGTCATAACCAAACTCTGCACCAGTGTGTGTGTGTGTGTGTATATATATATATATATATAATTTTTTTTTTTTTTTTTTTTTTTTTTTTACTCCGGCTGGACAATGTGCTTTTTCGTTAAATATCACTAATTTGATCACGGTAGAGATCATCAGTGTCTTATTAAATATTTATTTTCTTTCAGGATGCGTGTTTGCTCTGGTTGGAAGCTGTTTTGTCAGCAATTAAATCAAAGCGGTCGACACTGAAATAGAATGGACGCAAAGAAATTCCTGACCTTTTTCCTTGGGATCGGTCACATAACTGCCAAAAGGGGTTTTAACCCCACCTCTCATACCCTCCAAGATAAAAATGAAATGGAGCGCTGTAAGAGAATGGTGATAAAATAACCAGTCTTCGGTGAACATGACCGAATAACGAACTGTAAAAAGTTTCGTTACAGAAACTATACAAATTCCATAAGAGAACCCAACTACGATTTACCAACGTAAGAATAGACTAAAACAATGGACTGTTGACTGTACTTTATGGCATGTGGCCTGTGAGCATCGGATCTCCACCTAACACAAGATTAAGAGGAGTAACGCCCAAATTTATTCCCAGCTTCCAAAAATTATCATACAAAAAATCCGTCCTGTGTATGACGATAAACTACGTCCAACAGCAAGGCTTTATTTCAGGCGGCTTTGAGGAGTGGAACCACTGAATTGCTGGTGTTCCCAGGTCCACCCTGATCCGGGATGGTAGCACCTGTTAAGGTACTAGCTATGGGTAAATAGTTAACCTCCAAACTGGGGTGAACACACTATGAAAATGTAGATAGGTTTTAATACCAGTAATACACATTTTGAAGGGAAAAAATATTACCAGCAATAGATTAAAAAATGTTACCAACAATAAAAAATCTTGTCGGCATTAAATAACTATGTGAGGTTAATATGCTACAAAACAAACCAAATTATACATTTTTGAAAAAAGTATTACCAGTTATACACTTCTTTTGGAAAAAAATGTTACTAGAAATAGATGTTTTGAAGGGGAAAATATTACCAGCACTACATTTAGGAAGAAAAATATTGCAGCAATAAAAATTGTCGCCAGTAAAGAAGCCAAAGCGGTTGATATGCTGTGAAACAAACCAAATCGAAAAATCTGGCTAATTATGGATGATATATATATATATATATACACACACACACATACTGTATGTGAAAGAAATAATTTTGAATTTTATTAAACTTATTTTTATTTTTCTCAAAAATTAAGTTTTTTTCTTTTAGCTATTAAAAGTAGGAATAATACTTTAAAATTGAGGAAATACATTTTAAATATTAAAAATACTACGTACTCCTATTCAAACTAACCTTTTGAGAAAAAACTGCCTATAAAATTAGAAATTAAACCACAAACAGGTGCAAAAAACATTTTTTAAATTAATAAGTTTATCACGCACTCGCACACAGTGTGTGTGAGAAAGAAATAATTGAATTTTTAAAAATTTTTGCGAAAAATAATTTGTTTTGATTGTTGACGCACTTCATTGACGAGACAGTCTAAAGCACGCCGGATCTTTTTCCCTCCTACCAAGGGTCGCAGATTGGAATCCTACCGGTGTGTGCATGTTTTTCTTCAATAAGATTTTTCAAATATTCAGGATATAGATGAAAATAAATACTTTTTAAATTTTAATAAATGAAAGGGGTATCTACTCAAATATGGTCATCCACTAAAAATAAAATAATGTTGAAAAACCTGTACGTGATGAAAATAATTATTTAATCGTTTCAACCAAATCAAAAAAATAAATTCACTAAGATGGAAGGAGCTATTCAGTGTGAAAGACTGAGAAAAATTAAGATGATGATTGACATTGCATTTAAACTTTTTTGAATATCAAACTGACTGAAAAGACGCTCGAAAGTGGGTCCGCAAGCGATAAGTGCGAGAGAAATTTTTGCATAGAAGGTAATTACGGTTAAATTACGTCTCGCTATTTCAATAGTAAAATGAACATACGTAGCTGGCAATCTAAGCTAATCTGCGCTTGAACTCGTAAAGCCGAGGTAGTAAAGAGTAAAGTGATCGGAAAAAAACACTATGAAAATGTTTATTAAAAAGAAAAAAACGAAGCTAAATTCGGTCAAAGAATTTTATCTGTTCAAAGTGAAATCGGTTGTATTGACCTGATAGTTTAGATGTACCTGAATATCAAGATATTTCTAGTTATTTTTTCACTTAATTCACCATAAGCAAGGCAATAATTCCACTAAGACGCAGGTGGTTACTCAGTCTCGGAGTGGTAGTACCTGTAAAGTTCCCAACTATAGGCAAATACTTAATCCCAAACTGGGGTCAACACACTATGAAAGTGAAAAAAATAAAGTTTTAATACCAGCAATATATTTTGTAAAATATTATTACCAGCAATATATTTTTGAAAATAAATATTACCAGCAATAAAAATATTGTCGCCATTAAACCCGTTTAGGTTGATATGCCATGAATAAATAGTTAACACACAAACCGGTGTCAAAACACGAAGTGTTAAGTGTGAATGTAACATAATTGTTCTAATATTTCCGCTTTGAGTCAGATGTATTAACCATTTTAATTGTTCCTACAGTTGGTTGTTCTTAAGTGAAGTGGTTTTAGTTATTTGGTACAGTACTTTGAGAATCAGTAGCGCCAATACAAGATGTTCAAATACGGATAGTCTTCACAAGACAGACTATATTCCGTTTAAGACTGCTATATAATATTACGACACATACAGCAATCGCTATCACTTGACTTAAAATATTTTTGCTCTCCCTTGCCTTTAAAAGAGTGCCCTTTGCCGTGCTGATGTTGCTACATGCCTTACTTCTTGCCTATCTCACACTGCGAATTTTTTCTAAGCTCTATACTAAACATTAAATCTGTCACGAAAAAAGAACTAAACAAAATGAACACAAAACGATCAGCTTTAAAAAAGGACTCGTAACTGGAAAAACCGAATGAAAAAAGAATGTTAACAACAAATACTTTTTCACACCCAACCCAGTTCTGCGGAATCAGAATCAACGTTGAGTTTAAGCAAGCGAATGAGCCAATTGAAGTAAAGTGCCATGCAATTTAAATTTTTCCTACATGTGAGGAATGCAGCTATCGATTTTTTAGTTAACGTTTGTGTCAGTCAGCTGTTGGCTCTCACGCTGGCCAATAGAATCTTCCTGCCTATTCGTGGCAGCCAGCTATTGGCTCTCACTCTGGCCAGTAGAAAATGGCAGCAAACTACATGAAAACTGCCGTAGAAGCATGAAAAAATCGATTATTTCCACTATCGATGGAAGTTGGGAAATGCAAAGTCGGTCTTTGCCTTCCCGCTAACTTGGAGCATGTGCATGTAAATTTTGATGCAAATCCGTCGAAAATTGCGGCCGTGCATTCGTTACACACACACACACCCACACATCCTGCCTTTTATAGATAGAGATATAGAATCGGTTATATAGAGTTGAGAGTTTGATATAGCTGTTTCTGGTTCTTTTTTTTTTTAAACTCAGTTCATCCCAAGATAATAATTGCACTATGACGCAATTGGCTACTGGGAATATCAATATCTTGATTTTTCCAATATTTTCCCTTCGACTTAGATGTGCCATCCATTTTAGTTGTTCCTGCTGTTGGTAATCCTCAAGAGAGATGGTTTCCGCTATATGCTATATTTCTTTGTTTGGAATCGGTACCAAAATGTTCAAAGATGGATAATCTTAACAGGACCCTCAGAACATATTCGCTGAAAGATTTTCATATCTATAAAATGTGAAATCGGTTATATGAAACTGACAGTTGAGATGCATTAGATTATCATGTTATCATTTTTTCCGTCAGTTCACACGAAGCAAGGCGATAATTCCACTAAGACGCAAATGGTTACGTGGAGTGAAAGTGAATGAGAAAATTTTACAAGGAGCCAGAAACCCAATTCTAAATATGAAACAAGGGATAAACCTTTACTTCTAATTCAAAAAGAGTGTAAACTGGATGATGCTAATGTGGTTATTATATTATCTATTCACCCCAAGCAAGGCGATAATTCCACTAAGACGCAAATGGTTTCTGGTAATGCCCGCATGTTGATTATGCCAATATTTATTCTTTGAATTACATGTGCTAACCATTTTAATTATTGCTGCTGTTGGTAGTCCTCAAGTAAGTGATGTGGTTTTTATTTGATACAGTCCATTTTTGTGAATCTGTAACACCGACGTTCAAAGAAGGAGTATAGTCACTCAAACCGTCAATCTTTACAATCTCAAAAAAATTTAACGATTAAATTAACATCCGTTGTATACAGCTGACAATTTAGATATATCTGACTTTACAGATATTTCTGTTTTTTCGAATCAATTCACCCTAAGCAAGTAGATAATTCAACAAAGGCAGATGGGTCTCTGGGATGGTCAGCATCTTCATTATACCATTATTCTATATTGGATCTACAATTGCTATGCATTTTAGTTGTTGCTGCTGTTGGTAGTCCACATGCGATATGATTTTTGTTATTTTGTACTGTTCTTTGTGAATGTGTAGCGACAATTTCCAAAGAATGATGATCTTAACTAAACCTGTCAGTGATTACTTTCCAAAAGCATTTATAACTATTAAATTTAGAAATCGTTTGTATACAGCTGACAGCTTAGATATATCTGATTTCTTTTTTATTTTCTTCAAATCAATTCAAGTGGATAATTTAACAAAGACAGATTAGTCCCTAGAAAGGCCAAAATCTTGATTGTGTGTTTATTTTCTCTTTGAGCTACATAAGGTATCCATTTTAGATGTTGCTGCTGATGGCAGTCCTCAAGTCATGAGGCATTTGTTATTTGATAAGGTTTTCAGTTGCGAATCTGTATATATATATATATACATTCATAATGTATATATATATATATATACACACACATACATACATAATGTATATATACACACACATTATGTATGTATATACATATATATATATGCACACATTTACAGATATACATACATAAACATATATATA
>OZ010616.1:55004628-55122128 GCA_963932145.1 Acanthosepion lycidas
ATATATATATATGTATATGTATATATATATATATATATATATATATATATATATATATATATATATATGCATATATATATATATATATGTATATATATATATATATGCATATATATATATATGCATATATATATATATATGCATATATATATATATATATATATGTATATATATATATATGTATATATATATATATGTATATATATATATATATATATATATAATGTATATATATATATATATGTATATATATATATATATATATGTATATATATATATATATGTATATGTATATATATATATATATGTATATATATATATATATATATGTATATATATATATATATATATATGTATATATATATATATATATATGTATATATATATATATATATATGTATATATATATATGTATATATATATATATATATGTATATATATATATATATATATATATATGTATATGTATGTATATGCAGAGGTCACATTTGTCTCTAAAGTTTCTCGGAGTTCGAGCTCTAGAGATAATTCTCCATTTCCCCTGTGGGTTGAATCAGTTTTTCAGCAGATCCCAATAGTATTTCGATAGCGCTGCTTGGTGTTTAAGGGATTCATTAGTGAAGGAATGGTGATCGTTATAAAAGCGCTGTTTCCAATTGCCAGCAGATATTCGAATATAAATCTTTTTTGTTTCGTATTTTCTTTGGTGGAGATCGTAGCTTCGTACACCACATTTTCTGTCATACATATTTTTCCCACTGGTCATTCAGTTTTTACTCTGCAAGTATATGTAGAAATGTTTTGTAATTGATTAGCCTTAAATTCTCTAATAATATTATTATTCTGAGAATTTATAATGTTCTCCACATTGTTCATACATGAGTAACTAATTTTCAAATTAATTTATTAAAAATTTTTTTTCAGTATCTTGTTTTTGTTTGTTTGGGTTTTATGGCATATCAACCACTGTGGGTTATTTAATGCCAAATCCAGTTTATATGAATTTTAAATGCCTATTTTGTATGGAATAAAAAATGTATAGCTGGCAACATTATTGTTTCAAAAAAAAAAAAAAAAAAAAAAAAAAAACACATTTTTTTTTACAAAAAACCCCAAAAAACCGCATAGCTGGCAACGCACTTCTTACAAAAAAAAACTTATAGCTGGCAACATTATCGTTTCAAAAACTTAGAGCTGGCAACATTATTTTTCTGTAAACATTATCTGAGACCTTGCTGTTGGATGCAGTTTATCGCCATACCCAGGACGCGGATATAGTTTACCGTCGTCCCCAGGACGTTAGCAAAACCTGGAAAACTAGCAGTTCACTATTTACCCATAGCTGGGACCCTAACAGGTGCTACCACCCCGGGTCAAGGTGGACCTGGGAACACCAGCAATTAAGAGGTGGTTCCACGCTCCTCAAAACCTCCAGATCAGAGGCCTTGCTGTTGGATGCAATTTAACGTCATACCCAGGACGCCTCATTGGGAGGGTCTTACCCCTCTACAGAGGTGCAGTCGGCGTCTTCTAAAGCCACAGCCGACAGGGCTATATCTTGTTTTTAGTAAAGTGTTTATGTATTAAATTTAAGTACGTTCCTATAATGATGTTGGGTAATTTGCAGAATGGAGGGTTGAACCATATAATCCTTTTTCTGTTTTTGGATTTATTTGACACGTTGTTAGTTGGTTTTTCTATATAGGCTAATGTCTGTTGAAATTTACTGTTTAAGAAGGCTTGATTTTATTTAAATTCGCTTTCATTAAATTTTTTCGGCTAGAAGACGGTTTGTTTATTCTGGCATTGACTGTGTTGGGAATTTCGTTTATAATTGCTTTGAGGTGGTTCGAGTTGACATTTAGGTATATGGGGGTTTGGTTTTCTTTTTGGAAGGGGTTGAAGGTGTTATTGTAGATTAAATGTAACATCTAGGAAATTAACGATTTTTAACATGGATGATATGTCAATTTTAAATCCCAGAAATTGGAAGGCCTTAATGATTTTTTTTCTGTAATTTGAAGGTTAGAGGACCATTGCTATTAGATATAACAATGAGTCCGTCATCTCTGTACAGCCTTACATTTTGGGGATCCAAGAGTCTTCTTAGAGTATCTAAAATGTATATACATATTAAATCTGCTATTTGGGCTGAATCATATGCTCCCATGGGAACATCAAAATTTTCATTGTTTTCTTTAACCCAAGGAGAGTTATTAAATACTAATATAGATGGTCTGGAAGACATTATAATTTTTATTTTGTCATCAGTAATGTCAATATAATTTTTAGCAAAATTTAAGCTATTTTCTAATAGGTTTATAGAAATGGAGGGTTAGAAATCAATAATATCTAATTGCATAAATGAAGCCTTAGTCTTAGAGTTAATATTTTGGAACCAATTAATGGTATTCAAGGAAACTTCCCAAAGGTTTAAAGTGTATTTTCCTTATATATATATATATATAGATATATATATATATATATATATATATATATAGAGAGAGAGAGAGAGAGATAGATATTGGTTGGTTGGGTTTTATGGCATATCAACCACTGAGGGTTATTTAATGCCAAATCCAGTTTATATATACATGCCAAATATATCAATTTTAAATGCCTATTTTGTATGGAACATTTTTAGCAACCTAGAGCTTATTTGCTTGCACACTGCTAAATAATCCTAGGTATTTTTGTTTAAGTCAAGAATTTCCATTTGATAAGGACAATTTATTTGCAAAATGGTAAAAGGTAGGATATGATCTTTATACATCAGTCTACATCTTTGATAAGAGACCAATTCTTTTTAAAAAATCCAATATATTTTTTGGTTCAGTTTTTGCAAATAATTTCTTCATGTTCTTCGTGTTATAGAATTTTCTACGGATATGTACGAGATTTGTACATTCTATTAGTATATCTTTTACAGTGTATTGTTTTCCACAGGAACATTTAGGAGTAGGTTCTTGTTTTAGTATGAAAGAGTGAGTCAGTCTTGTGTGTCCAATGCGTAGTCGGGCCATGGTGGTTTGTTCTTTTGTTTTAAGATTCAGTTGCCTTTCCTTTAGAATTGATTTTATGTTTTAGGTCAGTGTATGTGATTTTGATGTTTTGGTCGGGTGTCATGTTAAGAGCAGCTTTGGCTAAGGAATCAGCTTTCTCATTTCCCTGGATTCCAACATGGCTTGGGATCCAGCAAAATATCACCTTTTTGCTATGTGTCAAGGTGTTCAGTTTGTTCAACAGCTTAACAATAAGAGGGTTATTCTGTTGTGTATTTTTTATGGATTGTAGAACAGAGATCGAGTCGGAATGAATAATGAATTTTTTTATGTTGCTGGCATCAACAATCTGAAGAGCCAAATTTATTGCACAGATTTCTGCGGTGAATATGGAAGCTTCATTTGGGAGACATTTTTCCACTGTTTTCTTACCAAGAACTACTCCACATCCAGTTCTATTGCTGTTTTTGGAACCATCAGTGTAAATGTGCGAGTAATTTGGGTACTTTTCATGAATATTATAGAGTTTTTCTTGATAGGTTAATGGGTGTGTTTTATTTTTAGGGAGTTTTTTGAGATCAAGGTTGACCACAGGTTCTTTCAGCTGCCAGAGAGGTGAGCTTAGTTTAACGGTTTCGTGGATGTTTGTAATCGAGATGTTGTCTTCCACTGTATGTTTCATTCGGAGACCAAAAGGTTTTATGGCCTTTTCTTTTTCATCAAATATGGCTTGGTATTTGGAATTAAAAATGCAATTATAGGCTGGATTGGTGGGTTGAGATTTGATTTTAGTGTAGTATTGCAGACCTAATTTTGTGAATCTAAGTTTTAGTGGTGGTTCGTACGCTTCAAAATAAAGGCTCCCACAGGGGATGTTCTAAATGCCCCCAAGACGAGTCTCAATCCTTCATGATGGATTGTATTGAGTTTTTAGATAAGATTTTCTGGCTACTCCATATATGTAGCAGCCATAATCCAGTTTTGATCGGATTAATGTTAGATACAATTTCATGAGCGTTTGTTGATCTGCACCCCAGTCTTTGTGGGCTACAACTCGAAGTAGTTTCAGGGCTTTACTGCATTTTTCTTTTAGATATTGTATGTGGGGGATGAAGTTCAGTTTTTTGTCGAATACAACTCCCAGAAATTTATATTGTTCGACTACCGGGATTTCTGTTTTGTCTAATTTTAGTTTTGGGTTATTATGCATTTTCCTTAGTCGACAAAAATGCATGCATTGGGTTTTTGATTTTGAAATCTTGAAGCCGTTTGTGATAGCCCATCTATTTATTTTGTTAATGCCTTGTTGCAGCTGACGTTCTGCAGTACGTATGTATTTGGATGTGGAGGTTATACAGAAGTCATCAACATACAAATAGTTATGAACTTCAGGATTAAGATAGTTGGTAATGCTATTAATTTTGATGTTGAAGAGGGTTACTGACAGTATACTCCCCTGAGGAACACCCTCTTCTTGGTTTTGAATGTCCAACAGGGTTGAACCAATTCGGACTCGGAACTTCCTGTCTGAAAGAAATGATTTGATGAAGTTTGGTAGTCTGCCCTTCAATCCCATGTCGCGCAGGTCTTTCATAATGCCATACCTCCAAGTGGTCTCATAAGACTTTTCCAAGTCGAAAAAAATGGATACAAGGTGTTGCTTTTGGATGTATGCCTCCCTTATAGAGGTCTCCAACCTGACCACATGATCCATCGTAGATCTTTGGTTTCTGAAGCCACATTGGGAGTTGGTAAACAGCTTGTTGGATTCTACATACCAAATTAGGGACGATAATTTGTAGGATAGAGATTGTTTTTACCTGGTTTAGGAATGGGTATGATGGTAGCTAGTTTCCATGATTCTGGGATAGTGCTATTTCTCCAAATTAAATTTAATATATATAGTAGGTATTCTAATGATTTTGGTGGTAGTTGCTTGAGAAATTCATAATGAATTTCATCTGGTCCGACTGCAGTGTTGTGAGAAGCTTGTATGGCTTCTTTTAATTCTTGTAATGTGAAGAATCCATTGTAATTTTCTGTATTGTCTGAATTAAAATTGAGCTTCTGTTTTTTGATTTTTTTTTTATAGTTTAGAAAATCTGTATTAGTATTGTCAGAGGAGGAATTTAGTGAGAAAGTCTCAGCCAGTCTATTTGCGATGTCTTTAATGTTTGTTACCTCATCATTATTTTTAATGAGGTGTTTAATGGTGGTAGAATTGTTTTTGCCCGCAATTTTGCAGATCATTTTCCAAACTGTAGCAGTTTTAGTGGATTTGTTTGTTTGTTTGTTTGGGTTTTATGGCATATCAACCACTGTGGGTTATTTAATGCCAAATCCAGTTTATATGAATTTTAAATGCCTATTTTGTATAGAATAAAAAACGTGTAGCTGGCAACATTATTGTTTCAAAAACGTAGAGCTGGCAACATTATTTTTCTGAAAACATTATCTGAGACCTTGCTGTTGGATGCAGTTTATCGCCATACCCAGGACGCGGATGTAGTTTACCGTCATACCCAGGACGTGAGTAAAACATGGAAAACTAGCAGTTCACTATTTACCCATAGCTGGGACCCTAATTTTTTATTTTCAAGTAGTTATTGTCCTTGAGGAATGTTTCTTGAAGGCATACCACTTTGGGATTATATTTCTTGAGGAGTATGAGAAGTTCTTCATGATTAGCTCTAATTCCTCTGCAATTCCACTGTAATATTGAATTATTTTGCAGGTTCCTCATGTCAAGCTTTTTTTTTCGACTTGTTTTTACTGTTTGGCTCTACTATATCCATCTTTCCTATCATGCTAAACCTATTTTTGGTCTCAATCTTCGATGTTGATGAGTCTGAGGATTGGCTTAGTGGATTCAATAACTTTAAACGTTCCCGTGAAGATGAAGTCGGGGTATGATCTCTCTTTGATTGTGGGGAACGTTCTACTTTATCATTGTTAAGTTCAGGGTTTGGTATGTTACTTTTCACCAAGTTATCAGTTTTTAAATTTGGAGGACGGATTGGTGATCGTTGCAGGTTTTGTTTTTTGGGATGAGTGGTTTGTGTCTGGGATGTCTTTTTCGTTACTTTTTTATCATCTCTAATTTTATCATCAAATGTGTTAATCTTAGCTGGAACTTCCAATAGAGATGTTTGAATACTATTGGTGTGTTCCTTTTTAAGATCTTCTTGGAATTTTGTCCACTCACTTGGATCCAAATTTATAAGTTTATGTATCAGGGCTCTATATTTACTATCGTCATTATTAGTATCAGCCCTCCGTGTAACAGAGGCATAGCTGGTCTCACCCATATAGGACCCTACAATTTTCCTGGCTTCCAGAAAGGACACATTTTTCTTATGTTTAACCTCCAGGATTTCTTTTTCTGTAAATGTCACAAGATCTTGCGTATGCCGGATAGTCTTGTTGGCAATTTGGACATCTAAGAGGTTTCAAACATTCATCTTCTGTATGGTTTGGCTCTTTTTCCCCGCATTTTGCACATGTCTGTCGTCCTCTACAAGCGTCCCTGTGGTGTCCAAATCTCTGACATTTGAAACACCTCAAGGGAGCTGGGACATACTGCTCAACTCTCTCCAGACAATAGCCTATTTTGACCAATTTAGGTATTTGTGGTTGATTAAATGTCAAGATGTAAGTGTGTCTCGATTTTTTGACCATTCTTTCTTATACTAACCCTTCTTATATTAGTTACTCCCTGTTTTCCCAGGGCAGTTGTCATTTCGTCTTCTGTGGCTAAAGCCAGCTCTCGACTTCTAATGACGCCTTTGGAAACATTGAGACTTTCATGTGGGTAGCTTTTGCACTTGGTATTATAAAAAATTTTCATTTTTAAGATGTTTTCAGCTTGTCTTTGGCTATCCACCTCCGCAAGCAATTTAATTTTTTTGACATTTTTCGGGGTCGCCCGTGCCGAAATAATTTTCTCGATCAAAAATGGGGAGAATTTAGCAAGACAGACCTCCTCCAGGGATTCAATAACAATAAATCTGGGGAAGTCTGCTGCTTCACACTCAGAGTCTGATTCGGATAGGTTCCGTTTTGTTTTTTTAAAAGATGCCATGTCTGGGTTTTTATATTCATTGGCCCTGTGCTCCACCACCCACCACGGAGTCCAACTTGAGAAGGGAATGAACCAAGGGGGGTAACCCATTCGCCTTGGCTGAGACGGGGATACACGACCAGTATACTCATATTGGGAGCGAGGTTATGAGCCTCTGCCAAACTCTGGTTTAGTGCCGAAAAATTCAACAGCGGTCAAAAAGTCTTTTGCTCTCAACACAATTGACCCTCAGCCCCCGCCTTCTAGCACATATGATAAAGGGTTGGGAAATGTTCCACTAAAGCAGATTCAATAGTACAGTCAGGAGAAAAATAAATATATATGTGCTAGGGCATGACGGGACCAGCCGATTGATCGGATCGGGCCCAATCCGACCGCCCGTCAGACCAAGTAAGGGCCAAAGTGGTGTGTTGCAAGCCATTGTGTCACTCTGTTGCCGGATCAATGGCTGCTCAACCACCAGGATTCCGTCCTAGCGCCTTACGGGTCGCCACCCACGGCCAACATGTGGCCTCATTGGGGGGGGGGGTCTTACCCCTCTACAGAGGTGCAGTCGGCGTATTCTACAGCCCCAGCCGACAGGGCGGAGAAATGCATAGTTTGGATCTGGATTGAATTGGTTTTTGTTTTATGGCATACCAACATCTCAATGGGTTATTTAATACTAAGATTTATATTGCTGGTAATATTTTTTTCAAAAATGTATTGCTGATAATTTTACAAAGTATTTCTCATTGTAAAACACATTTTTTCACTTTCATATTGTTTTGATTCCAGTTTGGGATTAAATATTTGCTCATGGATGGGACCCTAACAGGTACTACCACCCTGGGTCAGGGTGGACCTGGGAACACCAGCAATTAAAAGGTGGTCCCATGCATTGTTTTGGGAGATTATGTAAATCTAGCAGAACTTTATGTAGCTTGATAGAACCCTGGAGGAATACTGGCTGTAGTCGTTTCTTGTATATGGGCGAGTAACTCTTCAGCATTGAATTTCATCCTGAGTCCATAGGCTTTATTGTGTTATCTTTGTTGGATTTTGTTTGTTTGGGTTTTATGGCATATCAACCACTGTGGGTTATTTAATGCCAAGTCCAGTTTATATGAATTTTAAAGGCCTATTTTGTATGGAATAAAAAACGTATAGCTGGCAACATTATTGTTTCAAAAACGCATAGCTGGCAACATTATTTTTCCGAAAACATTATCTGAGGCCTTGCTGTTGGATGTAGTTTATCGCCGTACCCAGGACGTGTGTAAGACTTGGAAAAACATTGAGTTCACTATTTGTCCATAGCTGGGACCGTAACAGGTGCTACCACCCCGGGTCAAGGTGGACCTGGGAACACCAGCAATTAAGAGGTGGTTCCACGCTCCTCAAAACCTCCTGATCAGAGGCCTTGCTGTTGGATGCAGTTTAACGTCATACCCAGGACGCCTCATTGGGGGGGGGGGGTCTTACCCCTTTACAGAGATGCAGTCGACGTATTCTAATGCCTCAGCCGACAGGGCCGCTTTTTGTTGGAATTAGGTTTAAATGTACAACTGTAAGCTGGGATATTTGGACATGATATTTTTTTTCTTACATCGTACTGCAGTGCCAGTTTAGTGTGCCTTGAATGTGGAGGTGTTTCATTAGCTTTGATGTATAAGCTCTCCACTGGAGTTGTTCTAAAAGCTCCAAGTACTAAGCAGAGGCCTTGATGAATTTTTAGGTATGACTTTCTGGCTACTCCATATGTAAAACAAGCGTAATCCAGAAATTGCATGTTCTTGAGGATGATGGTTTGGTTTGTTTTACAGCATATCAACCTCAATCGTTTATTTAATGCTGACAATTTTTATTGTTAGTAATTTTTTTTTTTTCAAATATTGCTGGTAATATTTTTTCAAAAGATTAATAACTGGTAATTTTTTTTTTTTTTCTTTTTTAATGTATTGTTGGTTTGTTTTGGTTCGTTTTACGGCATATCAGTCTCAATGGGTTATTTAATACTGACAAATTTTTATTGTTAATATTTTTTCCAAAAATCTATTTTTACACAAGTTTGAGTGTTAACTATTTTCCCATAGCTGGGATCCTAACAGGTGCGACCACCCCGGGTCAGGGTGGACCTGGGAACACCACCAATTAAGGAGGTGATTCCATGCTCCTCAAAATCTCCTGATCAGAGGCCTTGCTGTTGGATGTAGTTTGTCGTCTTACCCAGGACGGGAGGGGCTTGGGAAACATGATAGTAACATGACAGATTAATTTGGTCGACTTTGTTTTACAACATATCAACCTCAATGCTATTTAATGCCAAGAAGATTTGTTGCAGCTAATATTTTTGTTTCAAAAATGTATTGATGGTAATATTTTATTTCAAAAATATGCTGACGGAATTGAAATCTATTTTTAAAATTTCATAGGTGTTTTGACTCCGGTTTGGCGGGGGGGTTCAACTATTTACCCATAGCTGGAACGCTAACACTGGACCTCAGAACACCAGCAACTTAGTGGTTCCCCGCACCTTTAAATCTGATCAGTCCTTGTTTGGTGGAGGTCTTACCCCTCTGCAGAGGGTGCAGTCAGTGTATTCTGAAACCCCAAAGTTGCAGGATAGACTGAGACAAGGAGGGACAGGGGTAAGCTGCACGCAATATACTTGATGAAATGGATAGTAAAACAGGGTTAGGGAGAAATGTCACAAGGCGATTAACTTATTAAGAGCTACAAGGGACAGGAAGATGTGGAGGACAATAATCGCTAAAGTCTTGAAAGAGCATACAACATAGAAAAAGTAGAAGAAAGAGCTTCATAAAATGGATGGTAGAACAAGTTGGTTGGGTTTTATGGCATATCAACCACTGTAGGTCATTTAATGCCAAATTTAGTTATATATATATATATATATATTTATTAAAGACATTTTTATGTTTAACGTTATAGATACAAGTATTTAAGTAAATGCTCTGTTTATGATAAACAGTATTAAATAACATTTACCGGCCTGAATGTCCGAGAAATTTTCATAGAAAATATTCGTTCTTTGACAGGATTCGAACCTGCATCCTATACGGAACCGTCATTTACGCTGACGTGCCTTACCGTTAGGCTACAAAGAAGCGTTCATACGTCATTTGTTTACATTTGATACGCCATGAGCAGTTATGAATATTCGAGATTCATGGAAGATTGAGTTTATAAGCAGTAAATTCGACCTTGTCTACCGAACGCTTCTTTGTAGCCTAACGGTAAGGCACGTACGTCAGCGTAAATGACGGTTCTGTATAGGATGCAGGTTCGAATCCTGTCAAAGAACGAATATTTTCTATGAAAATTTCTCGGACATTCAAGCCGGTAAATGTTATTTAATACTGTTTATCATAAACAGAGCATTTACTTAAATAAAATACTTGTATCTATAACGTTAAACATAAAAATGTCTTTAATAAATAAATTGTCGGACTTTGTCCATTTCGTAATATATGACGTCATATATATATATATATAGTACCAGTAAACGTATAGCTGGCAACATTTTTGGGCGTAGTTTATCGCCATACCTAGGGCGTAGATATATGATGGGAAAAAGTGGGAGTTCACTATTTGCCCATAGCTGGGACCCTGACAGGTGCTACCACCCAGTGTTAGAACAGGGTTTGGGCGAACTAGCACAAAGAATAATTATTAAGCATTATAAAAAGGACAGGAAAATATAGAGGACCATGATCACCTACATCCTGTAGTGACATGACACAAAAGACGATGTACGTTTGACTAATAACGCTGATTTGTCCCCCCCCAAAAAAAAATCCATAAACATCAGTTGTCCTCAATGTTGAAATTTCTTAGTGCTAGAACTAAAATTGAATACGAGTGTGAGATTTTTATACTTATGTATACTTTGTCATTCTGCACAACAAGTAATTAGTTTGACTTATTCAGCAGCCATTGTCCCAATCCTGATGTGATGGCTTTTCGGTTCAATACACTTTCCAAAATATAAACAAATCTTTGGTGGGGAAGCAGGCGATGAAAACATTTTCAGCATCTTCTCTAATTTAATTGTCGTGCTATCATTGTCTAGTTGAAAACTATGTACATTGGATAAGAAATAAAAACATTTCCAAAAGTCAAATGGTAATCGCCATTAACTGTTGAGTTAATGTACTGACATAAGCCTAAAGTAACTCATTTACCGACATCTAATGAGTACGGAAGGCTGATTGAGACAATAAAAACTGTTTTTCACGTTAACCATCAATGAAGATAAGGTTCCGAAACGAGGGACACTTCAATTTTATGCATTCAAGGCTGTCATGCTCACTTTACTTGCATAGAGAGTAAAAGGGTTACAGCTGTTTATATAATCAGAATGAATTAACGCCATTTCGTTTGTTTGTTTGGGTTTTATGACATATCAACCACTGTGGGTTATTTAATGCCAAATCCAGTTTATATGAATTTTAAATGCCTATTTTGTCCTGGCAACTTTGTTTTAAAAAAAAACAAAAAAAAACGTATAGCTGGCAACATTATTCTTCTGAAAGCACTATCTGAGGCCTTCCTTGCTGTTGGACGTAATTTATCGTCATACCCAGGACGCGGGTAAGATCTGGAAAAACTAGGAGTTCACTATTTGCCCATATCTGGGACCCGAAAAGGTGCTACCACCCCGGTTCAAGGTGGACCTGGGAACACCAGCAATTAAGGAGGTGATTCCATGCTCCTCAAAACCTCCTGATCAGAGGCCTTGCTGCTGGATGTAGTTTATCGTCTTACCCAGGACGCACCATTTCGTAGTTTTATAGAAATTCTCACTTTTTGGCTATTGTGGCATGTGGGGCTTCCTTTGTTAGGTTCACAACGAAAATAATTAGCAGGGTTCAACCAGAAGGTCATAAAAGCCTTGACAGAGTCCTATTCGGTCTATGTCATCTTCCAATTCAGTGGCCTCTACATTCAAGGCCTTCTCTTTTCTACTTTTTCCTTTAAGTGATCATAACCTTCAAGCATAGCTCAAAGGGTTACACAACTCTTGCTGCAGAAGACACGTGGCCCTTGACTTCAGATTTCTCGTTCCTTCCATAAGAACCCGCAGAGAAGTCTACCTTCGAGACACCTACCAATGGAAAAATTCGCACAGCCCTTGTGATAAGACGAGCCCTGTCCTCGCGGTTTTACATAGACCTCTTGATCTTCCGTGAGATTTGGCGGAGAAATAAACAAAAGCTACAAGAACTTTGACTGGGAAACCCAACTTTCTTCCCGTAAAATACTATTTTGCCATTTCTTTCAAACAGAAATCAAAGCTGTTGAACAGTTATTTTAAGCTTCGAGTTTTTATTCCTTCCACTGTCACTGGCGAGCACAAACAAACGCATCCGAGAAAATATCCTAAAAGTTTATAAGGAAGCAAGATGCAAAAGGATTAAACTGGAGCTGAAACTGCATATATATAAGTTACAGCCTCAGTGGGTCTTAAACACTTCCTAGGGTTTGAAATAGAAACCTCCCCCGCCCAATAACGATATTTATTCTGAAACTACATTAGTCAGGATAATTCCTTATTTCATTTTCATCAAAAGGGATCCCGGGGGGGCATACTCCCCTCCCCCATACTGTTTTTCCCTTTGATTTAAAATAAATTAAAATTTGAACAACATATAGGAGAAAGCCAGAAGATGGAGGTCATATTGGCAAGATCACTGAACAAGGTGCGACTAATTCGACTAGTATATAATAGAGAAAGTGTAGAACCGATAAAGCAGTTTGTCATGAACGAAATCATTTTCCGAGCTGAAGCAGTTTCGCACACGGATTAGGGGGCAATAAGCGTTCATACAGAACCAAAAAAATAAATATTCAGTCGTCTTTTAGAAATCAACGTAAGTAGGAGCATGAAGATGAACATATGTTAACACCTTGTATATACACCTATATTAATTTCATTACACTAAAAAACAATCAAACTTCGAAGCAGTTCCTTTACTATAAAGTCATTACTGTACGTTTGAACGCAATTTGATTTTTTCTTTAATCAATTCAGCCCGCAAGACGATAATGCTACTAAGACGATACTCTGAATGAAACGGAATGAAGAGTCTTTATAATGAACTGGACAAACAATCCTCAAAATGGATAAACTTTTAGTCCAGTTGAAAAAAGGAAACGGTATCAAAATAGGAAATATACATTTAAAAAACTGACAGGGAAGTGGGTAGCTAATCAGAGTTTCAAGAGATGCATTCAATATAGGCTTACAGATTTTATTTACTTTCGTTTATTTTATTTTTGTTTTACGGCATATCAACATCAATGGGTTATTTAATGCCAACAAGATTTTTATTGCTGGTAATATTTTGTTTGTTTGGGTTTTATGACATATCAACCACTGTGGGTTATTTAATGCCAAATCCAGTAATATTTTGTTTCAAAAAATCTATTGCTGCAAATATTTTTCTTTTCTAAATATGCATTGCTAGTAGTAAAACCTTTTTTCACACTTTCATAGCGATTTAGCCCCAGTTTGGGGTTTAACTATTTGCCCATAGCTGGTACCCTGACAGATGCTCCCACCCTAGGTCATGGTGAACCTTGGAACACCAGCAGTTAAGGTGGCTCCACGTTCCTCAAGACCTCCTGATCAGAGGCCTTACTTTTGGACGTAGCATATCGTCTTACCCAGGTCGGGATAGAGGAAGGTATCCCTAAATAAATACGAGCACTCAAAGATATAACGCACTCAGTGAAGACCGGAACGTTATTGCTTAAAACCATGATGAAACAAAAGACAAAATGTAAACATTTAAGTCATATATCGTCAATTACTAGGTTTCGAAATTTTCTATCTTTCAAATTTTACATTCGCCAAAATTGTTCCTGCAGTATCACATACAAGGGATTGAAAACAAACGTGAATTTCTCATTGCACTGGCATCTACACATATCGACATATTAGGTTGGTGCAAAAATAATGTCGTTTTTGGCGTTAAAAAATACGTCAAAAACCGATATTATTTTTGCACCAACCTAATATTTTGTTTCTGCTTATGAATTGTAATTCGAAATGAAAGCGAAGAATCTTAAATTGCGTAAGCATTTTTGGTTTGGTTTAAGGCATACCAACCTCAAGAAGTATTTTTAGAGGTGGATTTTCAATTCCTCGACAATTTTAACGCGAACAGCTTGCTTCGACTGAAAGTTTATAAAGCAATGAAATATTTGAAATTCATGGAGATTTTGGCAAAGTCTTGTTGCTACAAGTGATACCAAGCGATGAGGGAGTTAATGCCCACCACTCCTGTCAACTACCAGTTCTTTGAATTATTTTTTCAAACAATTAGTTTTGAACCAATTCCAAAATCCTCAGATCCTGCTTTTATATAACTTATTGATTATTTCTGATCGATTTCCATGAAAACTATTCCATCTTTGTGGCCAACATAAGTTTATTTTGTTTTATGGCTTATCAACCTCAATGGATTATTTAATGCCGGTAAGACTTTTAGAGTAGGCTCGTGTGAATAGAATACGTATTCTTTGAGAAATCAATTTGTAGATCAGGTTTCATTGATGTATTTTTGTAAAGAGTAATTTTTTTGATAGTCAAATGTATTCTGGTAAGTTTTTTTTTTTTTTTTTTTTTTTTTAAGTCCGTCGCTGGCAATACTTTTCCATTTCAAATATGTATTTTTTACAACAAAAATCTATTTTTATACCTTCGTAGCGTTCTGACCTGTTTGATGGTTAACTATTTGCCCATAACAGTGACCCTAACAGGTGCTGCCCCGTGTTAGGGTGGACAGGAGACCAGTAATTAAGTGGTGGTTCCACATCAGTCAAAATCTCCAGATCAGACTCCTTGTTGCCGGATATTGTCATATGCAGGGCGCCCAATATAGAAAATATTTAAGCCTGCAATTTCACATTTCTGCTTTTCATTCTGCCTATCGTTCCGATCTAAAGATGCAATGTCCTCGTGTAGAACCGAGTTCAGTTTAAACACCCTTTCCGCAATCCTGGTTACTTAATCTAGCTTTTCGCTTATTGGAATTAGAACCAATTGGTAGCCAGACAGCCACCCATTACGAGAGTAGGATATGGAAAAAGACTATATTCCCAGTCGAAGAAAAGTTGTGTGAAGTGATGGAGTAAGAGATATTTTCCTCAAAGTGCCTCAGAAAATGATGAAATTGAAGACACAGTCGTCTTTCCCATTCCAAGATAGATGTCTGCCTCAAGTAGATCAGTAGAGGTCATCGGTCAATAGCACTTTATCGAAACATTAAAAATTATAATATACGGAATTATCGTTCCCTACTTTGTGCCCACACATTCTACCAACCAATCAGAATCCAGCTTCTGTTGTTGCAAAAAATAAATAAATAAAATAAAAAATAAAAATAAAACTCTTCCTTTGTTTCCTAGACGTCGTAGAAGACGTTTATTCAGCAAGAAACGTTTGTTAAGACGTAAAGATAACATCTTGAATCAAATTTTAAGCGTTTTCCCTTTTGTGATTATTTTGAATCCACAAGCTCAGCTAAAATCTTGAAATCGCATTTTCTTTGCATATGTTTATAAATAGAATTTTTTCTTCATTTTGTTTTACGGCATATCAAACCTAATGGCTTAGTTAATGTCGACATGATTTTTTAGAAGAGATTCGTATAAATAGAATGTATTATCTTTTTTCCAAAATATATTGCTGGTGTTTTCACTATATGAAAGCATAGAAATAGTTTGTTTTTGTTTTTTAATGTTTTTTGGAAGCTTACCTAGTACAGGCGGTATCAGAGCTCTGGCCGGCTTGGACAAGATATGATCAGCATAGACCAGCGGTCAGAGTGAAAACACTCGTGTTCCCAAGTTAAAAGACGACCTTGTGTCATAACCTAACTGAGTAGAGGACAAGTAAATCTCTTATAGGAGAGGGTAACTATTTGTGTAGAGCTGGGGATCCCTAACAGGTACTACCACACCGGGTCAGGGTTAACATGGAAACAGTAATCAAGGATACTTCCACTATTTTGAAAACCTCCAGATCAGGGTTTGCTGCCAGATATAGTTTATCATACTCAGGACTAGCAATCAAGAGGTGATTCCACACCTCTCCAAACCTCCTGATCAGAGGCCTTGCTGCCGGATGTAGTTTATTATCATAACTCAGAACGAACAGAGTCTTAAACGATCATGCCAAATATAAACAGTGAGTAGGCAGTAGATTTAAACAACGAATGCCATCTGGATTCGAGATCAAATACTTCAACCCGACAGCACAAATGTGACAAGATACGCCTAACAGGATTCATTCAACTTAAGCCACGAATTGACCAATGAAGGTTTGGTCGTTTACTTAACGTCATATCAGCTGCTATAGATTGTTTACTACCGAAATCTAAATATTTTTGATGCCATTGTATACACTCAGGATATCAACCTGTATGGTTTATTTGATGCCGAAATCTAAATGAAAATTCTAAATTTAGAATTCAAAAGAAAGACGCTTCATATTTGAATTATAATTACTTAAGCTTTTGTTTCAAATAATCTTAAAAAAAAAAAAGAAATGAGTAAAAAAAAATGTTTCTCCTTAGAAGAAATGAGAAATTAATCATATTTTCTTTTCAAACAATGTATATCAAGTCTTCGATTTAACTATAAAATATACTGATGATTTTTCTATAAAAGATGTATTGGTATTTTTTTTTAATGAGAATGTACTATGTGTTTATGTATAGTATTCAATTTTTGTAAGTGAGTATTGTTGTCTGTCGTATGAAGTAGAATCCCAGTTTTTCGCCATCAAGCTATTATAGTCAAACGCGTAGCCTCATTGGTGTAGAGGTGCAGTCGGGGTAATCTGCAGCCCTAGACGACAAGGCAATTAACAAAATGTTTAGGAGAGACCTACAACTGAACTACACCTTGTTGCGCACAACAGAAATATTAAATATATTATTTGGTTCCACGTACATCTGCCACACCCATTTCATAAGTGGATATTGTTTGTTTGGGTTTTATGGCATATCAACCACTGTGGGTTATTTAATGCCAGTATGGAATAAAAAACGTATATCTGGCAACATTATTTTTCCGAAAACATTATCCGAGGCCTTGCTGTTGGATGTAGTTTATCGTCATACCCAGGACGCATAAGTGGATAGGAATTTACAATGGGTGTAGACGCTTCAAGACTTGCTACAGTAGGGCAGGTTGATTTTTTACCTGTATCTTTTTAATTACATAAAAACTGGACTTTGATGTGATAAATTTTGACAACCAAAACTGCCCATAGCTTTTACCGATTTGAGCATTTAGTTTTGGAAATCGTCTGAAAAAATGTACTGAAATGCCCAATTTGAGTCGCTTCCTTTTAAATATAGTTGATCCATTGATTGGAAAGTCATCTTCATATGTCCGTAACTCTGCCCACGTCAGGGAAATAATCAAAGATGCCCCCATCTTATCCAACCAGATGGTGGACATGGACGTAGTGAGTTTGTTCACCAAGGTACCCACGGAGGAAGCACTATCAGTAGTCAGAGACAGATTGACCTCCGACTCATCCCTAGGAGAATGGACCAGTATTCCAATAGATAATTGGATGGAGATGTTAACTTTCTGTACACAAACAAAACATTTTGGAATGGGATCACACATATCAACAGGATGCGGGCTTAGCAATGGGCTCGCCATTATCACCAGCAATGGCGATTATATACATGGAATACTTTGAGGAAATGGCATTACAATTTGTATCTCTAAGGCCAACTCTATGGTTAAGATACGTAGATGACACCTTCATACTCTGGCCATACCAGCATGATGTCCAAGTTCTACTGGACTATATGAACTAAATAATATTTCGATACAGTTCACGGTAGAAAAAGAGTAACAACACACTCCCATTCCTGGATGTTCTAATATCTTGAACAGAGCATGTGTTCAAGATATCCGTATATCGGAAACCGACATTCACCGGACAGTACCTCAATTGCAATTCCCACCACCCATACAACGTAAAGAATGGGATCGTCCGCTGCTTACAACACCGAGCAAAAGTCATAAGTGGCGACCCAGAGACATTAGATAAACTGGTCAGTATAAACTGTACCCTACAACATAACTACCCTGTGTACATGGCAGTAGCCCCAATAAACTGGGATGGGCGGGTACAAGAGGAGGACAACACCCAGAAAACAGTCTGTCTGCCTTATGTGAAGGGGTTTATAGGAGAAAATGCAAAGGATAAGCGATCCATAGAACACAAGGACGGCACTCAAAAGCAAAACGACACTTCAGATAACTGCCGCGTAAGACCCACTCGCGTAGAGGAGGACATGACTAAAGACTGTGTGTACGCTATCCTGTGCAGCTACAGAAAGAAATATAAAGGGAAGACATGCCCCCACTTAAGGTAAGACTTCAAGGATACCAAAAAGTTTTAACATGAGGGGAAGTGGGAAAATCAGACTAGGATGACTACCTATGGAGAGAAAAGGGAGATCACCGCCCTCTGTGGGATCTGGTTGAGACCATAGACAAAGAACATCAATGGAAAATTCGTAAACTTAAGTAATCAGCACATATGATAGGCCACAAAAATCACCTGAGCCGACTAAGCATAGAAATGAATACAATATGGGAACCAGTAATAAGGATTGCCAGATAAAAGCAATAATAACGAAAGTTGCAATATGAGCTCTGGTTAAAAAAAACAAAAAACAACAACAACAACAAAAAAAACACATGCAATGATGACAGCAAGAATTGCAATATGACCATTTGTAAAAATGTTAGCTGAAGATAGGTATGCAAGTCCTAGAAATTCATACA
This sequence comes from Acanthosepion lycidas, assembly GCA_963932145.1. Classification (NCBI taxonomy): domain Eukaryota; kingdom Metazoa; phylum Mollusca; class Cephalopoda; order Sepiida; family Sepiidae; genus Acanthosepion; species Acanthosepion lycidas. The sequence goes on from OZ010616.1 coordinate 55,023,541, forward strand.
CAGATGTCCTTAAGATACATGGTACAGTGGATAAAAGCGTTGGCTAGATCAAGCGATAGAACCCAAAGAGTTTAGTTCATTACATTGGTCAAAGCTGTGGAGAACCGAGGGAAAATGGCAGGAGATAACCGACATCCATTAGACATAGCACGTGGAAATAGAACAGTCTGCCCCAGTGAGCAAAATAAAGGGTTCAGTTCGACATTACAACCACCTGAAGAAAGCCGGAGCATACAACGGCCGAAACATTTGAAATACATCGAGATTTTGGCAGAGGCTTGTTGCTAAAAAAGATGACGGAGTAAATGCCCACCACCCCTGTCAACTACCAGTTCTTTGTCAATTATTTCTTTAGATAATTTGTTTTGAACCATTTCCAAAAACCTCACTTTCTGCTTTGATATAACTTAAGGTTATTATTAATTATCGCTGCTCGATTTCTATGAAAACTTATGAAATAAGTGGATAGGAATTTACAAATGGTGTAGACACTCCAAGACTTGCTACAGTAGAGCAGGTTGATTTTTCACTTTAAAAAAAACAAAACAAAAAAAAAAAAAACTTGAAAGCCTAATGCTCTCGGATGGTTCTTTACGGTATGCAATTAATCTTGGAATGGGTGTGCTGCCGATTGGTTGGTTGGGTTTTATGGCATATCAAACACTGTGGGTCATTTAATGCCAAATTAAGGTATATATATATATATATATATATATAGCTGGCAACATTATTTTTCCGAAAACATTATCTGAAGCCTGGTTGTTGGACGTAGTTTATCGTCATACCCAGGACGCGGATGTAGTTTATCGTCATACCCAGCACGGGTGTGCTGCCGAGGTTAAAGTATGTGTAAACTTTGGTTAATATTTGAAGATGCTTGTAAAATTCAGCGTATAGACAATTGCGGTTGAGTTGTTAAACGTCACCATGCGCTATCTGACTAAAAGGGTTTAGATTTAATGGACAATAAATATTGACAACCAAAACTGCCCATAGCTTTTACTGATTTGGGCATTTAGTTTTGGAAATCGTCTGAAATACCCAATATCCGCAGGTTCTGCGTACAAACAAAATTCAAAGTTTTACTATTTCATTAATTAATCCAAATAAAGTTGGTATTTTTTTTTTATATTGGACATTGAATAATACTGGTCTGAATGTTTAATTTTTTTTCCCTGTTCGATAAGAAAATAAATTAATAAAAAAAGTTGTGAAGTTATAAAAAGTCCATTCAATAAGATTTGTTAAAGCGTAACAAATCAAGATAGAAACTTATATAGCACTATAAAAATTAGAAATCGGACTAAAACTACTGCACTATAAAACATTTTTCATTGTAATATAGCTAAATTATTCAATATAATGTCTCCTTGAAATGAATAAAGGTCTTATTTGATAGCCCAATGATTTAGTAATAATGCGCTTGTGCCATGAACTTGTCCATATACAATTTGAAAAGATTCACTAAATTATACATTTTCTAGTGTTGTGCTACCTGACTTTTACTAGTCACCGGAATTTAATTGCAATGTTCCAATTTTGAAGCTAAAATTAATCTTGAAACAAACTAGTTCCTCGGAAAAAAAGTAAGGATTTAGACAAAAATATTGCCCTTATATCAAACGCCAACTGTCAAATTGAGTGCAATACCACGGTTCCAAAATTCACCTGCCATATTTCTACAACCCCACATATGGGTGTACACTTTCAGTATTATTCGTAACAAGGAAAGCTGAAGATTCCAATTAAAAGACCAACATGAAAAGCACCATTTACATTTTAAGAATGAATGCCATTATCCAAACAATACAGTTAATTCTCCTTGTAGGAGAGAGCATAAACGGTGACAAGCAGAAAAAAAACTTCCGGTGTATATATTAGTGGAATGAAAGATTTGTTATTTAAATTTCACTTAATTTCAATTAGCTATCAAAACCGATATTTTATGGGGGTGGGGAGATAGAATAAGACTTGAAAACCTAATGCCTCAGATGGTTCTTTACGGTATGCAAAAAAGCTGGCGAGTAGATTAAGCTTGAAATGGGCGTGCTGCCGATTTCAAAGTAAACTTTGGTCAATATTTGAAGATGCTTGTAAAATTCAGCGTATAGAAAATTGTGGCCGAGTTGTCAAACGTAACCATGCGCTATCTGACTAAAAGGGTTTAATAGACAAAATATTGCATTTAATTTATGCTGTACAAGAAAATCTGTACCAAACGTACTTCCCGAAATGGAATCAATTAAGAAAAGAAAAATGCAGATCATTTAATGTGCATAATTGACTTGCTTAACGATATATCAACTCTTTATGGTCATTTAATGTCAAAAGCTACTTTTCTTGTGAACTTTGAAGGATGTTATTTCACAATTGAATATATGGTAGAGGATAGTCAGCTTTTGTTCATGTTTGTCATCATAATTGCTATTGGTAGTGAGGTGTTTGGTGTTAGAATTTTGGTTTTATTTTTTTTTTTTTTTTTTACGGCATATCAACCTAAATGGGTTATTCAATGCCGATAAGATTTTTATTGCTGGCAATAATTTCTTACAAAAATCTATTGCTGGTATTAAAACCTGTTTATACTTTCATAGTGTTTTGAAGCACTTTTTTTTGATTGAGGGAACTATTTGCCTATAGCTGGAACCCCGTGTCAGGGTGGACGAGGGCACTTCAGCAATTAAGTGATTTTTCCATGCTTATCAAAACTTCCTAATCAAAGGCCTTGCTATCGGCTGTAGTTTATTCTCATACACAGGGTGGTGTTGTAGTTTTGATATTTTTTAATACAGTTCGATTTAAGACATTGTAGGATATATAGATTGTTACGAAATCTTTCATGTTTTATGTACTGTTGGTATTTTTTTTTAATATAAAAATGTATTGATATTTATTATAGAAATGTTTTTTTATACTTTCACAATTTCTGTTTGCGGGTAAGTATTTCCCATAATTTGAACTAACTGGTGCTTTATCCCCAGGTGAGGGTTGACCTGGGAATAACCGCAGTTAAGGTGGTTCCACACTACTGAAAACCACCGATCTCCTTGTTTCTTATAGTTCTTCGTCATACCCAGATCTTGGATTTGATAATGAAAAACCTTAAGGGACTTAGCAAATCAACTTAAACGTTATACCTTATATCCAGTTCTATACCTATTATTTCTGTTTGAGGAAATGTTGGTTGGGTTTTATGGCATATCAACCACTGTGGGTCATTTAATGCCAAATCAAGATATATATATATATATATATATATATATATATTAAATATACAGTACTATTAAACATAGCTGGCAACATTTTTACCGAAAAACGTATAGCTGGCAACATTTTTCCGAAAACATTGAGGCCTTGCTGTTGGATGTAGTTTATCGCCATACCCAGGACGCGGGTAAGATCTGGAAAAACTAGGAGTTCACTATTTGCCCGTAGCTGGGACCCTAACAGGTGCTACCACCCCGGGTCAAGGTGGACCTGGGAACACCAGCAATTAAGAACCTCTTTATCAGAGGCCTTGCTGTTGGATACAGTTTAACGTCATACCCAGGACGCTTGAGGAAATGTCTAAGCTCAAAAAGTTAGTTAATTTAAGTTTAGTATGTTAGGTGCTTTGGTAGAAGAACGTTTCGCTTATTTGACTGGTATGTGATTAATTCAATTGAAATCCCACCATTCTAAAGTTGGTTAAGTGAGAAAGTTTATTGCTTGAATTTAGTCTCGAAGAGGTCAAATTTTCAGACAAGACGGATATGTTCGACAGAATTAACGAAAACTATAAGGGTATTTTAGTTGAATCTATTAAATAAATTAAGAATTCAGAGCAGAAAACTTGACAGTCACTTTTGATTTGAAGGTGATTAAGTGAGACGATAATTCGTAAATTTAGTTTAACATCACTCCAAATTTTCGCAGTAAATATTGGATAAAATTTTGTTCAAAGCAATCCGAAGTAATAGCGAATTACTAATGCCCATAGCTGAGACAATGACAGGTGAACCTAGGAACACCACCAATTAAGAGGTGGTTAGATGCTTCTCAAAATCTGATCAGAGGCATTGCTGTCAGATGTAGTTTATAGTCTTAACCATAATGTGTTTTACGGTTTAACCTAACCAAAAATATTTTAAGTTTATTTATTTTTGGAGACAATGATTTACCGATAAAAATGCAGGCTGAAATCTAGGGGGCCTGCAGTCAAGATCTATAAATGACTGACTTGGAGGAGCTGGTCAAAAGTGGTGTCTAACGGCACTAATGTTACTTTTCAAGGACACTTAGATTTTCAGTTTGAAGAAATCAGTTGCGTGTAATTTGTCAGAAAGACAAATGTCTGAGTGTACATATCGTCAACAAAATTCACTTGATATCCAATAAGTACGAAGTTTCACTTTACCAGTACACAAGACGGCAGTGTTTTGTGTTTATGGGAAAACATCTATTCTAGGTGAACGTCCTTTTAATGGCACTTGAATTAAAGAAACACCGTTCAACAGGGAAACTTATGTTGTGTATAGTAAAAATAATTGCCTTTTCGGGGTGGAGGCGTAACGAAGCTTCGTTAGATATTTTCAGTCTAAAATACTGAGCCATTTTTGAAGGCTAAAAGTTTCAGCAACAGCCTTGCGAAGACGTAACGGGAAAAGCAAATATACCGGTGTATAGGTCAGGATTCGTTGGCCTATTGTGTCATTGTTACGGTAGGAGATTCTGATTAAAAGTAGGCAGTATTTTTGGGGACTTCAGTTCTGACTAACCAAATTCGCTTTGGAACGAAAAATATTCAAACCGTATTAGATTAGAATATAATATACGTTGAAACCCGACTATAAGGAATAGTTAATTACAAGTTCCGAACTTGCGACACAGTTAATAGCCATCAATGATGTCATTGTGATTAATTACTGAAAGCCGCCCTGGAAATTCCACCCCCTCAACATTATTGTGGTGGTGACCGTTGCTGTCAGCCTAACCCAAATAACATGAAGGTGAAAAGTTAAGCGAAAATACCTATTTTTATAAGTCACAAAACTACCGGAAGTAGGAAAAAGAGTAGCGGAATGGTTTTCACACATTCAACATCCGGTATTTTGGAATCTGTAAATCGAAACATAATTGTAAAGAAATGAACGTGAGTTCAATCTTTATGACCGGTAACTTTAATATATATATATATATATATATATATATATATATTCAGTTTGGCGCATGAAAAAGAAAGTTGACATTTTTTTAATTACATAATAATTTGTTCTCAGAATTGTTATGTTAATCAACAATTTATTCTATTTAAATGACATGTCTATATAATAACAAAATAATTCAATAAAACAATCTTAAATACTCAAGTGTAATGCAAGTTTTTATGATCCGTTTTTAGCCCCCCCCCCAAAAAAAAAAAAATGTAAATAATCGCACTATACATTTTTAAGAGGTTCATGCATTTTCACTGACCGGTTGCACTACTATACAAAGGTAATTTTCTGGAGGGGTTAAAATGTATGCTAAAAATTCAGTGGTGGGGTGAGCATAATACATAAAGTCGACTTATACACGAGTGTATATATATATATATATATACATAAATTTTTTGAAAACTGCTGCTTTTTAGTTTCTACAACTTCAGAATATTTCTGTAACCTCTAAGTGGGTAGGTGTGATCATATGTTGAGTGCCTTCAATAAACCTAGTTTTTTTTGGGTTTTTTTAAGCATTACGCCCCGAGGAAGGCGCGAAGCCACTAGGGTGCAGGGGGTTGCAGAAGATTTGGAGCAAGATCAGATAGGAGTGATAGAAGAAAGGATGAGAAGGATAGTGGATAGATCAAGGCAACTGGAGATGTCGATTGACATTACATTTGAATAGTTGGAGATCATAGCTCTCAGGGAAACAGTAATTGGGAAGGGTGTTCCATAGGCGAGAGGTGCGAGGTATGAAACTATTAGAGTAGAAGAGACGGCTACATTTAAAAGTTTCTACAGTGTAAGGGGGAGAGCGGGATGCCAGCCTCGTAGGGCGCTTGAATTCATGGAGTCTGGGAACCAGTGAAAGCAGCTCATCGGAGCAATTACCATGAAAGTATTTGTAAAAAAGACAGAGAGAGGCGACGGCGCGTCTGTGAGAGAGTAACTGTAGACGAGATGCCAGATCAGGGCCAATTATATTACATATCCGTCCTTGGATCTTGTCAAGAACTCCGAGGTAAACAAAAGGTGCCCCAGACCATATATGGCAGCAATACTCCATGCAAGGGCGAATTGTTGATTTGTATATTTGAAGTATCGATTCCGGGGAGAAAAATTTCCTGGCGCGGCACAGAGAGCCAACTTTCCTCGCGGTGGGAGAAGCAATTGACAATGTATTTGTTCCATCTCAGGTCAGCAGTCAACGTGAGACCGAGCAGACGCAGAGTTGCTCTCAAGAAGTTGACTATCAGACATTCTAAGGTGGGGCAGGGAAGGATCTCTATGGTGATTAATAGAGAGCAGTTTAGTTTTTGAGGCGTTAAAGTTGACCAGCTAATTCTTGCCCCAGTTAACAACTGATTGGATGTCCATTTCAAGACGAGCGACACTAGATTTGTTTTTGAGGCAGGAGTAAATTGTAGTGTCGTCCGCGTAGATACCAACTTGGGAATCTATGGCGTCAGGAAGGTCGTTGATGAAAATAAGGAATAGAGTGGGGCCAAGGATGGAGCCTTGGGGAACACCTGCGTTCGTGGGATAGGAACTGGAGGAGAATCCGTTGAGAATGAACTTCAATTCACGGTTTGACAGGAATAATTGTATTAGGTCAAACAATCGACCTGTAATACCATAACCCTGGAGCTTGCGAAGAAGGCCGGCATGCCAAACCCTATCAAACACTTTGGAGATGTCTAGGGCCACGGCACGAGCCTCACCGTTATTTTGAAGGGCCTGGTAGACGGTTTTAGTGATGGCCGTAAGCACATCAATTGTAGATCGGGCGTAGCGGAAACCATATTGCTTGTCTAAGAGCAGGTCGTGTGAGGTAAGGTGGTTAACTACTTCGGCGTTGATTAGGGCTTCGAAGACTTTGTCGAAGAGGGGTAGGAGACTAATAGGACGGTAATTAGAGGGGTCAGAGTTCTTAAAGACAGGAACAATGGATCAGGACTTCCAGCAGTCAGGAAAACAGGATTCTTTGATTCAGTAATTATATAGTTTAGAGAGTGCGGGCGCTAGCTCAGGCGCGCATTTCTTCAAGACAATGGCTGGTATGCCATCTCCATCACTAGCCTTGTGGGGGTCTAAATTGGAGATGATGCCTAATGACGGAGTTATGTGCAACCAGCTCAATAGGGTCTCAGTTCTTAGAGGGAAGTCTGGTATGGGTACACCGGAGGAGTCGAGCGTTAAATTAAATGAGAATTTCCGAGAAAAGCATTCAGCCTCGTCGGTAGAGGAGGTCAGGACCTCGAACTGGTTGAACAAAGGAGGTATGGAGGGTTTGCTATTGTTCAGGACACTCTTGTAGAGCCGCCAGTAATCTTTGGAGCCAAATTTGCGAGATGCAATACGCTCCTTCATCCGAGCAGCAAATATTGACTTAGCTTCGTTGAGGACACGCTTACACTCGTTACAGGCGGAGGCAAAGAGACGTCTATTGCAGTCTGACATGTCGCTACGAAATAGGTGAAAGAAGTGGTTCCTATGGGAAATGGCGGGCGAGCACGCAGCGGAGAACCAAGGGGAGGAGTGCGACTTGACCTTAAATTTCCTTGAGTGGATGAAAGCGTCGATTCCAGCTTTAACCCAGGATGAGACCTCAGAAGCACATTCTTGGACTGGGAGTGTAAAGACAACATCCCAGGGGACATCGCGGAGGAAGTCACGGAACGAGTCCCAATCCGCTCGTTGATAGTAGAACGGGGTTCTTTGCGGGGTGTTGAGTTGAAGGAAATGTTAACAGATACTACAGCATGATCGGAGTTACCAAGAGGGCAGAGCTGCGTGGCGCTACAAGATTCGGGGATGGAGGTAAAACACAGATCGAGAAGGGAGGCCTTACCTACCAGGTTGAGGGCAAAACGCGTGTGGAAGTTAACTATCTGCGTGAGGGATTGAGAAATTGTGAGGTTAAGTGTTTGGATGCCTGCCGGGTCAGTAGTAGCATTTTCGAGCCACTTGGTATGATGGGCGTTAAAGTCACCAAACACGAATATGTGAGCAAACGGGTGGAGAGAGAGGGCCTTGTCTATGCTGTCAGATATGCTATCGAGTATCCCACAGTCTTGAGAGGATGGAGAGCGATAGAGGAAGAAGAGATAGCTTACGGCATTGAGGAGAGATAGTCGGAGACACATGTACGAATGGTCTGGTGATTCGAGAGACAACTCCCTGGCCAGAGGGAGATGGTCCTTGACATAGACACCAAGGCCGTGCATGTGGGTTAGAGAGTCTTTCCTGAGGAGAGGAAGATAGCCGGGGATCGAGAAATCAGAGGAGGGGATAGAGGAGACAAGGTTGGTCTCACAGAGATCCAGTATATCCGGGCAGTTTGCAGTGAGGAAAGATTCCATATTGCAGAAATTTGTTCTAATGCCATGGATGTTAGAGAACGAAATGTTGAGGGTTTTAGGTGATTTTTGAGGGGCTGGTTTAGGTTTACCTTTTTTGGTTCTTTTGAGTCTTCATGTGGAGTAATTGTTGGAAGATGAGAAGGCCTGAAGTAAGAGAAGCAGATGGTTTTCGACCGCGACATGAGCAGTAGAGGAGTTGGCACAGCCTGCATCATAATGTGGCCTCAGGGTTGCCCACCGGAGGTGACTGCAAGGACACCTTTCCATGCGCGTCATGGCACTACAAACACCCTGGTATTATACAACTGTTGATCAGAGCGGCCGCTCAAGATGCTACGCAAGAGTTAGGGCTCCTAACTACCAGTCGGAAACAGCAACCAGTGAACCGTCAACCGTGTACCCTCAATATGAAGTTGTCAATTTAAAATCTTTTCATTTGTACCCCCTTACTTCTTAAAATAACAACCAGCACTTATATTTATGATTGTTCATGCAATATTTTGTTAAAGTTGTTAAGCTCAAATATTTAACGATGTGATAGGGGAATTACTATGGATGTTTTATTGTCATAGAACTCGCCATAAGCTTCCTCAATCATTAACTTAAGAATTAAGATTCATCAGAAACTTTAAATTTCATGGGTTAAAACAGGAGTTAATTTAAACTGTCATCTACTCTGGATAGACATAATTCTACTTAATAACCACCACCTTTGAATATAGGACCAAAGAGATACTTTTTTTATTATCTTTTTATATCACCTAATATGGTAATAAGTACACAAAGATATTCCTACAGTGATTAAACATTTAAATGAGATTGAATCAACTGTTATTTAGTTCACCATTTTTTTTTCCTTTTTTTACCCTCACCCTGCTCAATATATTTACTATCACATAGTAATTTTCCTGCTAGCCCTGGTTTCAAGATATTAACTGTTACTTTGATTCAATATCTGCTGAATAGTCTGCAAAATATTTTTCTAAAGATTGCTTTTCTTAACTGGAAAATCTTCTAGATGAAAGCAAAGTTCAGTGCATTTGATTATGCTCAAACGTTAAATTACCTACATAGGAAGTTTCATGTACTGTTGGTAATATTTTTTAAAAATATATTGCTGGTAATAATTTAATGTATTACTGGCAACATTTTTAAATGTACTGCTGGAAATACATTTGAAAATATATTGCTGTTAATATATTTTAAATGAATTTCTGGTAATATATTCTAATGTATAGCAGTAAATATATATGTATTACTAACAATATGTGTATTACTAATAATATGTGTATTACTAATAATATATGTATTACTAATATGTGTATTACTAATATGTTTTTTAATGTATTGCTGGTACTATTTTTTTAAGTATTGCTTGTAACATTTTGCTTTAAATTATGGCTGGTAATATTTTTCTAATGTATTGCAGGTAATATTTTTATGTATTTTCTGGTAATATTTGTTCATGTATTTCTGGTAATACTTTTTAATATATTTCTGTTAGTATTTTTGAATAGGTTGCTGGTAATATTTTTACTTAATTGCTGGTAATATTTGTAATTTGGTAATGTATTGATTGTAATATTCATTTTCAATATTTAATTAATGTTTTGCTGGTAATACTTATTTAAAGGTATTCCTGTTAATATTTTAAATTTTTAAATTTTTTTTTTTATTGCTGGCAATATATTTTTAATGTATTGCTGGTAGTATTTTTAAAAAATATATATCTGTTAATATTTTTAATGTATTTCTGATAATTTTTCAATTTATTGCTGATATTACTTTTAGGAAATGTGTTGCCAGTAATATTGTTATAGTTTATTTCTGATAATATACTTTTTTAATGTATTGTTGCTAATATTTTCTTTTAATATGTATTGCTGCTAATATTTTTTAATATGTATTGCTGTTAATATGTTTTCTGGAAATGTTTTTTTTATAATAGATTGCTGGTAGTAATTTTTCAATGTACTGCTGGTATTATTTCTTAATGTAATGAAGGTAATACTTTTTTTTAAAATGGGTTCCAGTTATATTTTTTAAATATATTGCTGGCACTTTTTTTTTAAATGTATTGCTGGTAATATTTTTTTTAAATTTATTACTGCTAATTTTTTTAAAAATATATTCCTGGTAATATTTTTTAATGTATTGCTGCTAATTTTTTTAAATATATATATTGCTAATATTTATTAGGTTGGTGCAAAAATAATTTCGTTTTCTCACATAGTAACATATGTTAGAAAACGAAGTTATTTTTGCACCAACCTAATATAAATCTATTACCGGTAATATTTTCAAAATGCAATTTGTTGGTGAACTTTTTTAAATTCATATCCTGTAATATTTTTTGATGTAACCGTTTTGTAAAATGTATTGCTGGGAATATATAATTTAATGTATTGCTGGGAATATATAATTTAATGTATTGCTGGGAATATATAATTTAATGTATTGCTGGTAATACATAATTTAATGTATTGCTGGTAATATATTTTAACAATTTCTGGTAATATTTATTAATATATTTCTGGGAATATGTTTTTAAATGTATTGTTCGTAATATTTTTTATGAATATCTTAATATTTTTTAATTAATTACTGGTAATATTTTTATTAAATGTCTTGCCAGTAATGTTTTTTAATGTATTGCAGGTAGTATATTTTTAAAAAATTCTGGTATTATTTTATTACAAATTTATTGCTGGTAATATTTTTTATAATATATGGTTCATAGTACTTTTTAATGTATTTCTCATAATAATTTTTAATGCATTCCTGGTAATATTTAAAATAAATTGCTGTTAATATTTAATATATTACACATAATATATTTTAAATTTGGTAATAATAATTTTATTACTGCTTATATATCTTAATGTATTGCTGCTAATAATTTTTAACAAATGTATTCCAGGAAATATTTTCAAAAATATATTCCTGATAATATTCATTTTAAATGTATTCCTGGTAATATTTTATATGAATTCCTGGTAATATTATGATTTATATAATGCTGGTAATATTTTGTATTTAAATATATAATATTTTTAATGTATTACTGATAATATTTTTTAATGTACTCCTGGTAATAATAATTTTCTAATGTAGGACTTGTAAAACATTATTGCTGGTAATATCTATTTATGTATTGTTGGTAATATATTTTAGATATAATACTGGTAATATCAGTTTTTAAAATATATTGCTTGTAATATTTGTTTCAAATTTATTGCTGGTATTATTCTTTAATAAATGGCTGATAATAATTTTTAATGTACTGTTGGCATTTTTAATATATTGTTGGTAATATATTTTCTAATTTATTTCTTGTAATATTTTTGTCATGTATCTCTGGAAATATATATTTTTTAATGAATTGCTAATAATATTTTGTAAAGAAACGAATTGCAGGTAGTATTTTAAATATAATTCTGTTAATATTTTTAAATGTATTTGTGTGAATATTTTTTTAATATGCTGCCAGAAATATTTTTTTAATATATTGCTAATAATATTTTCTTAAAAATGTATTGCTGATCATATATTTTAATGTGATTCTGGTTATAATTTTAAATATATTAACAGTAATATATTTTTTAATGTTTTCTTTGTAACATTTTTGGCAATATTTTTAAAAATATATTCTAGTAATATGTTTTTTAATGTATTGCTTGTAAGTTTTTAAAAACATTTCTGTTAATACTTTGTCTAATGTATTGCAGGTAATATTTTTAAAGGTGTTACTAGTAATGTTTTGTAATATATTTCTAGTAGTTTTTTAAGCTACTGCTTATTTCTTTATTAAGCATTTCTGATAATATTTTTTAAAATGTATAGATGTTAATTTTTAATGTATTACTGCTAATATATATTTAATGTATTTCTGGTAATATTTTTTAAATGTATTGTGGATAATATTTTTTTTAATATATTACTGGTTATATATTTTTTTTAATGTATTGCTGGTAACATTTTTAAAAACTGTATTGACCGTAATATTTTTCAAAAAGTTTTTATGGTAATATTTTTAATATAGTGTTGGCAATATTTTTAAAGAAATGTGTTGCTGTTAATATATTTTAAGGCATTGCTGGTAATATTTTTTTAATGTATTCTGATATTATATATATTTAATGCATTGCTGGTAATACTTTTAAAAAAAATGTATTGCTGGCAATAAATTTAAATTTAAATTTTAAATGAATGGTATTTGCATTGATATTTTTTTTACATATTGCTCCTAAGATTTTCTTAAAATATATTGCTGGTAATATTTTTTTTTAAGTATATTGCTGGTAATATTTTTTTCAAATATATTGCATGTACTTTTTTTTAATGTTGTTTGAAATATATTTTAATTTATTGTTGATTATATATTTTTAATGTACTGCTGGTAATATCTTTAAATTATTGCTGGTAATACATTTTTAATGTATTACTGTTATAATTTTTAAATGTATTGATGGTAATATTTTTTAATATATTCCTGGTAATATTATTTTAAAAATGTATTACTGGTAATATTTTTTAAATGTATCGCTGTTAATATTTTTATAATGTATGGTGGCTACAATTTGTATTTCTAGTAATGTATATAATTTATTGCTAATAATACTTTTTAAATGTTTTACTGCCAGTATTTTGGTTTCATGAATTGTTGGTAATATTTTTTAATGTAATACTGGTAATTTTTTTTAAATGTACTCCTTGTAATGTTTTTTTAATAAAATACATACCTGTAATATATTTTTTAAATATATTGCTGGTAATATGTTTGAATGTATTTGGTTTAATATTTTTTTAAATATATAGATGTTAATATCTTCTTAATATATTGCTTCTAATTTTCTGCTAATTCTAAAATTTTATTGCTGAAAATATTTTTTAAATGTGTTTCTAGTAATATTATTTTATGTATTGATGGCAATATATTTTTTAAATATATCTCTAGTAATAATTTTACAGTTAATATTCTTAATATATGGCTACTTATATTTTTTAAATGTATTATTGTTTGTTTGGGTTTTATGGCATATCAACCACTGTGGGTTATTTAATGCTAAATCCAGTTTGTATGAATTTTAAATGCCTATTTTGTATGCAACATTTTTAGCAACCTAGAGCTTATTTGCTTGCACACTGCAAAGTAATCCTAGGTATTTTTATTTAAGTCAAGAATTTCCATTTGATAAGGACAATTTATTTGCAAAATGATAAAAGGTAGGATATGTTGTTTATACATCAGTCTATATCTTTGATAAGAGACCAATTCTTCTTAGAAAATCCAATATATTTTTTGGTTCAGTTTTGCAAATAATTTCTTCATGTTCTTCATGTTATAGAATTTTATACGGATGTGTGTGAGGTTTGTACATTCTATTAGTATATGTTTTACAGTGTATTGTTTTCCACAGGAACATTTAGGAGGAGGTTCTTGTTTTAGTACAAAAGAGTGAGTCAGTCTTGTGTGTCCAATGCGTAGTCGAACAGTGATGGTTTGTTCTTTTCTTGTTTTAACATTCAGTTGCCTTTCCTTTAGAATTGGTGCTATTTGGTAGAGTTTATTATTGGTATTTCTGTCCCATAGTTGTTGCCATTTTAGTGTTATTGTTGTCTTGATTTTATGTTTTAGGTCAGTGTAATTGCTGGTAATATTTTTAAACCTATTGCTGGTAATATGTATTTTTTAATGTATTCTTTTCTATTTTTATAAAAGTGTATTGCTGTTTATAATTTTTTATAATTGTATAGCTGGTAATATTTTTTTAAATGTTTATCTAGTAATATTTTTTATGAAATGTAATAATTGTAGGATTTTTTTTTTAAATATAGAGCTAGTAATATTTTGTTTGAATGTATTTCTGGTAATATTTTACTTATCTATTTCTTTATTACAAAATTTGTTTCTAGTACAATATTTTTAAAATGGTTTGCTGGTAATAGTTAAATATATTTCTGGTAATATTTATTTTTAAATGTATTACTGTATTGCAGAATTTTTTTACGTTTTCCTTATAATATATAATTTTTAATGCATTGTTGGCAATATTTTTTATTTAAATGTATTACTGATATTTTTTAAATGTAATGATGCAATTTTTTTATACTGTATTGCTGGTATTTTTAAATATTGATATTTTTTAATATATTGCTGGTAAGTTTTTTTAAGTATTGGATATATTTACTTTTAAATGTATTGCTGGTAATAATATTTTTAACATATTGCTGGTAATATATATTTTTATTGTATTCCTGGTAAAATAATTTATAAAAATCGATTGCCGATAATATTTTCTACATATAGCTGATAATTTTTTCTTTAAAAGTATTTCTGGAAACATTTTAATGTAATGCTGGTAATAATGTATTGATTGAATATGATTTTTTTGAATATATTACAGGTAATATTTTTTTTAATTTATTGCTGGTAATACTGTTTTAAATGTATTGCTAGTAATTTAGTTTTTTTAATATTTTTAAATTTTATTGCCAGTATATTTTAAATGTATTGCTGGTAATTTTTAAACTGTTTTTCTGGTAGTATTTCATGGTCAAAAAGTTTTTCTGGTAATATTCATGGTGAAAATTTTTTCAATGTATTCAATGCATTTTCTTTAATGTATTGCTGGTAATAGATCTTTCTAATTTTATTGGTGGTAATATTGTTCAATATATATTTTAATGTATTGCTGGTAATAGATCTTCTAATTTTATTGGTGGTAATACTGTTCAATATATATTTTAATGCATTTCTGGTATTCTTTTAACATATTGCTCCTTACATATTTTTAATGTATTGCAAATGCAATAATTTTAATATATTGCTGGTTACATATTTATTTAAATGTATTGCTGGTAAAAAATTTTAGAATGCATTGCTGCTAATAACTATTTAAAAGAATGTATTGCTGGTAATAACTATTCAAAAGAATGTATTGCTGCTAATAACTATTTAAAAGAATGCATTACTGGTAATATTTTTTAAATGTTTTTCTGTTAATATTTTTTTTAATATAGGTAGTAATTATTCATTTTTGCTGGTAATATTTTTTAGTATATTGTTGGTAATATACATTTTTTTAAAGTATTCCTGGTAATATATTTAAAAAAAATGTATTGCTGATATTTTTTTTTTCTATATGTATAGCTGGTAATATTTTCTTTCAATGCATTTCTTGAAATATTTTTAATGTTGCTGGTAACATTTTTTAATATATTGCTGGTTATATAATTTTAATGTATTTCATGTAATATTTTTTTTTAAAATGTATTGCTGATAATATTTTGTTTTAATGTATTGCTGGTAATATTTTTTTAAAAATGTATTGCTGATAATATTTTGTTTTAATGTATTGCTGGTAATATAATATTTTTTTAAAAATGTATTGCTGGTAATATTTTGTTTTAATGTATTGCTGGTAATATTTTTTAATACATTTCATGCTGTTAATATTTTCTTTCATGTATTGCTATTATTACATTTTGTAATTTTATTGCTGGTAATATTTATTTTCAATAAATTGCTGCTAAAGTTTTTTTTTATGTATTGCTGATTATCTTTTTTTAATGTATTTCTGATAATATATTATTTTTAATGTAGTACAAGTAAATTTTATTTTAATATATTGTTTTTTATATACTTATTTAATTGTATTGCTGGTATTACATTTTTAGAATACATTGGTGGTATGTTGTTAATTTTTTTTTTAATGTATTTATGGTGATATTTTTTAAATCTATAGCTGGTAATATTTATTTTAAATGTATTTCTGATAAAATGTTAATGTATTGCTGGTAATATTATATAATGTATTGTTGGTAAAGATTTTTTTTTAAATATGTTCCTGTAATATTTTTTTAAATGAATTACTGTAATAATTTTTTTTATTTCTGGCTGGTGATATTTTTAATGTATTGCAAGTAATGCATTTTTTTTTTTTTTTTCATGCATTGCTGGTAATATTTTTAGATATATTGCTGGTAAAAATTTTAATATCTTTCTGGTAATAAGTTTATAATATATGGCAGGTAATATTTTTAATGTATTGCTCATCATATTTTTTTGTAATGTATTGCTAATAATAATTTTCTAAATGTATTTCTTGTATTATTTTCTTACTGTATTGCTGGGAGTAATTTTTTTAATTGTATTTCTGATAATATTTTTAATGTGTTACTGGTAATATTTTATAATAAATAAACCAGCAATATATTAAAAATATCATTACCAGTAATATAAGATGTATTACTATAATATTTCTAATTTATTGCTGTAATGTATGTTATTTTAATGAATTACCAACAACTTTTTAAATTATGTTGCTAATGACACTTTAAATGTATTGGCAGTAACATTTATTTCTAAATGTAATGATTGTAATACATTTTTTAATTGTATTGCTGGTAATATTTGTTTTTAAATAATATATTGATGGTAATATTTAATTTTTCATGTATTCCTGGTAATATTTTATTCAATATATTACTGGTAATATTTTTATATATATTGCTGGTGATAATATATTGTTCATAATATTTTTTAAATGTATTGCTAGTAATATTTTTTAAAAGAATTTCTGGTAATAATTTTGTTTAATGCATTCCTGGTAATAACTTTTTTTTAACTGTATTGCTGATAATATTTTTTTAAATGTATTATTGTTAGAAATTTTTTAATGCATTTCTAGTAGTATTTTCTAAATGTATTTGTTGCAAGTAATACCCACAACCTGCTCCCCCTGTTTGGTGTAATGGACAGACTCCAGAAATGCTTATAAATTCTATTTTTGTCCGAGCCTACGGGCTCAGGAAACCCACATTAAACTCGGCCTTGTGCGACATTCAATCCTCGTGGGGGGGGGGGGGTCGCTAAATATTGTAGCTGTATTAAGTTACAGTTCTGTCGAACTCTCTGCATTGGCAGAGAGGAACCCGGACAAAGCTTTGCCGAAGGGCAAGGTTTCGTTCGGGGAGGTTGACAGGCCTTGAACCCACCTAGGCGGGTTCGAAGGCTATAATTTTGGCCGAGCCTACGGCCTCGGGAAACCCACATTAAACTCGGCCTTGTGCCACATTCAATCCTCGTGGGGGGATCGTTTGTTTGTTTGTGTTTTATGGCATATCAACCACTGTGGGTTATTTAATGCCAAATCCAGTTTATATGAATTTTAAATGCCTATTTTGTATGGAATAAAAAATGTATAGCTGGCAACATTGTTTCAAAAAAAAAGTATAGCTGGCAGCATTATTCCTTTACAAAAAAAAACAAAAAAAAAACGTATAGCTGGCAACATTATTCCTTTACAAAAAAAAACGTATAGCTGGCAACATTATTCCTTTACAAAAAAAAACGTATAGCTGGCAACATTATTCCTTTACAAAAAAAAACGTATAGCTGGCAACATTATTCCTTTACAAAAAAAAACGTATAGCTGGCAACATTATTCCTTTACAAAAAAAACGTATAGCTGGCAACATTATTCCTTTACAAAAAAAAACGTATAGCTGGCAACATTATTCCTTTACAAAAAAAAACGTATAGCTGGCAACATTACTTTTTCTACAAAAAAAAAAAACGTATAGCTGGCAACATTATTGTTTCAAAAACTTAGAGCTGGCAACATTATTTTTCTGAAAACATTATCTGAGACCTTGCTGTTGGATGCAGTTTATCACCGTACCCAGGACGTGGATGTAGTTTATCGTCATACCCAGGACGCGTGTAAAACTTGGAAAACTAGGAGTTCACTATTTGCCCATAGCTGGGACCCTAACAGGTGCTACCACCCCGGGTCAAGGTGGAACTGGGAACACCAGCAATTAAGAGGTGGTTCCACGCTCCTCAAAACCTCCTGATCAGAGGCCTTGCTGTTGGATGCAATTTAACGTCATACCCAGGACGCCTCATTGGGGGAAAGGGTCTCACCCATCTACAGAGAGGTGCAGTCGACGTATTCTAAAGCCCCAGCCGACAGGGCCGGTGGGTGGATCGATAAATAGCTGTATAAAGTTGAATAAAGCTTTCCTAAGTTTATTCGCTTCGGGTTATTCATTACAATTTATTCAACTTAAAATAATGGAATGATACCTCAAGCCTGACCGCCTGGAACTCGATACATCAGACCCTGACTCTAGTGACAAATGGCAACATTGGAGGGATATGTTCGAGGGATTTCTTTCGGAGCTGCAGTCTTCTTCTACGTCGGCATTGACTGACTCTCAGAAATTAACCCTCTTATTACACCATGTTTCCACTCCCATTTATAAGTGTTCGTCCGGGTGTCAAAATTACGATACTGCTATAAGCAATCTGGATGGTATGTTCATTAAGAAGAAAAACTCCATTTTTGCAAGATACTTACTTGCTACTCGGCGTCAAGAGACTGAAGAAAGTCTAGAGCTGTATCTCCAAAACCTGAAAATATTAAATCGTGACTGTGATTTTACTGCCCTGACAGCAAGCCAAGCCAGGGATATCTCAATAAGAGATGGCTTCATCGGTGGAGTACGGTCTAACCAAATCAGACAAAGGATGCTCGAAAACAAGGACTTGGATCTGGCTACCGCCTACGAACTAGCCCTTACGTTGGACATGGCCCAGAAACAATCAGATCTCTATTCGCAACCTGATTTTTCAGGTGCTACTATTCCTGCCCATTCTCATTCCCAACAAATTCCCATCTCAAATTCACAACATTGTGACCCCCAGGATAAGGATTCTTCAAATACTATTGAACAACCCGTTACTACCGCTTCAGCTGAGATTAAGTGCTACTTCTGCGGCCTTCGTAAACATGCTCGTTCATCCTGCCCGGCTCGAAACAGTAGATGTCATGGATGTGGCAAGCAGGGAGATATTTTAAAGGTTTGTCGGTCGGCCCCTTTACAGAAAACCCGTTTAGCCGCCACCCTATCTCTATCTACCGTATCGACTGTCTCTCCCAAATGCCTCTCTAAAACAATTGTGCCGGCCAGAGTGAACGGACTAAATCTCCACGCTCTTATTGATACGGGGAGTTCTGAAAATTTTATCGATGCACATATCGTGGAAACAAACAAATGGAAAATCTTTTCCTGTTCTAATCAAATATCGATGGCCACTTCGTTCTTATCCTGCCGTGCAATCGGATTCTGCATGGTTAACTCGAGCTAAAGGAAAATTTCTATTCTAAAATCAAGTTGCTGGTGATGAGGAACCTCTGCTGTGAAGTAGTTCTAGGGCACAATTTCCTTAACCGACATTCTCACCTTACAATTCCGTTCGGTGGTATCAAACCAGCGCTGCAAATATGTGGATTAGCAACTGCAAAAGTCCAGTATCCATCTCTTTTCAAATCTAACCTCTGACTGCAAACCTATAGCCGTAAAATCTAGACGCTATTCGCTCAAAGACAAAGAAATTATTGCAATGGAAGTGAAGAGACTTCTTAAGGAAAATATTATAGAGCCCAGCAAATCGCCATGGAGAGCCCAGGTTCTAATAACGACTAAGGAAAACCATAAAAAGAGGATGGTTGTTGATTATTTCCAAACCATCAACAGAGATACAAAGCTCGATGCGTATCCGCTGCCCCGTATTGACGAAATGGTTTCCGATATCACTAAGTATCGTATTTTCAGCACGTTGGACCTTAGGAGTGCCTACCATGAGATACCCATCAAGCCGGAGGAAAAACCTTACACGGCATTCGAAGCTTGTGGGCGTTTATATCAATTCCGTAGGATCTCTTGAGGTTACAAATGGGGTCGCAAGTTTTCAAAGGGTAATAGACAAAATCATTTCTAATGAGAAATTGAAGGGTACTGTGGCATACATAGACAATGTCACTATTTGCGGTTATAACGAGGAAGATCATAACCACAACCTCAAACGATTCATGGCCGCCGTAAATAAATATGACCTGACCCTTAATGAGGAAAAGTTGGTTGGTTGGTTGGTTGGGTTTTATGGCATATCAACCGCTGTGTGTTATTTAATGCCAAATCCAGTTTATATATATATATGCCAAATATATCAATTTTAAATGCTTATTTTGTATGGAACATTTTTAGCAAGCTGGAGCTTATTTGCTTGCACACTGCTAAATAATCCTAGGTATTTTTGTTTAAGTCAAGAATTTCCATTTGATAAGGACAATTTATTTGCAAAATGGTAAAAGGTAGGATATGATCTTTATACATCAGTCTACATCTTTGATAAGAGACCAATTCTTTTTAAAAAATCCAATATATTTTTTGGTTCAGTTTTTGCAAATAATTTCTTCATGTTCTTCGTGTTATAGAATTTTCTACGGATATGTACGAGATTTGTACATTCTATTAGTATATGTTTTACAGTGTATTGTTTTCCACAGGAACATTTAGGAGTAGGTTCTTGTTTTAGTATGAAAGAGTGAGTCAGTCTAGTGTGTCCAATGCGTAGTCGGGCAATGGTGGTTTGTTCTTTTCTTGTTTTAAGATTCAGTTGCCTTTCCTTTAGAATTGGTGCTATTTGGTAGAATTTATTATTGGTATTTCTGTCCCATAGTTTTTGCCATTTTAGTGTTATTGTTGTCTTGATTTTATGTTTTAGGTCAGTGTATGGGATTTTGATGTTTTGGTCGGGTGTCATGTTAAGAGCAACTTTGGCTAAGGAATCAGCTTTCTCATTTCCCTGGATTCCAACATGGCTTGGGATCCAGCAAAATATCACCTTTTTGCTATGTGTCAAGGTGTTCAGTTTGTTCAACAGCTTAACAATAAGAGGGTTATTCTGTTGTGTATTTTTTATGGATTGTAGAACAGAGATCGAGTCGGAATGAATAATGAATTTTTTTATGTTGCTGGCATCAACAATCTGAAGAGCCAAATTTATTGCACAGATTTCTGCGGTGAATATGGAAGCTTCATTTGGGAGACATTTTTCCACTGTTTTCTTACCAAGAACTACTCCACATCCAGTTCTATTGCTGTTTTTGGAACCATCAGTGTAAATGTGCGAGTAATTTGGGTACTTTTTTTCTTGATAGGTTAATGGGTGTGTTTTATTTTTAGGGAGTTTTTTGAGATCAAGGTTGACCACAGGTTCTTTCAGCTGCCAGAGAGGTGAGCTTAGTTTAACGGTTTCGTGGATTTTTGTAATCGAGATGTTGTTGTCTTCCACTGTATGTTTCATTCGGAGACCAAAAGGTTTTATGGCCTTTTCTTTTTCATCAAATATGGCTTGGTATTTGGAATTAAAAATGCAATTATAGGCTGAATTGGTTGGTTGAGATTTGATTTTAGTGTAGTATTGCAGACCTAATTTTGTGAATCTAAGTTTTAGTGGTGGTTCGTACGCTTCAAAATAAAGGCTCTCCACAGGGGATGTTCTAAATGCCCCCAAGACGAGTCTCAATCCTTCATGATGGATTGTATTGAGAGTTTTTAGATAAGATTTTCTGGCTGCTCCATAAATGGAGCAGCCATAATCCAGTTTTGATCGGATTAATGTTCGATACAATTTCATGAGCGTTTGTTGATCTGCACCCCAGTTTTTGTGGGCTACAACTCGAAGTAGTTTTAGGCCCTTACTGCAATTTTCTTTTAGATATTGTATGTGGGGGATGAAGTTCAGTTTTTTGTCGAATACAACTCCCAGAAATTTATATTGTTCGACTACCAGAATTTCTGTTTTGTCTCATTTTAGTGTTGGGTTATTATGCATTTTCCTTAGTTGACAAAAATGCATGCAATGGGTTTTTGATTTTGAAATCTTGAAGCCGTTTGTGATAGCCCATCTATTTATTTTGTTGATGCCTTGTTGCAGCTGACGTTCTGCAGTACGTATGTATTTGGATGTGGAGGTTATACAGAAGTCATCAACATACAAATAGTTATCAACTCCAGGATTAAGATAGTTGGTAATGCTATTAATTTTGATGTTGAAGAGGGTTACTGACAGTATACTCCCCTGAGGAACACCCTCTTCTTGGTTTTGAATGTCCAACAGGGTTGAACCAATTCGGACTCGGAACTTCCTGTCTGAAAGAAATGATTTGAAGTTTGGTAGTCTGCCCTTCAATCCCATGTCGCGCAGGTCTTTCATAATGCCATACCTCCAAGTGGTCTCATAAGCCTTTTCCAAGTCGAAAAAAATGGCTACAAGGTGTTGCTTTTGGATGTATGACTCCCTTATAGAGGTCTCCAACCTGACCACATGATCCATCGTAGATCTTTGGTTTCTGAAGCCACATTGGGAGTTGGTAAACAGCTTGTTGGATTCTACATACCAAATTAGGGACGATAATTTATAGGATAGAGATTGTTTTTACCTGGTTTAGGAATGGGTATGATGGTAGCTAGTTTCCATGATTCTGGGATAGTGCTATTTTTCCAAATTAAATTGAATATATTTAGTAGGTATTCTAATGATTTTGGTGGTAGTTGCTTGAGAAATTCATAATGAATTTCGTCTGGTCCGACTGCAGTGTTGTGAGAAGCTTGTATGGCTTCTTTTAATTTTTGTAATGTGAAGAATCCATTGTAATTTTCTGTATTGTCTGAATTAAAATTGAGCTTCTGTTTTTCGATTTTATTTTTATAGTTTAGAAATTCTGTATTAGTATTGTCAGAGGAGGAATTTAGTGATAAAGCCTCAGCCAGTGTATTTGCGATGTCTTTAATGTTTGTTACCTCATCATTATTTTTAATGAGGTGTTTAATGGTGGTAGAATTGTTTTTGCCCGCAATTTTGCGGATCATTTTTCAAACTGTAGCGGTTTTAGTGGAGGAGTTTATTTTGCTTACGTAATTTTGCCAACTATTCTTTTTGGTCAACTTAATTGTTTGCCGGGCCTTTGCTCGGAGCAATTTAAAGGAGTTGAGGTTAATGGTGGAAGGTTCTTTGTTGAATTTACGAAGAGCAGCATTACGCAGTTGGATTGCTATTTTACATTCGTCATTATACCAAAGTGTGTTGCGCCTGTTTGATGGAGAAGTTTTTGGAATGGTTTCCTTTGCTATTGTGATTAATGTTTCTGAAAAGTGTTGAATTGGGTCTGAACAGCTTGAATCTTGAACCAGTCTTGTATTGCATAAAGTATTGAATTGTTGCAAGTCAGCTTTATTTATTTTCCAACTGGGAGGCCTGTTATTATCAGTGGAAGGTTTTGTAATATTTATTATGATTGGGAAATGGTCACTGACACAAGAATCATCATGAACCTTCCACGTATAATCCATGTAGCTGGAAGGATCAGATAGAGTGATGTCAATAGCTGAATAGGAGCCGGTAGATGGATTGAGATGAGTTGGAGATTTGTCGTTTAAGATGCAGAGATTGTTGTTATTGATTATATTCTCCAGGTTTTTACCCTTTTGATTAGTTTTAAGACACCCCCCATATGGTATTATGACTGTTAAGGTCACCTAATAATAAGTGGGGTTTAGGGATTTGGTCAATTAGCTTATAGAGTTTTATTTCATTAATTGGATCATGAGGTGGAATGTAGATGGAGCAGATACTGACTGCTTTGTGCAATGTTGTTTTGACAGCGGTCACTTGAAGATCACTGTCAATGGTTATTTGATGTTGGGGTATATCTTTCCTAACTAGGATCGACACACCTCCAGAAGCTCTGTGTCCGTATTTGTGTAAATGATTATATGAATTGTAATTTTTTATTTTTAAATAGTTATTGTTCTTGAGGAATGTTTCTTGAAGGCATACCACTTTGGGATTATATTTCTTGAGGAGTATGAGAAGTTCTTCATGATTAGCTCTAATTCCTCTGCAATTCCACTGTAATATTGTATTATTTTGCAGGTCCCTCATGTCAAGTTGGAATTATTGCTTTTTTTTCCGACTTATTTTTACTGTTTGGCTCTTCTATATCCATCTTTTCTATCATGCTAAACCTATTTTTGGTCTCAATCTTCGATGTTGATGGGTCTGAAGATTGGCTTAGTGGATTCAATAACTTTAAACGTTCCCGTGAAGATGAAGTCGGGGTATGATCTCTCTTTGATTGTGGGGAACGTTCTACTTTATCATTGTTAGGTTCAGGGTTTGGTATGTTACTTTTCACCAAGTTATCAGTTTTTAAATTTGGAGGACGGATTGGTGATCGTTGCAGGTTTTGTTTTTTGGGATGAGTGGTTTGTGTCTGGGATGTCTTTTTCGTTACTTTTTTATCATCTCTAATTTTATCATCAGATGTGTTAATCTTAGCTGGAACTTCCAATCGAGATGTTTGAATACTATTGGTGTGTTCCTTTTTAAGATCTTCTTGGAATTTTGTCCACTCACTTGGATCCAAATTTATAAGTTTATTTATCAGGGCTCTATATTTACTATCGTCATTATTAGTATCAGCCCTCCGTGTAACAGAGGCATAGCTGGTCTCACCCATATAGGACCCTACAATTTTCCTGGCTTCCAGAAAGGACACATTTTTCTTATGTTTAACCCCCAGGATTTCTTTTTCTGTAAATGTCACAAGATCTTGCATATGCCGGATAGTCTTGTTGGCAATTGGGACATCTAAGAGGTTTCAAACATTCATCTTTATGGTTTGGCTCTTTTTTCCCCGCATTTGGCACATGTCTGTCGTCCTCTACAAGCGTCCCTGTGGTGTCCAAATTTCTGACATTTGAAACACCTCAAGGGAGCTGGGACGTACTGCTCAACTCTCTCCAGACAATAGCCTATTTTGACCACTTTAGGTATTTGTGGTTGATTAAATGTCAAGATGTAAGTGTGTCTCGATTTTTTGACCATTCTTTCTTATACTAACCCTTCTTATATTAGTTACTCCCTGTTTTCCCAGGGCATCTGTCATTTCGTCTTCTGTGGCTAAAGCCAGCTCTCGACTTCTAATGACTCCTTTGGAAACATTGAGACTTTCATGTGGGTAGCTTTTGCACTTGGTATTATAAAAAATTTTCATTTTTAAGATGTTTTCAGCTTGTCTTTGGCTATCCACCTCCACAAGCAAGTTCCCATTTCTTAATTTTTTTGACATTTTTCGGGGTCGCCCGTGCCGAAATAATTTTCTCAATCAAAAATGGGGAGAATTTAGCATGACAGACCTCCTCCAGGGATTCAATAACAATAAATCTGGGGAAGTCTGCTGCTTCACACTTAGAGTCTGATTCGGATAGGTTCCGTTTTGTTTTTTTTAAAGATGCCATGTCTGGGTTTTTATATTCATTGGCCCTGTGCTCCACCACGGAGTCCAACTTGAGAAGGGAATGAACCAAGGGGGGTAACCCATTCGCCTTGGCTGAGACGGGGATACACGACCAGTATACTCATATTGGGAGCGAAGTTATGAGCCTCTGCCAAACTCTGGTTTAGTGCCGAAAAATTCAACAGCGGTCAAAAAGTCTTTTGCTCTCAACACAATTGACCCTCAGCCCCCGCCTTCTAGAACATATGATAAAGGGTTGGGAAATGTTCCACTAAAGCAGATTCAATAGTACAGTCAGGAGAAAAATAAATATATATGTGCTAGGGCATGACGGGACCAGCCGATTGATCGGATCGGGACCAATCCGACCGCCCGTCAGACCAAGTAAGGGCCAAAGTGGTGTGTTGCAAGCCATTGTGTCACTGTTGCCGGATCAATGGCTGCTCAACCACCAGGATTCCGTCCTAGCGCTTTACGGGTCGCCACCCACGGCCAACAGGTGGCCTCATTGGGGGAGTCTTACCCCTCTACTGAGGTGCAGTCGGTGTATTCTACCGCCCCAGCCGACAGGGCGGTTCGGGTTATTCATTACAGTATTGCTGAAAATATTTTGTTAATAACTAGCTGGTGAAATTTTTTCTGAATGTATTGCTGGAAAAGTTTGCTGGAAAATGTGTTGCTGCTAATATATAATTTGTCTAATGCATTGCTTCTAATGTTTTAAAAAAATCATTTGATGGAAATATTTTTCTTTAAATGTATTGCTGGTAATATTTCTTTCAGGGCATGAATGTAGTTTATCATTATACCCACGATTGGGTTTATTTTGGTTAGCAGTATATCAAACTATGTGTTATTTAATACTGAAATCTAGATATTTTGAACATAATTTTAAGGCTTCAACTAAACTTATTTTGAACGCAATTGTATTCTTTGAACCATAGATGGAATGTATTGTTAAATTTTCTTATATATAAAAAAAATGTATTGCTGGTATTTTTATACTTTAGGGTTTTGTTTTTACTTAGGGCATCTATTATTTGCTCATAACAGGTGCTACCACCCCGGAGTCAGAATGGACCTGGGAACAACATCAATTAAGAGGTGGTTCTACACTCCTCAAAACTTCTAATCAGGGACCTTGCTGCCAATGTAGTTTATAGTCATACCCAGAACTTAATTTTATCAAACTCAGATAAAGTGATGACTGGGGAACACAAGAATTTTAGATTACATACAAATAGTTACCATCAATCAAGACATTTGAAATTTTTTGTTCAAGTGGACTAATTACTATTAATGTTTTCTAAGACAGTAGAATTTTAGTTTGTGTTCCTCTATCCTCATGTAATATTATGACAATCATTGAATGAAAGGTTTATGAAGTTGTTCTCAGTCTTTTGATCTAATTTTTATTTATTGAAAAAAGGAAGAGATGTCTACTATGAGAAGACAGAACGTATGGTTGCCAGCAAAAGAACAATCCAATATGCACAATTCTAATTGAAGGCCCTGAAATGAAGCAAGTGCAGAATTTAAATATCTACGTGTTTTAACATAGGATAGAAATTTCTACACATCTAAAGACTTATAGAAAAAAAAATGCCTTCCAAAATCTAAGCAAAATATTAAGAAACATGAAAATCGAAAGAGTTTTGGACAGTAATTTAATATCAGTCCTTTTATATGGCACTTAGTGAAGAGACTTGTGGCAATATGTTTGTTTGTTTTGTGGCATATCAAACTCAATGGGTTATTTAATGCTACAAGATTTTTATTGTTAGTAATATTTTTTTTTCAAAAGTTTTTGCTGGTAATATTTCTTTTTTCAAAAATGTATTGCTAGTAATTTTTTTACAAAAATGCATTGCTGGTATTAAAACCTATTTTTAGACTTTCATAGTGTTTTTGTCCCAGTTTCGGGGTTAACTATTTGCCGATGGCTGGGACCCTAACAGGTGCTACCACCCCGAGTCAGAGTGGACCTGGGAACACCAGCAATTAAGAGGTGGTTCCACGCTCCTCAAAACGTCCTGATCAGAGGCCATACTGCTGGGCAGTTTGTCATCTTAACCAGGACACGGACGTGTGTTTATCCTCATACCCAGGACGGACCCCAGTTTGAGGTTTAGCTATTTGCCCATAGCTGGGAGCCTAACAGATGCTACTGACCCGGTTCAGGGTGAACCTGAGAACACTAGCAATTATGGAGGTGATTCTATGCACCTCAAAACCTCCTGATCAGAGGCCTTGCTGCTGGGCGTAGTTTATAGTCTTACCCAGGACGCGGATGTGTGTTTATCGTCGTACCCAGGACGGACTCCAGTTTGGGCTTTAACTATTTGCCCATAGCTGGGACCCTAACAGATGCTACTATCCCGGGTCAGGGTGGACCTGGGAACACCAGCAATTAGGAAAACCATCAAAACCACCCGATCAGAGGCCTTGCTGTTGGATGTAGTTTATCGTCTTACCCAGGACGGCTACTAAAAAGAAACTGTTTTTACAGTCAAATAAACAAGAATAGGCAAAGCGACAAAGCCTATCTACCGGCGAAAATGAAACGGTTAAGCATCCCGTTGTAGAAGAAATTTTATTGTGACACTTCAGCCTGGGTTAGGAAACTCATGTCAAGCAGAAAAGAAGTAACCGTTTGTAAAGAGAGAAAAAAAAAAGAGGTTTAAATATTTTAACTTTCGCAGTTTGCAATAAAATTAAACAATCTTCTCACTCTAGAGGAAGATCTCAAAAACAATTAAAAGTCTTTATTGGGAGCTAGAATGAAATTTGATAGTGAGTAGAGATGAAAAAAAAAAAAAAAAAAGAAGTTCAGCGTTCTTTAAACTTCATACCCCACCCCCGGAAAAAACATGACAAAATGACGGTTTTTTCCTTGACACCATTATAATTTTAACTACTCTGCAATATTCGTTTTAAAAAGTGATTAAAATTTTAAACATGAAAATGAAATTATACCTTTTCTTTGTTCTTGAGAATTGATAAAAATAAATCCCATTATTTATTGGAATGGTTGGAAAAACATAAGATAATTGTCAATAGATTGGAAATTTATAAAATGATAAGTTGGTTCACATTAATTTTATGCTTATAAATTCATAAATAAAAACTTGTTTTCATTTATTCCTTTATAAATTGGTAAATTATATTTCATTGCATTAGTTTTAATACAATTGTATTTTTTTTTTTTTTTTTTTTTTTACAATGTTGTAATATAAAATTATTCTTGCAAAAAAACAAAAAACAATCTAATAAATAACTAGGGATTAATATTTTTGTTACAAATACTCAAAGAATCTATAAATTCAATTTCATATGTTCAGGCTTCATCACAATTCTAATCAATTCCCCCCACCCCAGGACAATGAATTGTATATATTGGGACTAGTTAGGACTCCATAGAGTTTCTCAGGCATTATAGTGGATGAGGTAAGAATGGTAAGAATGCGCAGTTTTGGGGAAACGAACACTGTATGTTCGATCAGAGTTTGTGGCTAGCTAAGTTTAATGTTAAGACAGAAGAAGACCATCCTTTTCTCCATTCCCAATTTTGGCCTTGTGCCCTATTTGTACTTTCTTACAATAAATATTATCACAATTCTAATCGACGCTTTATAAAAAAAAACATTCTCGGGGAGTGAAGTTAGTTAAAGTAATAGCGGTGTCAATGAAAAATCCGTCCACTTTTTGTGGGAACAAAGGTTAATGATTGCCAAAAGTTCCATGCTAGCTAGTTTAATTAAAACAAAGTAAACAATTATAAGTTTGGGGTAACATTTCAGTCTCTGAGACTTAAAAAATATTAGGTTTTCATTAGGACAACATTTATATTTTAAAAAAATAATCAAATTGAAAAACTAATTTCTTTACAGAAATCCCGTTATTTTCTAGTCATGGCTTAAGAAACGACATAAGCTGCCAAGAATCAGTTCCTGAACATGGATTTCTATTGGATGCGTCATAAGAAGTTTCAAATAAAACATAAGGATTAAAATCCTCACCATGGATTTATATTCAGGAAAGCCATTGGATCTGTTATGATACGAAAGTAAATCAAATACTAAACATTTCTATTCAGGAAAAATATGGGATCTGTCATACTAATAAGTTACAAACTTAGAGTAATATGAATCGGAGAAACCTAATCAAAAGAATATCAGGAATCAATTCTTCAACATTGACTTCCTTTCAGGAAGGCCAGTGGATCTGTCATAAAAATAAGTTCCAGACTGAAAGTAATAGGAAGCACGGAACCACACGTATAAGAGGCCAGGAATTACTTCAACAGGGATCTCCATTCAGAAAAACCATTGGATGTATAATGAGAATGTCTTTCAAAGCGGAAGCAATTTTAATCAGACAAAAGGGGTATCAGAAAATCCATGGGATTTGTCATAACAATAAGTTCCAAACTGAAAGTAATATGAATTATGAATCTTCTAACAATGAGTATCGGGAATCAATTCACCAATATGGATTTCCATCCAAGTAAGATATTGTATCTGTTATAAGGAGTTCCAAACTGAAAGCATCTATTCTTGAACGAAAACAAAAAATAAGGTTTCATTTCAACATAGATTTCCATTTAAGAAAGTCATTGGATCTGTCACCATTTTCAAACTGAAAGCAAATTCTTAAAGGTATAGGGAATCACTTTTTCAATATGGATTTCTATTTCGGAAACCTATTGGATCTACCAAATGTACCCGGAATCCATACAATGTAGATATATATTCCGGAAATAGATGGGATCTGGCATACCAGTGATTTCCAAACTGGAAGTAATAGGAATAACGGATCCCCCTCACAAAAGGGATATCAGAAATCAGTTTCCAGCATGGATTTCCATTCAGGAAAGACATTGTATCTTTCATGACAAGGACTTTTAATCTGAAAGCAACGTTAATCATCGAAGACCAAACAATTTCACTCAGTAAAGCTATCGATCGGTCATGACAAGGAGTACCAAACTCCAACAAAAGATGTAATATTTCACGTCCTCAACATGGATATCCATTTAAGAAAGCCATTGGCTCTGTCATAATAAATACCAAACCGAAAGCAATACGACTCAACGAATCCCAAACAAAAGGGATAGCAGAAATCCAGTCCTCAACATTGAGTTCTCTTCTGGAAAACCATTAGATATGTCAGGATTTCCAAACAAAACATTTAAGGTATCACTTCCTGGTATTCGTATTCAGGAAAGCCATTGGACCTGTCATGAGTTCCAAACTGGAAGCAATATAACTCAAAACCCTAAATACAAAGGCTTTTAGATATCAATTCCTCAACATGAATGTCCACTTAAAAAAATAAAAAAAATAAAAAAGTGGGATCTGTCATGACTTCCAACTGAAAGTAATATGGTACAGGGAACCCTCCGCGCCAAAAAAAAAAAAAAAAAAAAAAATGGCTATCGGGAAGCAATTATTCAGCATGAATTTCCAAACTCAAAAGCAATAAAAGCCAGTTATCCCCAGTAAAAAAAGTAATCAATTTTCATCAGGAAATTTCTAATCAAAAACAATTCTATCTCTTTTATTATTATTCAGTGTGAATTGTGTAATCAGTGAATACTTAAAATTTGAAAAGTTAAATCGTTGTGTTCAGTGGAATCCTAGGATTTCTATATTAAGAGAAGGTAGTATTCAATATTAAGTCTTAGTGTCGAGCTCATTCGCTGAATATACCCGTTTATTTAGCAAAATAGTGTCTCAGTGTTATTAAAAGCTTCTGCAACCAAAAACAACCAATTATTTTTATACGTTAAAAGAAATACCGGAATATGTATATTTAACGATTCGCCCTCTGAAAAGATTTTAAAAATCTTCAGAATAAGTGCGTAATTGTGAAAGAAAACGTTGCAAAGGATTGTAGATTTCTAAGAATAAAACATTAAATTTCAGGAGATTACTCCGGTAAAATAAGGTTTATTATCTGAACGTTGTATATAGTTGGGTTTTCAAATTTAGCCAAAAGTTGTTCAAGTGAAATATACAGTAAATTAAATGTACAGGTTAATTTGTATACTGTCGATAGATTGAAAAAGTAAAAATTTCGGTCCACACCTAAAACTAAAATAAAATTATCTTAAATTTTCATTAGTTGGCATTTCATTTTTAACGTTATTTCATTTGCTCAGTATACACCCGTTAAAAGTAGATGACGTGATTTGAGGGTTTTATTCCAGACAATAGAGTCACTTAGAGGAACCGAAAGTCTGAAGAAAAAAAAAAAAAAAATGTAACCGAGTACAATAACGGTAGGCGTTTTTATTCTAGAAGGAGAGCTAGGTACTTACTTGACTCCCACGGGGTCAGGATGTGACACAAGGTCGGTTTAGCGTTTCCACTCTAAAACATGTCCAAGAGTTTAGTCAAAGCTGGTCTTGGCAGGTCCAGGCCTGAGCCGGTCTAAACTAGACGTAGCCGCGATCGAATCCCAGCCAAATGCCGAGAAACAACCACCTGCGCAAAGCTGAGTGATTTTCCAAGCATAGCTTAGATATAGCACAAGGCCGAAATTAGGGGGCACCCAATGAGAATCGAACTCACTACTCAGTCGTAATTGACAAGCTTGCTAACCATTACACCACCGCGAGGTGCCCTAGTTATTTTCTAAGCATCGGCCGAAAGTATGAGTGAGGATCGAACTCGCTTTTCAGTTGTAACTGATCTAGCGAGACAAGCTTGCTAACCATTACACCACGCCGAGGAGAGCTGTACTATTGTCCCAAATGGGTAGATTAGATATATGTACTGACAATCCAATTCTGGCACGGACAAAATCTTGTAAAAAAGATATTAAAAATTAAATACAAAACAGCTTGACGTAATTGGTTGGTTGTTATTTTTAGCGCTATATCAGCATCTAAGGGTTATTTAATGCCAACATCTGAATATTTTGAATACAATTGTATGCCTTCAGCTACTGGTAGAATGTATTGTAGGTTATTATACTACAAATAAGTATTGCTATTTTTTATATAAAATATATTGCTGGCAATATTACTATAAAAATACATTTTCATAGCGTTTTGTTTGGAGGGTTACTATTTGTTCATTGCTAGGACCCTAATAAATATTACCACCCCAGGTGAGGGTGAACCAGGGAACAGTAATTAAGAGGCGGTTCTATGCTCCTCAAAACATCCTTCCTCCAGATTAGATACCTTGCTGCCGAATGTAGTTTATCGTCATACCCAGTACTAAGCCCGACAAAGGAAAGAGCAAAGCCTTAAAACAATTTCAGAACGAAACATTTTACGGCCAATTTCTATAGAGAATGTTCTATATATTTAAATATGTTCTATATATATTATATTTTATATATTTGAAGAATGTTCTATTTCACAGGTTAACCAGTTATTTATTATCAAACGCACAGAAGTGCGTGAAAGCTGTGGTACTGTATGGTTTTAAATATTTATAACGGGGCTTGGAGCATATTTCCTGTAGATAAGGGTGGCTAGATTAGGCAAACTTTTGCGAATGATTTTACAGTAGAGGCAAACTTTCAGCTATTTTCAATATTAACAATGTTCTTGGGCATTATGTCTGAAATAGCCCATGAACTGTTAAATGCAAAATAAAGATCTTTAAGCTCGAGTCACAACAAATATATATACACAAAGAAATAATCACGCATAGAATCAATCAGCAATATTAATGCTATTATTGGCGATATCCCATCGCTAGTAGTATAATGTATGCTTTAAAATACTGTTAATCCATAAAATGATGTGATCTTCATTTATAAAACTTGACTGTTTCCAGTTTATATTTTTTTTAAAAATGCAAGTACTTTCGAATAATCCCCTTTTTTTTTTCCTTATAAAATTACAACTTGGAGACAATAATTGTTTGTTTGTTTTTTGTGACGGTTGTGTACACTACAATATCACAATAAATCACGCATAGAATCAATTGATTCTATGCGTGATTATTTCTTTGTATATAAATTATATGCTGCCTATGTATACATGTGTGTGTATGCATGTTAAAAAATAAAAATTTAATAAAATGCCTATGGTTTCAGTAAAAAAAAAAAAAAAGAAGCAACTAAGCAAGATTCAAGTCCCGCTTGTAAACTTAAATTGCAGATACCATTTTCAGGATTTTAGGTCCTTAACAGTAGACGACAAAAACAGTATTCAAAAAATAATATTAAAAAAATCCTTAACTAACTAAAAACTATTTCTTTGAGTATCTTGTTTTCTGTTTAACAATCTTAAATATGATTACAATGGATGCGCATGACAGTATCACAGAAGTAAAGTCATTATCGAGATTTCGTACGGATTTTGAAGTGATTCTCATCTAAAAATGTAGAACTATTTCTTGGACGAACAACGTTATCATCGATCCTTCAGTTTGTTGAAAGATGTCAGAGTAAACGGTAAATTCTGACATTATTTTAGTCTTTTGAAATGGTTAGAGCATTAAGCCAATAATTAACTTCCTGTATATGATTGAAGTAACTTAGTAAGCAAAGCTGAAGAAATCGAATCAGGCAGTTCTGATGACTCGTGCAAATTCATGTAGCGGACGCGCAAACTTCTCGTCCAAAGTGAAGAGGCCAACTGCACGGCCTATTGTTCGAATTTGTTACTTGATAGAGAATTGAAGCACAGTACTATTTGCTGAACTGAATGTCCGTTTAAGTGTCGCACTATAAATTATATATTTTTCACTGTGGATAAAGTGTTTAGTGCTGGGTAGCACCCGGCGACAAACAAAATATTTACCAGAGAAAAAAAAATATATGGCTAGTAGCTGTGGTAATAAAACGAGTACATGCCATGCCATGGTTTGATTTGGTTTACATATTTTATCAACCACAATTGGGTTATTTAATGCCAATGATTTTTATTGCTGGTAATATTTTTTCTCCTTCAAAAACGTATTGCTGGTAGTACTTTTTTTCCTTCAAAAATTCATTTCTGGTAATTTTTTCTCCAAAAATGTATAGCTGTTAATAATTTTTTCAAAAATGTACTGCTGATAATGTATTGCTGGCGATAATTTTGACAATTATTTCTGGTATTAACACCTATTTTTACACTTTCATAGTGTTTTGACTCCAGTTTAGGGGTTAGCTATTTATCCATAGCTGACAGGTGCTACCACCCCGGGTTAGGGTGGACTTGGGAACATCAGTAATTAAGAGGTGGTTCCACGCTCCTCAAAATCTTATCAGAGGCTTTGCTGTCGGATGTAGTTTATCGTTTTACCCAGGACGCGGATGTTATCAAGGAACGACTTTGTTGCAATCTAGTTTTGAGAGAAACCAAACATTGATTTTCATTTAAGAAAGGCATGGGACTTGTTATAATAAGGAGTTCCAAACTGAAAGCAATGCGACTCGAACCCCAAACAAAATGGAATCAGTTCAGTGAAGGGAGTGAAGCTCCCGAGATGTCGGAAGTTAACGGAATAAAACAATACCAGTGAACATAAGCATGGAGACGAATTGAAGGTGACACAAAGTAGTGTTTAATGGTGTGGAGAGTGCACTACATAGAAACAGAAAAAAAAGTGCCTCATTTCCGGACAACTAAGTACTAAATATGAATCTTAATACCTTCAACAAGAAAAAAAAAAAAAAAAAAAAGATACTGTTAAAGTTACTCCTCACTGCATAACCGCTGGAAAAATATTACAGACCCATCTCCCAAAGTAAATACAGAAGGAGTAGTTATTTGTACTAATGTACAAAATGTGGCACAAGGCCAAAAAAATGGGTTGGGGAAGGTCGGTCTTCTGTCTTAATTCTAAACTTAGCCAGTAACAGACACGGACCCAAACATACCAACAATATTCCTATCACCAAAGCAACACATTCACTCCTACCTTTCTTACTACATCCACCATAATACCTCAAATTCTCTATGAAATCCTAACTAGTCCCCATATGTACATTTCAAAGTCTGTGGGGGTGGGGGAACAAGATTTAAAAAAACAAAAACAATGATTATTTACAATATGAATTAATACTATTTACATCCAGGAGTATAGTGATTTTCCAAGCGTAGCTTGGATGTGGCACAAGGCCGAAAGTAAGGGGCACATAGTGATGATCGAACTCACTACTCATTCGTAATTGTTCTAGCTTGCTAACCATTACACCACCTCGCGGTGCCCTACATCCAGAAGGAGTAGAGATTTTCCAAGCGTTGCTTAGATGTGGCACAAGGCCGAAAGTATGGGGGCATCCAGTGAGAATCGGTAGTAACTGATCTAGCAAGATAAGCTTGCTAACCATTACCCCATCACGAGGTGCCCTACATCCAGAAGGAGTATTCAATATGAAACTCCTGACTGAATTATATAAGAATTGCAAAGGTTAATTATTCAAATTTAAACGTTTTTTCTCTAGACGGAACTATTCATCTTTTGTGGGTGGCTACAAGTTTGGATGTTAGATTCCTGTAAACAAATGGTCATGCCCTAAGTTCTGCTTTCCATTTAATCGAGGCGATTTATGGCCATATCACGTTGAAACACCGGTTTCGATACGAACACCGAAGTTAAACAACTTCGAGCTTGGTCAGTACTTAGATGGGTGACTACTTGGGAATATCAGGTGCTATAAGTTTGGATGCGAGGGCGGTACAACGGATAATGGCTTAAAAATTGTTATTAGGGGTGCTGAGGTTCAATTCGAGTTGGGTTCTTTATATTCACATACGGGCAATTATGCTTGAAACAGGTATGAATCCACCTCTTCTAACCCAGCTATAGGTTAATTAGTACGACTTGTATCACTAGAAATTGTTATTATCTAAAAAAAAATCTTGCAATCCAAAAATTTTTAAAATATAAATAACCTGCAAAAGGTCGATAAACCGTAGAAAACGAATCAATTAACAGCCGAAACCTCGCTGCTCTATCACTATTTCTATGGCATGCGTCCTGATGAGCTACATTCCTTAGTATCACTACCCCCTAACCTTTACAACTTTGTATTCCATTAGTAGAGATTTACTTGACCCCCCCACCACCACCACCACCGTCAGGTTGTGACACAAGGTCAGTTTTTAATGTGGGGACCCATGTGTTTTCACTCGGGCCTCTGGTCTTAGCTGGTGATAGTTTGTCCAAGCTAGTCATAGCCGTGAAACTACAAACACAGAGACGGATCCCTATGCCAGGTAAGAAAGAACTTTCCAAGAACGTCTACTTTGTGGAACAGACTCCCAGCGGGATGCTTTCCCTTTTTTTTTATTGAATTAGTTTGTTATAAAAACATGTACGACTTTTAAACAAAAGAAATAGTTGTGCAACATAACAATTCTGAGAAGATTTTGTTATATCAAACACCTGGTGTTGTGCCAGACTATATACATTGCAATATAAATATTAACCCAACATAGAGATTGAACTCGCATTTGTTTGTCAGAAATCAGTATCTCGATTTGCAGCCAGCATGCCCAGGATGTTGAATCTTTTATACATTTCCGTTTCATTGGGATCGTATAAAAGTCGATATGTAGGCAAATATATAGATATAGATATATATCCGACAGTATGAAGAAAAATATACGGAAAAAACAAACAAAAATCCTAATATGCAATTATGCTGTTTTAATGTTAATATGTCAACGTCGGACGTTTCGGTCTAGTAGACCATCTTATCTTCATTACATATCAGTTTCTTATAGGACCTATTAAATTCTTTTAGATTCTTAGAAACTTGTATAGGGGAGATCTGTTCATAAGTGTCTCTATCATTTAGCAAGTCCAACATTTTCTGGTTGTAAGCAACGGTGTCCATGACAACAACACCGCTTCCTTTATCCGAAGGAGATATTGTTCGTAGACAAGGATTTTAAGGCATTCATATACCTCATAGGTAAAGTAAATTCCATATTTTGGCAGTCAAAAGAGGCAGCTAAAATGCCATGGGTAAAACCTTTATGGAAGTCGGAATCACTGTGTTTGTAATTTAGATTTATCAGTCGATATGTTTACTTTGTTTTCCAACTGTCATGTTGTTTGGAGTAGATTGACAGTCCAACACCCATCTTCGACTACCATACTCTCTGTAGCACAAAGGTTTAGTTTTTTATTTATTTATTTCTTGACCGGTTAAGCATGTATTCCTGAAGAAAGGCTTTAAATTGGTTGATCATATTTACCAAAGAACTCGTTTTCTTTTTTCTTTAATCGACAAATCGCCTTTGCTCTTATTACAATTCTCTTAAAGTCTGTAATTTTTTAAGGTGTTACAGTGTAACCCGGATATAAGAGAGTTGTGGGGATCGGAGACGATGTCTCTTATATCCGGGTTTCTCTTATATCAGGGTTTGGTCTATCTATTTTGTTTAGGTAAGTATGGCAATAATTAGGGACCAGAGAAAATCTCTCTTATATCCGGGTTTCTCTTATATCCGGGTTACATGTATTTCTTTTCTACGATATTTCATGCATATTAGCGAAATACTTTATCGTCAACAATGCAGGTCGCCAAATTACGGTAAGTGAAGTGCTTTATTACAGCGCTAACATTTCATTGTTATCAGAATATACCGATATTTTAATCAAACCATCTAAAAAAATTTCTGAAGAACTTCAGGAAATTTAAGAAAAACACGTTGAAGAGATCGATATTTTAATTAAATGTTTCTTTTTAAAAATGTCAAAAACAGAACATAATTAGTAACGGTTCATTGCTGTTACCTCTTGAGTGACTGGGGATAAACGCAAGTTTTTATACAGAAAAGACTGGGACCTCGTGGTAGCTGGGTGCCCAAGAAAATTCTGTTGCTTGAACGACGTATATTTTTTGACGATTTTGAAATGGAAGAATTTTTTGAAAACTAAGAACTTTGGACAAATTCTGAGTTAAAAACCATTTCATATATACCAAGAATTTTTATATTCCGAATTTACACCAGCAACTGCTATACTCGAACTTCATGAGACTAAAAATGTCGCTACTTATTTTGTAGATTCTCCAGAGACCGTCATATTTCACGAGAAACTGAAGTCCTTGAAGTTAGTATATATTGATGACAGCAATTCAAGTTTTAAACCCAGCTATAGATGTCTGAATTTTCACAAAGAACGAGATGTTATATTGTTGCAGTTGTGTTTTCCTTCTGACGATGTTCGTTAATCCACTTCGCAAAATTAGTGTTTCCCGACATTCCATTACCGTATTTTATTGAAAAGCATCGCTCGCTTAACTCGTCGCCAATTGTAGTGTACTATTCAAACATATATCACAAGAGAGCAAAAACGTATACACGTCAAACATGGCGACCGTTCGTCACTGCTCGTTTTATTTATAGGTACTACGAAAAGATGCCCGCTAGGGGTAAAGGGCAGATAACCCAACACATTACGTCACTTGATAACAATGAGACGCATATCCACATGTCGGTTCAATATATAATAGTTGCCACTGATACTAATTCGTTGGCCCCTTTTACGGGATCTTTCCTTTTCTAAAGGAAATCTAATGAATGTCCTCGAATTTGCAAACAGCAACCACTGATTCAACATCTACTCTCTTTTAAACGATTACGACTGAGTGATTTTGATTCTCACTAGGTACCCCGAACTTTCGGCCTTGTATCCATGTTTACAAAACTACCATTCAAATTTAGTATTTCAATGGAAATACTAAGTCCTACAATAGTCATCAGAAAATGCAAGTAAGTTTGCAGTTGAGATGAATCTAAAAATTTTTTTTTTCCCATTTAGCTGCGAGACGGCCTCTGAAGGAACTGATTGAAAATTCACTTCTATAAAATCGAATAGGACATAAATAATCAGCATTTGACAATTAAATCTATTTGTAATTAACACGTTGAGATTTTTATTTTCCTTCCTTTTTTTTCATAGCTTTCCCGATTTCTAACGAAAATATTGGTAACTATTGGAAACCTTGACTCGGGCTCCACCAGAGACGGTGATTCCACGTCGGACCGGACTTCTCGCCCCGTTCCTCAGACGGCGAAAGAGAGGCTTATGTCATTTACACAGATAAAGTAAAGACAAGCGGAAAGGCGTAAGTGGCACACACTTACGGTCTGCCCTTCACGGACAACATCCATCGACGCCAACTCCTTTGCCTGTACTTCTGACCAATTTTTCTCCAGCTGGAGGTCGGATCCAAACCATACTCCGAGAATGTGGACAGGACAATCCGTCCCACCAAATGGCCCCGGAAGATCGACCTCCTTCCAGGAACCTAACTGCAAGCCGGAAGACTTATTACGCTTAATCTTGGCCCCCGTGACCTTTTCGTACCGTTCAAGGGCCTTCTGTACCACCTCAATATCGCTGCGACACGACACGACACAAAAATAGATACGTCATCGGCGTTCGTAGAAACCTTGGCTCAACTCCACCAGAGACAGCGATTCCACTTCGGACTCCTCGCCCCGTCCCTCAGACGGCGAAGGAGAGGCTCCAACGCCAAAGCGTAAAGTAAGGGCGACAATGGACAACCCTGACGAACCGACAGCGCAAAAGCGCGTCACCGCTTCCCGCTCACCTGTACCACATCACTAGAGGAGCAATACAAGAGGCTAATCTACTTACAGAAATCGGGTTGGAATCCAGCGGCCTGCAGGACAGCAGCCAGGTACTGATGATCGACCCTATCAAATGCCTTGGACTGATCCAAATTGATCAGCGCGGCCTCATCGTCGTCTTTTAGACCTTCTAGGGTCGTGCGGATCAGATGCAGGTTGCTCTGATTTGTTCGGCCCCCCACAGCACAAGTCTAATTGGGTCCCGGCAGACTCTGAACAACTGACTGAAAACGCTCAGTCACGATCTTGGCCAAAATATTTAACTCTGTATTTAGCAGAGTTATGGGCCTGTAATCATCTAATTCCCGCCCTTTATCCTTGCCCTTTTTCAACAGCATGATCACTCCCCCTGATGATTAGACTGGGGATGAACCCCTGCCGAAACCAGTTGTTTAACACGACAGTCAAAATCGACACAAAAATATGCGACAGCCTCAAGTACAATTCATAGGGTAAACCATCAAGGCCCAGAGACTTACCACTGCCGACCCTCTTCAATGCCAAGTATACTTCGCCCTCCGTGATCTCACACTCGCAGCTAGCCGTTCAGTCGGTGCAGGTCGAGGCAACTCAGCCAAATAGCTGCGACACTCATCGTCACCGAGACTCGGCTCCTTGAAATGCCGCCGAGACTCCTCGCACATATCGTCAGTCTACCTCTGAGTAAGCCCCTCTGGGGTTTTGACCTCACGAATGTAACGATCGGAACCTCGACGGATCTCTTCCTTGCACAATTGTGCGCCTATGTTCACGGCTTCGTTAGACATCTTGTTTAACCTAGGCCTAACTATCTGACCCTTGTAGCGTTCTCTAGTCAATCGCTCAAGAGCCTACTTAGCTAAACTTATCTCTAGGGGATCCCCGCTAACATCCACCCGGAACAGACAATCGTTAAGTGTCTCCACCTTATTAGCCTTACCTAGTGCGAGCCTCTGGCAATATTCGGTGGTGAAGAGCCTATCTTTTCCGTAAGTCTCTCCCACCACCTATTCCCAATAACCACCCCACTAGTTCCTGTTGCGCTAGTTTAATTAGCTGTTACTGGAAGTTCCGCTTGACCAGTAAAGACAGATTAAACTTCCAGCCGTTCTAGGCCTAAAACCTAACGCTATCCGGACACAGGTGAGTCTATTGTCCGAATAGCCTAACCAGTGGAACGAGGGACAATCTAATAAGTCTATATTGGCCCTTCTGACTAACATTCTATCCAGGTAGACGGCTACTTGCGTGCCCACGTCCACATCTCCGCCACTGAGTGATGGACCCGGTATCTATCAACGAGACCAAACTGGACAATCAGATTAACCAGACTACGATCACCCAATGACCTCCCGCCCCCTGTCTATCTTGTGGTCCAGGATGGCATTCCAGTCCCTGCTAAGACGAAGCGCGACGAATCCACCAGGAATGGCCCTAACTGACGATAAAAAGAGCGACGCTCCGTCTGGTCGGTGAGCATATAAACCGTAACGACCCGAAACGAACTATTGTTTACGACAATATCAGCCACGATCAACCACTCTCTCACCCAGCATCAACATGGACGAGGTCCACTCTCCCACCCAGGGTACGTTTAACCAGCAAGGAAACGCCTTTAGCTTGTTGGTCGCTCTATGCTGAATAAACAACAAAGTCGCTAGACAGCAAACGAGCACCAACATCGCAAACAGTGTTTTTCCTGGATCGCAGCTACATCTACGCCGAAGGACAGGAGATCACGAAGCAGGTAGGCAGCCTTACTCCGATCCCTCAAATCAGTCACATTGAAACTATCTAACTTGAGACATTTTTCAAGTTTGGTTCCCCTAATCACAAACTGGATGAAAATTTGCAATAATCATTACCCCACGACGGATCATCTCAGGCTCCTTGTCCCCAACTCGTCATGCGACCTTTCAGGATGTTCTCACGGACGTCCGTATAGTACGTTAGTTTTAAAGCCCTATATAATGAGGGGTGGAGAGGTCAACTGGGCCTTTCTTATGTCTGGAAAGGCATCCTTAACTTCAAACAAATGTGACCACACCCTCAAATACCTCCCAGTATCCCTAATATATGCAATAACCTCCGGAGGTTTGGGGATATTGTTAGGGTCCGCCATCAATTTTTCATCCGTGTAGAGATGTCCCTCTCCAATTCCCCTCTGTCTACCTTACACATTTCCTCTGCTTTAAGGATCATTCTTTTTCTTTCTGTTCATTTTTCTCTGTCCGGGTGTGTCAGGGTGGAAGTGGACTGGAGGGTTAAGTGTGGAATTGGACGGTTGGAGATGTGAGGAGGTGTGGAAGGGAGCACAACAAGAATCTTTTGGCTAAGTTGATTTGAAGTTTGCGTTAGATTATGTTAAAAGTTGCTTTTTGAATAAAGTTTGTTTGGCAAATTGTATGTTCTTAGAGTAGAATTCTTGTTTCGATAAAAATCGTAGATGTTGAAATTGAAGCTTAGTTTGTTGGCGAGTGAATTCTAAGTTTGGAATTATGTTTGTTAGGAAATCTTAGAAACTTCAAAGCTTTGAACGGCGTGAATGTGTTTGGCTAATTGTTTGATGCCGCAAAGCTCACCATTAGAACTTGATAAGTTTCTGTTGCTTGTAGCTGAAGGAGTGAATAAGATGAATTAAGATGTGCAATGTTCGTACGTACGTGTATGCGCGTGTCATAGCGTCTTCCCATAAGAGACAGACGCAGGCCTCTTCACATTCCTGTGATTCTAAGAAAAACAAGGGAAAGAGGAACTTAAAGATATCGCTAAGTACAGTGTAACCCGGATATAAGAGAGTTACCGGGACTGGAGAAGGAGTCTCT
This sequence comes from Acanthosepion lycidas, assembly GCA_963932145.1. Taxonomy (NCBI): domain Eukaryota; kingdom Metazoa; phylum Mollusca; class Cephalopoda; order Sepiida; family Sepiidae; genus Acanthosepion; species Acanthosepion lycidas. The sequence goes on from OZ010616.1 coordinate 55,066,609, forward strand.
TATATCCGGGTTTCTCTTATATCCGGATCTCTTATATCCGGGTTACACTGTATTTATAATGTTGTATGTCACGTAACGTGTTTTATCAAATGCTTATGCATACTCTATAAAACAGAGGTATGCATTTCTGTTGCTCTTTGATGTCATTCTGACCACAAATATTACATTCTTTGCTGAAGAAGGTCGCATGCATTGAAGGTAAATAGAGATAACGCTATTTTGTCTCTTTGGGTCTTCCATACTCTGTGTTCATATCAGAATATGAAATCACTTTGAAGGGTCATTATTAGTCAGTCGGTGGTAATTCTTCAGCTAATTAATAATAGATTTCCATTTGACTTTATCAAATCTCTAGATTAAAGTTACTCCAAAAAGCTGCGAAAACCTTTTCACTTGAATCAAAAGTTTCTTCCTGCCAATAAATTCACTTGTTTGATCATTTGTATAGATTTTGGAAAGTTGGATGTATTTAATTTCCTTTTATAACTATTTAGACATTCACATTTCGTTAAATTGTCTGCCCTTCGGCTACTGTCAATCAATTAGTTTTGCCATGGGTCAATACAGATAAACACACACTACGTTCCATTCCGTCAATTATTTTTACTCACAGTTGTCCAGTATGGTACGTGTCCTGGGTATGACGAGAAACTACATTCAGCAGCAAGACCTCTAAACAGATGGTTTTGAAGAGCGTGGAATCACCTTTTAATTGCTGGTGTTCCTACGTATATTCTGACTCCCCGTGGGTTGTAAAAGCTATGCAGATTGGGATCAAACACTATGAGAGTGTAAAAATTGGTTTTAATGCCAGCAATACATTTTTGGAAAAAAAAATATTACTAGCAATAAAATTATGACCGGCGTTAAATAACCCGTGCAAAGAAGAGTAAACCAGTGTATAACAACACTAACATGGGGCGTAACAAGTGGGATCAGAATAAAATTTAACAGGATTAGTTTGTTTAATGTCTTTTACAAATAAAATATTAAAAGGGTTAATTTTTCGGCAGTAACTATCGTCTCCTTTCTGTTCTCATCTTACTTAATTTTCATTTAACCTTCTTTGGCCATCTGTGAAACTTTTACATTATTCTTAAAAATCATTGTTTGCCAACAGTTGCATAATTCACATTAAATTTCTTCCTGTAACTTGTGCACGGAAAAATGGTTTCCTGCCTTTATTTGCCATATACATATGAACAGTAATCATTTAACCTTTTCAATTCGATCTCTTTAACCTTTTCAGTTTCAATCAGGTTACTTTTATTGATGTTTTGTTACTATTGGTCTTCCGTACTTGATCTCTATTTTCATCTGACAGTATGAAGTCGGTTATGTTGGGAATTAGTTTGAAATCTTAATTTAATGTCTATTTCCATTGTCAAAATTTCTTTATATATTTTTATATCATTTAACAATTTATGCAAAGATTTAAATAGTAATGTCTGTGATTAATGGCAAAATCACTTTAATTAAAAGACTTAATGACATATACCACAAATTCCTTGAGTAATAAAATCCTTCTATTCGAATTGAATGGAATTCAAATACTTCTACAGTTTTTCAAATATGATGTCTTTGATTTTTGGCAATTCCTAATCCCCCACCCAAAATTTGCTCATATGTAAGAAGTTATTCACTCCTACCATGAATCTGTTAAATGGCTTCGCTACTGACTGAAATGTTTAAAAACGTTTCTTTTTGTGTTTATAATTTCCAAAGTTCAAATCGAGGTCTTCTCATACCTGTTAGAAAAATAGCAACCTGATTGAACATGTCTTCATGGGTGTATCCCTACTCACCACGTTTGGCCGATTGCGGATTGATGAGGCTATGTAACCTCTATGTGGGGGGTACCATTGATCCTGTGTCCATAGGATTTTTAACATTTGTTTTTGTGCTGCTGGAGTGCCACTTGTCATCCGCAGTTACTGAATACTCTGGTTTTGAATTTCGTTGTCCTTCGACCGTTTACCACTAAAGTCTATAAGGACTCAGTCTTACTATTTACCCGTATCTGGGAGGCACCTCGAGGCGGTGTAATTGTCATCAAGTTTGTCTCGCTAGAACAGTTACGACTGAATAGCGAGTTCGATCCTAACTGGGTACCCCATACTCTCGGCCTTGTGCCACATCCAAGCTACCCTTGGAAAATCACTACACGTATCTGAATTTATACCTTTTGCCAAGGCTATTTGCACGTTAAGTACCAAGTTGTAGAAAAATCGTTAAGGAAGGTCACATCCTTGCCCACTATTTTTAACAGGAAAACTTCTGAAACATGGCAATTGCTCCCCTTAAGTAAGGTGTCGGTATTTTCTATATACCCCTCCCAGGTGTCTTTGTATCAATTCCCAATTTTGAATGGTTTCATTTGATTTAAAGATAAACCATTTCAGATAATTCTACACCATGATTTCTTATGAACGTATTTTTAAATATGTCGGATATTATCATGGAGATATTAACGTCCCAGCTCCAGATTTCTGGCAGACACATTAGCTGATATTGTTATATTATCCTGCTGTTTCATCTATTAACCATTAACAATTAACCTGCTGCCACGTATTTTTACAGGGATCGAACTCGGCTACCTGGTTACATTTTGGGCCGTTTCTCCTTTTCGAAACTGTCACTTTCTGCTTTTACTGGTTTTGTACTAACAATAGTTACGTCCTGGGTAAGACGATAAACTACATGCAACAGCAAGGCCTCTTGAGGAGCGTGGAACCACCTCTTAATTGCTGGTGTTCCCAGTTCTACCCTGACCCGGGGTGGTAGCACCTGTTATTTTCCCAGCTATGAGAAAATAGTTAACCCCAAAATTGGTAAAAACACTATGAAAGTGTAAAAATAGGTTTTAATACAACAAATACTTTGTAAAAAAAAATATTATCAGCAATAACTATTTGAAGAAAAAAAACTATTACCAGGAATACATTTTTTGAAGGAAAAACTTATTACCAGGAATAAAAACTTTGTCGGCATTAAATAAAACATCGAGGTTGATATGCCGTAAAACACAACAAACCAAACCTAACTTATAATCAGAAACAAGGACTTGTTCCGTCCTGGGTATGACGTTAAACTACACTCAACAGCAAGGCCTCTGATCAGGAGGTTTTGAGGAGCGTGGAACCACCTCTTAATTGATGGTATTCACAGGGTCGCCCTGAGCCGAGGTGGTAGTACCTGTTATTTTCCCAGCTATGGGCAAATAGTTAATCCCGAAACTGGGTTAAAAACAATGTGAAAGTGTGAAAACAGGTTTTAATACCAGAAATACTTTGTAAAAAGAAAAATGTATTTCCAACCATGAAGTTTTAAAAAAATTAGCATCAATGTTTTTTTAAAAATATAAATATTACCAGCTATACATTTTTTATGAAAAATTATTACCACTTTTTGAAGGAAAAATATTACCAAAAAATATATTTTTTGATAAAACAAAATATATTACAGCAAAAAAAGTTTTGTCGGCATTAAATAACCCATTGAGGTTGATATGTCGTAAAAGAAAATAACCAACCAACAAGGACTTTTTATTTTATCACCATATTCACTTTGATTCCTCCAACCTGGTATCCATCCACAAAAAAAATGAGATAAAATCTTGAATAAAATTTTAAAATATTCTAAATGGAAGCTGAATTTTGCAAGCCACTCTACAAAATATCCCTTTTTGTACTTGGACAAATTATTTCCTTTGCAATATAGAATTAGGTCAATATATTTGAAGTTTGTCATGTCCCAAAAGTCTGTGTGTGTGTGTGTCTCTCTCGCTCTCACAATCTAAACTTACAAAATGGTTCCTTTTGTTTCGCTGTTGGAAAGAAAATGTCCAACATTAATTTTATTCTTAGAGGTTTACCCCTTTTAAGAGACCAGTCCCATTTCTAAAACCTCTCTCCCTATACTTGTGACGGGTACACACCTGGCCCAGGGTCGAATCCTTTGGTTACGGCGCCAACTGTGACGTCGCTCCTCCTGGTCGCTCCTCCTGGTTCCAAGCGTGCCGCTCCAACCTCTTGGTTAGATGATCACCAGCCTCGCTTTTCCCAACCCGCTTCCAATACCTGGTTGCTAAAGCAACTGTACTGATCTCCGGTCTGTCTACCCACGCTGTGTTTAGATCTTAGACAGACGGGACCAGCAGGGATTGGGCCGTATGCAAGTTGAGTCCGACGGGGGTGGCAAAACACAAGTAAAAGAAAAAAAAAACTCACGAGACAAAAAATTACTGATAAAAAAAAAAAAAGGTGACAACCTTTTATATCTAATGTCCGTTACATAAAGAAAAATTGTTCTCATTCCCGACCCGCTCTGTGGACTATGGCACCAAGCTTCTATCATACAACTTAACGATTTCGAATTGTCTACTCTCTAGAATTGTGTATGTCGGAGTGTGGTTTAGTTCGACACTGGGGCTAATTTCTATCAATCATTCGCAGTTGATTCTTCTCTTCGACTTGAGTTGTATTTCTTCACTTCGATCTGGTTGGGTCAAATTCTGTTCTCGGCTGGGCTTGATTTTAACTTCTTCTTCTTCTTCTTCCGTCCAGTAACTCTTTGGCCTTGTCTTCGACTTGGCTGCAACTTCTCCGCGGCTTTCGAGTAATCTTCTTCTTCGTCGACTTAGATAGAACTTCTCTTGTCTTTGACTTGGGCCGGAAGGATTTCTTGTTTTCGACTTGGGCTGGAAGGATTTCTTGCCGCAACTCTCTGTCGTCCGAGGTGATCTCTTCTCGCTGCCGTCCGGGGCTGAACTCATTTTTTTGTCGATTGGGGTCCTGCTTTTATTGACGCCGCAGCAAACCGGGGTGGGTCTGTCGGCGTCAGGGCTCTCTCGATAATCCCAAAAGTCGCATTAGTTCTGATTTCCCATTATCGCTATTATTTTCACCCCTACTTCCTCACAGTGCCTCTGGGGGGAAGACGCATACCTATCTCTCCCGGTCTCTCGTATGTCAGGTGACCGTTTTCGACCAATGGTTCTTGATCGAGCATTCTCCCTCCTCTTTCCGCATATCACGTGACCGCTTTCGGCTAATGAGACTGTGGTGGGACGCCTCCCGTCTCCAATCGGGCGTGGCTTACATCGTTCTTGTTCTAAAAAAAACAAAATCTAATTTGGCCTTTTCCACACGTACGAAAAATGATAATCTTGGCTTTTTCTCACCTGGGTTCTGTCAAAACAGCCTGCCGCTAATTAGATGTGACTTCAGGAAAGAATATTGGCGCTATCTGTGAGCCGAGACAATCGTTTTCTTTCCTTCTTTGTTTTTGGTCAGACCTGATAGTCAAAAATCTTAATTATCTGAATTGAAAATGTCTCCACTTCATCATCGTGGGGTTCCAATTTTTAACAGGTCAGAATCTGTATACAGTTCCACCGGTCACCACCTCAACACAAAAAAACACCTTTCCTCCGATTAAAATTTCGTTTCCATTGTTCTAAAAAATCTTTATTGTTTCAGCCAACCTTAACAACTTCCATCCTACGCGGACATGGAATTAGTTCAAGTGCTTGACCTGATAATTTTGACACTTGTTAGGTGCTGGTCGTACGTGTGTGTTTTCGCTTACGACCTGGTTTCGTATTATGTTTCTGTCTTTCCTCTTCTTTTTGTTTTATTTTATTATCTCCAAACTCTATTTCTTCAACCAAATATAACAATTTCTATTTCCCTGGATTTCGGTCAGGTAATTTGACCTGATATATTTTGACACCTGTCTTGTCTTAGTTTTACTTATGACCGGGTTTTGCATTCCTCTTTCTCTTTCTTTTTATTATTTTTTTTTCTTCTTCTCTTTGGATCGCCTAAATACAGTTAGAGAATTATTCTCAAAACTCAATTATTCTTCGTTTCTAAATAACTAACAACTGGTTAATAAACCGAATAAAAATTAAATCATATTTCTATGAATATCTCTTTTTAGTCTTTCTAAAAATGCAGGGTGCCACATACTCACTTGTGTATCTAATCTGGTCTGTTTGAAGATTGAAGTTGAATTTTCAACACAATAGCTAAATGGAGTAACAGAACTGCGATGTATCTGTGCATAGTTCACTCTAAGGAAATTTTGGTTATCCCGTGTCAATTTAAAAACACTTTCTCTTAATATTTTGCACTGCCCTGGGTATGACGATAAATTACATCCGGCAGCAAGATCTCTGATCGGGATGTTTTGAGGAACGTAGAACCACCTCGTAATTGCCGTTGTTCCCAGATCCACCCTGACCCAGGATGGTAACACCTGTTAGGGTCCAAGCTATGAGCAAATAGTGAACCCCAAAAAAATTATGAAAATAGAAAAATACATTTTTTTCTAGTAAAAATTGCGTCTGTAAGATTTGCATCTATTGCAGATCTGACTTAATATGTCCATATGTGACAAAGTTTACGGATTGAAATATTAATTCTAATTTTGGATAGAATGTATGAAGAAAATGTTAGTCAGGTGAAAAAAGATTCTTTTACAGAGCACTCATTTATTAAGCCCCATTAAATTGTTAATCATTTCTTACAGCATCCCTTGTGGTCCCTGATAGACTGTCTGTCCTGTTCCTTCAGTAGCCTCAGTATTATCATTGGAAAATGACATTACAATGTAAACTCTGAAAATGGCTATCCTCAGTTTCATTTCTGTCCTTGATATTGGTAGACATTACTTCATTAAAAAATGTCAAGCCTTCAAGATGATAAAATACTTCCAAACAAATCACTTGACTAGATATATATATATAAACATATACGCGATTCTTCCTAGAAATCTTTCCTCTTTGATGTGATTAACTTTTCCAAGTCGAATGATCTGTCAGTGAAAGAATAAGGAATCGTATTCTATGTCTGACTCTCTCTCACAGAGTAGAATGTATAATGTCGACAGTCCCTTCAAAGCTAGAGTGGTTTTTAAGGATGACCAACTCAGATTGTTGGTGTAAATCTAAAGCCCAGTATGTGAGAGCTGGTACAATGCTTATTGGAGACTAGAGTGAGATGACAAAAGCGTCCACTCCAAGGGCGAATTTACCGCTAAAAGTTCAAGTAGATTCGTAGCTAGGCACGTCTGAAGTAGCACAATAGCAGGTTGTGATTTTCAGAAATGCTATTCCCTAATATCAACTTGAAGCTGAACTTGTCAGAGTTCTTGACTGAAATTTCTGAAGTTTAAGTGCTACCAACCCAAATCAAGGTTAACCTGGGGACAACCGCGTGAGAGAGGTGGTTCCACGCTCCTGAAAACCCACAGGTACGCAAAAACACTCAGCATTTCTTAACTATTCAACTACAAGCAATAGAAACTTATTTACTTCAAAATCCTCTGGAGCTATAACTAAGATTCAACAAGTTTTCGACTCTTTTGAATTATTAGGTCGGTGCAAAATAATGTCGTTTTTCTTTTGAAGTTGAACGTCAAAAAACGACATTATTTTTGCACCAACCTAATATTTTACATCCCACTCTCTCTCTCTCTCTCTCTTTATAGTAAGCTTTCCGATGTTCTTAAATGTCTGAGGAAGGTATGAAAAATCCAGGTACCCCACCTCCTAGGTATTTTTCCCTTGAGTGTTGAGTCAGTCTGCCTTTCCAGTAGTTCCATTTGTAGACATTCCTCTGCCTGAGCAACATCAAAAGTCAATGGTACTGAGAAGAATGCAAACTGATATTCACAAGATGAAAAATCACAATCTTCGATGAAATTCCTTTGACAGCAATTCCATATAATTGTTTTACTTAAAGATACAGAATCAGTATTGGCAGTTTTTTTCAACTCCTTGCACATAGGAAAACACATCAAGTTTTCATGTGACAACTAGGACTTCAATAAAACTAATTTTGCAATGAAACACTTGATATCATCATATAACTGAGTGATGAACTTATTTTTTCCTTGTAATTTCAAATTAAGGTCACTTAATTGGGCAATAATATTCACTGAAATAGCTTTATGAAACCCCCTTCACTGTAAGATTTTCCATTGATGGCGATCATTTTGCAGAGTTCAAAGCTTGCAGTAACAGAACTAACGTTGCCTTTCTGAATTTTTGTAAACAACTCTCTTGCTGTGTTAACTTAATCCTGAATTCCTTCATTTTTCAAACTCGTATATCTCCTTCATATTTATCATAAGATCGATGGTTTGTTTCATAATGTCTTTCCACATATCCTTTTGGTGTCGCAGTACAGTTTTTCTTTCCATTAACAGTTGTACAAAAGTACAGTAATTCCCACTTCTTTTGAAACACGCGTCCTTCACATTATTTTCTCTTTCTACCAGATGAAGTAGAATTCAACATTTTTTTAATGCAAAATATTACAATTTCGAACGTTTTCACTTTCTTTACATTTGTTTTTTTTATTTAGTTGTCGAAGATGATCGCATGATTAACCGAAAGTTTAAAATAGTCGCTGACATTTGAAAACAAAAAAAAAAAACAAAAAAAAAAAACATTGAGATAGAATTAATAATAGAATCATAGCAATTGGAAAAAATCTCACTGTTTTTAATAATTTTCATTATCAACATAGACAAAATTCTCGATATACCACAGCTATCGAAACCTTTTTGAGGGCCGTCAAGATGAAGCCCGCGGGTCGCCAGTTTGACACACCTGATGTATGAGCTGTTCGAGAAAGTAAGAGTTATGATATAATTTCTCAAAACAATAGAACTCTAACAAAAATTATGTGTTCTGTGTAAAATGATGAACTATATCCGACAACAAGACCTCTGATCAGGAGATTTTGAGGAGCGTGGAACCACCTCTGAATTGCTGGTGTTCCCAGGTCCACCCTGACTGGGGGTGGTAGCACCTGTTAGGGTCCCAACTATGGGCAAATACCTGACCCCACAACCCGACTCAAAACACTACGAAAGTGTAAAAATAGATTTTAATACCAGATATACTTTTTAAAAAATTAGTATCAGCAATAAATATTTGAAAAAGAAAATATTACCAGAAATAAATCTTGTCATCATTAAATAACCTATTGAGGTTAATATGCCACAAAACAAACTATACATTTTTTTTTAAATATTACCAGCTATACACTTTTGTAAAAAGGAAACTTTGTTGACATTAAATAACCGATTGTGGTTGATATACCACAAAACAACAATTCGTTCAAACAGATTTTTGTACTTAAATTTATACAAATAAATTCTAATATAAAATATTGATGACTACCAAAGAGTGTATATATTGCAATCAATATTTTTAGAAAATACAAAGCTATTTGACTCCATTTGTTTTGAACTGAAACATTTATTCAAATGATTTGGGAGTTTTTCAAAAATGATTGTCACCCTGTCCTATGTAAGGCAATAAACTATGTCCAACAGCAAGGCCTCTGATCAGGAGGTTTTGAGGAGAGGGGAACCACCTCTGAATTGCTGGTGTTCCCAGGTCCACCCTGACTCGGGGTGGTAGCACCTGTTAGGGTCCCAGCTATGGGCAAATAGTTAACCCCAAGAAAATAAATTATTACCAGCTATACTTTTTTTAAAAAAAAAAAGAAATTACAAGTATTGCATTTTTGAAGAAAAAAATGTTACCATAAATGGATTTTTGAAGGAAAAAAAAAAAACTTACCAACAATACATATGAAAAAAAATATTACCAGCAATAAAAATCTTGTTGGCATTAAATAACCCATTGAGGTTGATATCCCTTAAAACAAACCAAACTATATAATAAATATAAATGTCAGTGTGTCAAACTTTCAAGAGCTTATGTTACAGAAAATTTGGATTCCCAAGTTTTCATTAGTGTGATTGATTTTGGTGAATATTTTTTGGTTCCTGTGACATTTTGTGACAAATTTTTTGTATTCCAATTTTTATAACTTGGAAATAAATTTGGGAATAATTGAAAATTCCAGCGTGAGTCACCCATGAAATAAACAATTTTCTATAAATTTTCTATATATTTTTTTCTATTTTACTATCTTTTCTACAAAAAGTAAGGACCTGTCTTTGAATTAAGTGTCAGAAAAATTATCATTGAACTTTTAAAATGTAAACTTAAATATTAATGCAATACTTAAATGCAGCAATCAATTTTAAGTTCTTCTGTAATTTATTGTTGCCTATTGCATACGTGTTATAGTGAAACACACCTATTCTATAGTTAATAGACTCTTCCCACCTATAACAAGTAGGAGTAGTAAGAGTAATGAGGGGTCACTTAGTGAGTCAGACGACCGTTAGTCAAATACTAAAGTATCAGTGACCACAACTAGATTTACTCTGTGTCATTACCTATTATATCAAGTTCTTAACATTTTGTACGTCAAACCTATTTTAGGACTGACTTAGTACAAATACAAGGCTCCACTGTGAAATCACTCCATAACAATACGGCAGCAGTATGCCCTGCAAAATGAAATCTCCGCCAACAGAGGACCAGATTGCAATCAAAAGAGCCAAGGCTGCAGTGAGGAAAAGAAAGTCCCATGCAAATGAAAACCCAGATCAAACGGCAGCCAGGAGAGCCTTCCAATACTGAGAATATGCAAAGACTTAGGGACTGAACAAGCCAAAGCAGAAGCTAGTTTAAATGCCACCTAATAGGTCAGCTATTAAGCTAGTAGTAAAATATATATATATATATTTTTTTTTTTTTTTTCCCATCATATACTAAATGTAAAATTTCCTGCTTTTGTGGAGCACCCTGTATAAGAATATAAATTTGAGTTACTTTTAGGATAGGTAAAAAAAAAAAATAGAAGTATTTGACCAATGATATCTAAGTATATTGAATATGTAAATAAATCATCCAATCCTGTGTTATTGATTTTGGCATTAAATGTTTTTTCAATAAAATTAAGAAATTGTAATGAAAATACTCAACTACTTTCTATCTTTTTTTTATTTTTTTCAAAAGTGGATTACTTTGTATCTGACTTCTCATACACTTCTGTTGTCTAATTTCCTTCTGCCTAAACATTTCATTACATTTTGCTTCCTCTGTGTTCATTCATATTTTTATAAATACTGAGACCAATAATTTTGACAGCTCTTTAAAAAAAAAAAAATTCTAAAAGCTATCTATAATAGACAAACCTAGATGATTGAAAGTTATTTGTTTACACTTTTTCATTACTTATTAAATTTACTCGTTTTATGTTGACAATAAAAAAAAAAAAAATTAAGTGAAGATTTACTTACAGTTGATTCACATATTTTAATCATTTATTAAATATTTATAAATTTAGGAATAAGCTTTCTCATTTATTTTTTTATAAATTGTAAATGATAAATATTGCATTAATTGTATTAATTTGTAGAATGTTGTAAATATATAATTCTTCTTTTAAATAAACTATCTTATAAATAGTGTTTAATATTTTTATTATGAAGTTTCAAGAATAAAAAAAGTATAAATTCACTATCAATTAATTTCACTGTCCTGGGTATGATGATAAACTACGTCCAACAGCAATGTCCCTGATCAGGAGCATGGAACCACCTCTTAATTGCTCATGTTCCCAGGTCCACCCTAATCCAGGTTGGTAGCACCTGTTAGGGTCCCAGCTATGGGTAAATACTTAACCCCCAAACTGGGGTTAAAACACTATGAAAGTGTAAAAATAGGTCTTAATACCAGAAATAATTTATAAAAAAAAATTGTTACCAGGAAAAAATTTTTTAGGAAAATTTATTACCAGAAATATTTTTTGAAGAAAAAATATTACTAGCAATACATTTTTGAAAAAAAAGGAAAAAGAAAATATTACCAACAATAAAAATTGTCGGCATTAAATAACCCGTTGTGGTTTATATGCCATAAAACAAACCAAACTAAACCAAACGTCAACATTAATGATCAATGACCGGCACTTGTTGTTCATAATTTGTACGTTCACTTCTAAGTACTTCTAAGTATATTTGTGGAAGCTGGATTGGTGTTCCTGGACAGTGCATTGTGTCCCTCACTTTATCAACATTTGCTTCTTTTTTTTTTTCTACCAGCATTTATATACTTGAAACTAATCAGAATTGACTATTAAAGAATGAAAAATCTTTGGATATTGATGTCATTCTGGGTTTTCCTTCTTTTTCATCCAAATCTGGGAATTTAGTTTGCTCATGTTAAGTCTGCTGTCCTGGGTAAGACAATAAAATGTCCAACAGCAAGGCCTATGATCAGGAGGTTTTGAGGAGCGTGGAACCACCTCTTAATTTCTGGTGTTCCCAGGTCCACCCTTACTTACCCGGGGTTGTAGCACCTGTTAGGGTCCCAGTTATGGGCAAATAGTTAATACCAAAATAGGTAAAAACACTAAAAAAAAAAAAAAAAATATATATACATATTTCCAGCTACACAATTTTGAAAAAAGTATTAACAATACATTTTTTAAGAAAAATATTACTAGAAATAGATTTTTAAAGGAAAAAACATTACCAGCAATACATTTTTGAAAAAGAAAAAAAAAGAAAGTATTACAGCAATAAAAATGTTGGCTTTAAATAACCCATTGAAGTTGATATGCTGTAAAACAAACCAATCATGTTAAGTCTTAAAAAAAAAAACAAAAAAAACCCTTTATAAAATTCAGCATTTTTTTTTATCTATCCATAATGTTGAATGTTAAAATTATCCAACTTTTTAACAAGAAAAATCTCAAGTTGATGTTAAAAATTGCCGCAAAACATTGGCAATTTGTTTCAGGTTGAATGATCTTTTATGACATGTCTCTAATTTGTATTTAGATTGTGGGGTATTTACTCACAACATAGGAGTAATGATTGTAGGTTTGTTTGTTTTTTTATCAAAATAAAAATCAGAAAAATAAATGTACACAATGCAGAGAAGGCATGAATAACTGTATGATAATTTCATACAATTTTAATTATATGTTCTATGTTACAATTCTGATAATTTTCATGCTATAAAATGGAGTAACTTACTTCATATCATCACAAATCCTCCCAACAGTTCTTGAGTGAAGAAATTGAATCTCATGTCTTTTAGCAGGATGTCCACATTTCCAGCAGGAATAATAATTTTGTGTAATTTTATTATTTTTATTTATTTTAAACAAGGTTTAAATATTATTGTATTTTATTTTTTTATAATTTTATTTTATTTGTAATTATTTTCAATTTTTCTAGTTGAATTGTTCACCTATATTGCATATGATCCATTATTGTACATAATTAGATTACAATAAATTATGTATTTTATATGAAGACTGTCTTATGAAAATTGAGATGCATTAGAGTAATGCCCCCCCACCCCAGCTCCATATCATAGATTTGCAGGTGGGCACAAGACTCTTGCACCAGCCCTGAATAACACTGTCTGTAATAATCCTTTCTATTCATATAATGTCATTAGATTTCCATTCACTCTTAGAATCTATATTTATAAATCCCATCTGCAAAACTGCAGCCCCCTTTCAGCCTTAGAAATAGGGGACAGGTCAATTACGAATGGGAGAGAATAATTTTCAGGTCATGTACAACTGTACAGTTTTGGAATTACTAAATGCTGAGGAAATTTTAGTAAGAGAAAAAAAAAAACCTTGAAAGTTAAAAATGTCCCATAGATTTTGAAACGGAATCTTTCTTGCTCAAGAAAGATAACTCTTTTTTTTTAAACCTCTAGTCAAGGAATCTATTATTTTTTTACTCTTTCAAATGTTCTGAAACAAATATAAAAAACCCTTGTTAACTAAATATACATAATCAAAGAACCAATGGCATAAAAAGGTAATAGAAATTGATTTTTTTTTTTCCTTAAATTTACAACTTGAATGCATTGATGTGTTCTATTATTTTCTTTTTTTTTTTTTGCACCCCCCCCCCACCACATTTTAGAAGGCATTTTATAACTTGTACCATGTGTAAGTGGAGGGGGCAGAACAAGCCCTATTATTAAATTAACTCATTTGATGTTACTAATAAAAAAAATTCAAATAATAAATAACAATTTACTTACAGTTGATTCACATATTTTAATCATTTAGTAAATATTTATAAATTTATGAATAAATCAGTTTTACAATTTATTTCTTCATAAATTGTAAATGATAAATATTGCATTAATTGTATTAGTTTTTAGAATGTTGTAAATATATAATTCTGCTTTTAAATAAACAGTCTTATAGTGTCTAATGTTTGTTGCAAATTCTCAAGAATAAAAAAATAAAAAATGTATAAATTCACTGAGTAAAAAAAAAACCTTTTTTTTCTTTTTTTTTTTTTTTACTACAAACTGCTTAGAGCAACAAACCATACACTTTGGAGAGCCATGATCACCAAGAACCTGAATGGCTACCTTTTTGCTATTTTCTTTTCTTCTTTCATGTCTGAAAACTTATCAACTTAAACCTTGAAATGAAATTTAAAATAACTAGAATTTCTTTTTATAATATGGAATTGCTGAAAGATGCTACAAGAGAAAAATATTATTTTAAATTTTATTTTCTACACTGAAATTGTTAATTGAATTAGACTTAATTTTTTTCTTGTAGATTTCAAATACACCTAAATTGTTTATTCCATAGAAATTAAATCAGCAAAATATTGAATTAGTTAGAAGCTGCTTCTCTTCCTTGTTTCAAATAGAATGACATGCAGCAATATGAAAATATACAATTAAGAAAAAGTTTTCAATAAATGAAAAACAAATTTGAAGAAGTAAGGATTTTAGCCATTCTGTGCTTTCAGGGGGATATTTTGGCAACCTTGAACTTTAATATCCGGAATAAAATGGTATGTTAAAAGGATTGTTTCTCTTGATAACACTATTTGAAATACTGTCATTCCATCAGCAATGTTTGTTTGTTTTTTTTTGTTTTTTTTTTAAACAAAAGTACTTAGGAACTCTGTCTGCTGGGCCTTCAGAATATGCCAACTGCACCTCTACAGAGGGGTAAAACCAAACCCCCACCCCTATCATGGTTATGTCAAACTACATCCAATCACAGGGTGTCGGATCTGGACATTTTGAGGAGCATGAAACCACCTTTTAATTGCTGAGTGTTCCCAGGGTGGTAGTATCTGGTGTTAATCTCCAAACTGTGGTGAAAACATGAACATGTAAAAATAGATTTAATACATATTTGAACAAAAAAATATTACCAGCAATACCTTATTAACAGTAATACATTTTTGGAAGAAATGAAAATATTGCCAGTGGAAAAAAAAATATTACCAGCATAAATATGTAAAAAAATAAAAATAAAAAATAAAAAAAATTTTTTCTAGGCCTCTCCTTGATAAGTTTATAAAATTATGAATACAAATCTTTCTTTGGTAATTCTTTAGGTTTTGTTTATGACATGTGTTATAGACAAGCGTATGGTTGCAAGAAGGAAATACGACAACAGCAGAAATAGATTTATGTGATTTATTTCAATAGGAACATGTGGGTTTGGGACAGCTACCTTGTGGTATAGTTCATAAGCCGGCTGCCAATCTGAGTTGATCTCTCATAGTAGTTCTCACTGGTTGGTGTGGCGCTCCTCCTGCTGACTGCTGCTGACTGACCATGACAGGTCTCTTCCCTGGCCTCCTGTTGACTATTGTTGTACTTCCCTGTGTGACCCTTTTTATGTCTTAACAGGTTCAAGAAACGATGCGAGTATAATTAGGAGGGAAGCATTTTTATTGGTCAAAAAATAAAAACACTTTAAAATATTATTTTATTTTTCGACCGGAACTCGTGCATCGGGCCTATGCGCAAATGACGATAATGGTCATTTTGTGATGGGGCCTTGTCCTGTTCACATCCGGCTCTCACTCTTGAGTATGTTAGTTTATTTGCCTGCAAATCAGCTGAGATATGTCTTATTTTATTTTATAACACATGTCTACCACAATTTAAAAAGATAAGGAAGTTTTGAAGAGTGTGGAAGTACCTCTTAATTGCTGGTATTCACAGGTCCACACTGACCTGGCAATAAACTTTTGAAAAAAAAAAAAAAAAAACTATTACCAGCAATAGACTTTTGAAAAAACAAAATATTACCAGTAAAAATAAAAAAATTGTCACCATTAAATAACCCATTGAGGTTGATATGCTGTAAAACTAAACAAACCAAACCAACCAAATTACCAGCAATACATTACCAGCAATACATTTAAAAAATCGAAAAGGCATATTGAGAGGTGGGATAGTGAAATCAGACATGGCTGATATTGAGAAATGTCAATCTGCTTATAGACGCCAGCATTAAACAACACGCAGATAACATACTTAAAAGGAAATCTTTTCACAATTGAAAATGTAAAGCTTAACCACACAAAAGACTTAACACTTCAAAAGGAGTTATCAGAAGTCAAGAAATGTCCTTGGCTACACTAGAGGAAATAAATGCAGCTTTAGGAAAACAAGTATGATTTTGTTGTATGGCATGTAAACCTCAATGGGTTATTTAATGCCAGCAAGATTTTTACGAAAGGTTCATATGAATTCAAATGTATTCTTTTTAAGAAATTAGTTTGCAGATTCAATTTCACTGATATACTTTTTGTAAAGATGTTTGTTGTTGAGAAGATTTTGTTGAGAGCCTGCTTTCATTGATATATTCTTTTCAGATACAGGGTTTGTAAAGAAATTTGATTGTGTGGTTTATCATCCCAGTACTGTTGCCATTACTTATTGATGTGGGGCCAAAGTCGGGACCACAGAAGGAAAACACGGAACACGGATTAGAGGTAAGAAAGATATATCAAACAGAAGGTTACAAGGATAGTGTAAGTGTAAGTGAAGCTTACTATGTGCTAGTCTCCAATATTGGTAGTCGTACGCAGCTGATGCTACGGTATTAGAATATTCTCTCTCCTTCTCTAGAGTGTTATGTCGCATACTTTAGTCCTGGAAGAGTCCATGTTATATGTTATGGTCTCACAATACTTATGAATGTATTTAAACTCCTTAAAATATGAATTTTGATCCTTGTATTTACATTAACATCTAAAGCCGACTCAGCTCCTAAGGAATCTAGCATAATTTGAGGACTTCATACATTTTAATAATTCTTATTTTGCATATTTTCATAAGTGGGTTATTGGATTTTCTTTTCATTCACAGCCGATATGATATAGTCCAAAATAATTGAAAAAAAATGTTTGCTCTCTGACATAATTTTGAGAGTTATCTTGATTGTATAAGACTCAGCAGTGAAACCCTTTGAGCTATTTGATTTGTTTTACGGCATATCAACATCTCAATAGGTTATTTAATGCTGACAATATTTTTATCACTGGTAATATTTTTTCCAAACATGTATTGTTGGGAATATTTTTTCAAATATGTACTGCTGCTAAGGCTTTTTTTTTTTTTTTTTTTTCCAAAATGTATTGCTTTGTTTTGGGTATGACAAACTACATCCGTGTCCTGGGTAAGACGATAAACCACATCCAAGTCCTGGGTAAGATGATAAACTACGTCCAACAGCAAGGCTCTGATCAGGAGGTTTTGAGGGGCATGGAACTACCTCTTAGTTGCTTGTATTCTCAAGTCCACCCTGACCCGGGGTGGTAGCACCTGTTAGGGTCTCAGCTATGGGCAAATAGTTAACACCCAAACTTGTGTAAAAATAGGTTTTAATACCAGAAATAATTTGTAATAAAAAAAAAACATTATTACCAGGAATAATTTTTAAAGAAAAAATTATTATCAGCAATACTTGAAAAAAAAATTACCAACAATACAAACAGCTATACATTCTTTGAAGAAATGACCAGCTATAGATTTCTTCAAGAAAAAATATTTCCAGAAATAGATTTTTGAAAATAAAAATTTTGTCAGCATTAAATAACCCATTGAGGTTGATATACTGTAAAACGAAACAAACAAAACAAATGTATTGCTGGTAATATTTTTCTTTTCCAAAAATATACTGCTGGTAATACTTTTCCAATAAAGCATTGAACCTATTTTTAAACTTTCATAGTGTTTTGGAGAGTGGCAACTATTTGCTCATAGCTGGAAACCTGACAGATGCTACCACCATGGGTCAGGATGGACCTGGGAACACCAACAATTAAGTGGTGCTTTCATGCTCCTCAAAGTGTAGAACCACCTCTTAATTGCTGGTGTTCCCAGGTTCACTCTGACCCGGGGTGGTAACACCTGTTAAGGTCCTATCTATGGGTAAATAGTTAAACCCCACCCAAACTGGGGTGAAAACTCTATGAAAGTGTAAAAATAGGTTTATTATCAGAAATACTTTGTAAAAACAAAACAAAAAAAAAAATAAATAATTACCATCAATACATTTTTGTAAAAAACAAAACATAACCAGCTCTACAGTTTTTAAAATGATATATTACCAGTGAAGGAAAATCATTACCAGAAATAGATTTTTTGAAGAAAAAAATATTACCAAGAATGAAAATTGTCGGCATTAAATAACACATTGAGGTTGATATGCCGTAAAAGAAATAAGCCAAACCAAACCCACCATGCTCCTCAAAACGTCCTGATCAAAGGCCTTGCTGTTCAATGTAGTTTATTGTCTTACCAAAGACGTGTATGTAGTTTATCATCTTACCCAAGATGGCACTGCATACAGGAGTTGTAGAGCTTTGCTAAATTTTGTTTTGAAATATTTTAAATGGGGAATGAACATCAATTTTTTTATCAAACATAATGCCTAGAAGATTTTGTTCCACTACTGGGATTTCTGCTCCAACTAATTTTAAACATGGATCATTGTGCAATTTTCTTAATTTGCAGAAATGTAGGCAATTTTGGAAAACAAAAACCCATTTTCAGTGGCCCTTTTGTTTACAAAGGTTTTGAGATGTACTAAGTGGTCAGGTAATAGAGGAATTGGCAAAGCAAGTTCATATTATGGTTTCATCGAATTGCTGGTGTTACCAGGTCCACTCTGACCCAGGGTGGTAGAACCTGTTAGGGTCCCAGCTATGGGCAAATAGTTAATCCCCAAACTGGAGTGAAAATACTATGAAAGTGTAAAAATAGGTTTTAAATTGAAGTTTATTTTGTCAGATATTTCTTTTTTCTTTTCTTTTTTTCATACACTACTGCATACCTTTTGCATTTTGTATTTTGATCCAACTGTGAAAATGTATGTGTATCCAGGATAAGTGACTTTCATTTTTTTTCTAATTACTTTTAGAATATAATAGATGTGTCTTTGTTTTATGATATTTGCAGAATTTTAAATTTTAAATATTTATATGGTCCAAGGCGGTGTACTTATTATGATTGCATTATGGATTGTACATAAAGGTATTTATGCTTTTTCAATGATGAGTTAAGTTTTTATATAGCTTTCTTTTGTTTTAAGAGATTTCTGTATTTTGCTTCAATCTGATATTTTATCCTGGATCAGAAGGGCTCGCTTTTAGTTTTATATAATATGGTAGGGTTAGTTTGATCCGTCAAAGTTTTCTTGCATGTTCATTTGCTTCTGTATACAAACTTTCTACAGATGTTCTAAATGTGTCAATCTCAAAACTTCATGGAAGGTTGGCTTAAGAATTTCGCAATAGGCTTTCCTTGCTGATTGTTATATGAAATTTCCAGCTTGGATCAAATTAATGTTCTGTATAATTTGATCAACATTTGCCAGCTTGCCTCTCAATTTTTGTGGGTGACCACTCTCAAAAGGCCTAATTTTTTTTACTGTATTTTGTTCTCAGATATTTTAGGGGTGGTATGAACATTAGTTTCTTGTAAAGAATTATTCTCATGAACTTGTAACATCTACCAATGTGTTTTAAGTCCCTTTTAGTTGCAATCTTGGATTATTATGCAGTTTCTTTTTATTACAAAAATGCACAAATTTTGTTTTAACATTTAAAAATCTAAAAACATTATTGACCATCTGCAGATTTATTTCTATGGTACATGAATATTTTGGAATCTGTAACTTAGTAATGTTGTCAAATAAATCCATTAATATCTTGAGTGAGTTCTATTTTAATGTTTTTTTTTTTTTATTTTAATACTGAACAGAATGACTGATAATATTCTTTTGAATAGAGCTTTTCTGGTGCACATTGGATCTGTTTTTTTGATCAGACAAAACAGATCCAATGTGCACCAGAAAAGCTCTATTCAAAAGAATGTTCTTAATAAATTCTGGGAGCCTACCTTTCCCTCTGAGATCATGCAGTTCTAGCTTGATCTCATATTTTCAGGTAGTTTCATAAGCTTATATCAAGTCAAAGAATACAGTGGACATATACTCTTTTCTTGTAAATGTTTCCCTTTTAAAGCTCTTCAACTGAACCAGGGAGTCCATTGTACACCTGTTTTTGCAAAAGCCACATTGTAAGTCAATCATTAATTTGTTGAACTCCAAGTACCCAGCTAAATGGTTATTCACCATTCTCTGCTTTTACATAAACAGTCTGTGCAAGAAATTGGACTATAATTTCCAAGGTTTGAATTACCTTTTCCTGGTTTAGAAATACATAGGGCAGTTGTTTGTTGCCATTTTTCTGGGTGCTTTCCCTTTGTCCAGATATTTTAATGACTCTTTTGGGAATTGTTTTAAGAATTCATAGTGGACTTTGTCTCGCTGAATTATGTGAACTTTTAATGGAGTCTTCTAGTTCTGTCCAAGAGAATGATTTCTTGTAATCTTCCAAGTTTTTTGTTTTGAAGTTTAATTTTTATTTTTCTACACGTTTTAATAGTCTGAGATTGTTTACATTTTATTTTGAAAATGTTTTGGTTTACGTAGCCTAATTTCTTCTTTGCATTTACTGTCTGACCAGGGTCCTTCTGTTTGGTGCTGGTTTTTGAGGGATGCATTTTCTTGCTAAGGCTACTGTTTCAAAGTTATTTTGAGTTAGTTTGTCTTGACATAAACTTCTTAATTTATAAGTTAAAATAGAATTTTTTAAGAAAAAGATCAAGCAGTTATAAAATGTTAAGAAAAATAAAATATTAAAAAAGTTTCCACTTAACAATGACATTAAACTTTTTAACTATTATTCAAAAACATCTTTTATATTACTTCAAGTTTGTCAAATTTTCAACCGACCACAACTGGAAATGAATGCAAATGTAAGAATTAAAATATTTATCCACTGTCAGACGTTTTGGTAGAGCAGTTTTGTCTCAGTGTACACTGATGCACTTTTCCAACAGTCATTTTAATATGTCTGATGAAGTGTACTCTTAGTTTGACCCCCTTCCCAATATATGGAAAAAAAATTTTGACAGTGGAAGACTTTTCTTGATACCTTTGAAATGAACAGATTTATTGTCATCTGTCAATTGACAATGAAGTAAATTTGGTAAGGAGAAGTAAAGAGCTTATAGAAAGAGTTGTCAACAATCGAATTCAAATTTATAACATTTATTTATGCTAAATTATCAAATATGCTGCTAGAAAATGGCCACATTGCTTACCCACCACCATAATGTTACGTCTTCGTGCCTTTTTTAAAAGAAAGAAAAAAAAATCTTTCATTGTAATTGTTTGGATTTGCTCTTCGCTATGGTATCTCGACTCTATGTGTTTAAACAAAATACTAGAATGGCAGCAAGATCTTATCAATTTACTATTGAGATGGATATATGTAGGCATAACTTCTATGCTGACTTTTCTCGCACTTCTTATATGTGGAAATCCCTTCTAGCTCCATCATTTCCAGCTAACTTTAATCAGCAAAAATTTAAATGCAATGTCAATCGCTATCTACTGTTCTCCTGGCTGCTCATTTACTTCTCCTTATTAACGTTTCTGTTCCTAATTCCTCTACAGCCTGTAACCCCTCGCGTGCTAGTGGCTGTATTGCCTTACTTGGTTGATACCGATTTAAAAAGATGGCAACAGCTGTTGCTCCTCAAATATTTCCTTATGAATTTTAAAGAGTTACTTCCCTTAGTACATGAATTACTTCCCTTTATAAAGAGTTACTTCCCTTATAAAAGGGTAATACTTTCCTTTGTACATATTTATATTTAAGTAATTTGTTGATATTTTTAAATAGTTTACTTCACAGTTTAGACATTAACAGTTCAAAAACAGAATAGAGCTTTGCATGCAGTTCATTATATTAAGAGCAATTGTTAGATGACTGTGTAAATAATTGTGTTCAACTCATCTAACAGTATCTTTTTAATGGATACCAACATATATGATCGTATATGCAGTGTGTGAAAATGTTGAGAGAAAGTGGAAAATTTAATTATGACATAATGCACTAAGAGCGTGTGCTCTCTATGGTTTCCTCAGATTAGAATTTTAAAAAAACTGCATGTTAGAAAAAGTACCTTGGAATTTCTGATGCTAAGTGGGGATTAAAACCAAATTAAATTAACTTATATATATCCAGTGTCTAGATTTCAGAAAGTGTCTGTCTACCAGTTTGTTTCTTTGTTTTTATCTCTATTAGAACATTTTGATGTTGTTGGATTTTAAATCAGTCCACCGAAACATGAGAATTTACACATCTCCTTTTTTTTGTTTTTGTTTTGGTATTTTTATTTTTGTGTTTGATTCTTGTTGGTTAGTCAGGTTTCATATGTATTCAACTTGTTAAACAAACATTAGTAGAATTATGGCATTCCGAATTTTGAGGGATTACTAAAAAATATATATTACCAACTATGAAAATGATGAGACTGTAGCATCCCGCTACCACTTTCTTATCAATGTTGAATTTTGTACAAATCTGTGCAAAAAGAGGATCAAAAGCTTACCCAGCTTCATACATATTTTCAGGAAATATCAGCTTCTAATTGGTCAATAAACACACAAGTGAGCGTTGTAATCCGCCCACGTACAAATATTTTTCCAACGCGTGACCAAGTCAAGTTTTCCCGCCATTTTCCTGACACGTGATTACATTAATTATAAATAGCAGACACAAACTTGCTCGCTGTCTCTTCTCTTTTCATGCGAAGATGTAACCTTAAAGAATCCCGTCTCGACCATGTGCGGTCAAACCTTAAAAACATATTCACGCATGCACGTACCAAGCTACATTACAAACATTTCCAAACAAGGAACAAGGACTTTTCTCTTTGAAATACTCTTCTAAAGCTACAAGTTTATTCAGTATGTCGCGGTCGCCATTAGCCGCTCCTTAGAAAGACGGCCTTGACCTTCACAACTCCTGATCTTGCAGACTTAAGTCAAGCAACATGCGAGAAACCAGACGACTAGTTCAATATCATTGATGCCAAACCGTACCTCGTGAGCATCGGATTATGCAGCGCTTCCTCAAACACCAAACAACAATTGTATTAATTTAATATCTACGGTTTTCTACTCCCCCTAGCCGGGGAGTTCTTGAATGAATCGCTCCAAATATCATAAGCTCCTTTACTCGGCCCGTTTTAGGATCAAAGTATAGTATCTGTGCTTTGTGATCATGCGGGCTGGGTTCTGTCGAACTCCCTAATGCAGGGAGGAACTCGGAGGAAGCTTTGCCGAAGGGCAAGGTTTCCTTCGGGGAGGTAGACAGGACCTGAACCCGTCCAGGCGGGTTCAAAGGTCATATTTTTGGCCGAGCCTACGGGCTCGCGGGCTACCCACATTAAACCGGCCTTGTGCCACATTTAATTCTCGTGGGTGGATTAATAAATACCAAGCTACTCGGCCCGTTTTAGGATCAAAGTGTAGTATCTGTGCTTTGTGATCATGCGGGCTGGGTTCTGTCGAACTCCCTAATGCAGGGAGGAACTCGGAGGAAGCTTTGCCGAAGGGCAAGGTTTCCTTCGGGGAGGTAGACAGGACCTGAACCCGTCCAGGCGGGTTCAAAGGTCATATTTTTGGCCGAGCCTACGGGCTCGCGGGCTACCCACATTAAACCGGCCTTGTGCCACATTTAATCCTCGTGGGTGGATTAATAAATACTAAGCTACTCGACCCGGGGTCCTGGATCAAAGTGTAGTACGCTGCCTTTGTGAGCTTCCGGTGCTTTGTCGAGTGTTACTCTTCGGCGCGATCCCGTTTCCGCGGTCGATCCGCCCAGTGAAGTCTATCACAGTCTGCCTTGGCCCTGTTTAGGGACTCCGTCTTCGCCAAGTGATACGCTTTGGCGCGATCCCGTTTCCGCGGTCGATCCGCCCTGTGAAGTCTATCACTGTTGTCGGTCCGCCCTGTGAAGTCATTCATTATTCTGACTTGGCCCTGTTTAGGGACACCGTCTATTCTCCCATCCGGCAGTCGACCAGCTACATCCGTTTTGCCGATCATCTCTACATTCGTTATTACCAATACGACCGAAGGCAGCTACCCCTAATCGAAACCAGTCATACCGGACCCGACACCGACTTGAACACATTCTTCAGAGTACACTCTTGTACAATTGGCATTAATAAAATCGACATTATTGCTTCATAAACCTTCGCCTTTGTCCCCTCATTGTCTTGGCTGTTCACACGTTTCCTCATAAAGCTTGCGGGGGCGACATCCTTATCGGCCCCGCAACAAGTATTTCTCAGCTTTATAATTCATTAAACTTTTGTGAGCTCAGATAACAAATATTTCAAATTCATCAGTAAAACTTTAATTCAGTCAAAGGAATACAACACCAACAAAATAGTGACCTCTACGCATGTACATCATTAAAACAAAAATAAATGTTGTTATTATAAAACCATTTTGTTCCTTCTTGTCTTTCATATTTTGTGGTATTTTACGTTAATTATAAATCGTGTGGTCATGTTAATAAACAGACATCTACAAATGAACGCATATATATTCTCATACCACTACAAGACAAAGTGGACAAATATTTATTGAAAATGTCAAGTTGATGATGCCAATAAGAACATAAACTTTCACAGATGAAACACGTCTTTGATATAAATTTTCCATTCTGTCTCATTTTCACTTCTGTCTTGGATGCAATTATACATCCTACAAACAAACACACTTTACCAACTATAAGCACATGTCAAAAACATATTGCATGACCAACCTTTTATTAAATCCATTCTTTATTTGTATATACGTAAAAACTTTCCCAAATCAACATGTGAGAAAAAACAAAACAAAACTAAACAATGTCTAGTAGACATATACACTTACGAATATACATTATCATCTGAAACCCACATCAACAGACTAGAGAATTATTATACACTTACTGACTTACGTAGAAAAAGTAATTTACGGATTTCCGATTGGCTTTTGAATTTATTTCTTGGTACCTCTGTGGAGGGTCATTTAGTTGATATAACCTCTCGAATTTATATTTACGTAGAATACCACAGAACAATAAGGAACACAAAACGGTTTTTATAACAAAGACTGAATGTTCGTAATGTTTGTAATTAAGTTTAAATTAACACGTACAGATTTCTAATTCATTAACAATTATCAAAATTTACTGCATATTCAGATGGATTGCAATTTTGATCGCTTGGTTGGTTTTGTTTAGCTGCATGTCAACCTTTATGGGTTACCGAAATCTAAATATTTTAAAATCACAATTTTATGGATTCAGTTAAATATTATTTTGAATGCAATTATATTCCTTCAACTGCAGATATTTTGTATATAATATTATAATTTCTTTTATACTGTCTGTGATCTGTTGAAGATGTTGTGTGTTTTATGAAACTATTTCTTTAAGGGATGTTTGTTGATTTTGTTTAACCAACGGTCTATCAAACTTGATGGGCTAATTAATACAAAGATCTAAATATTTTGAGGATCACAAAATATTACATTAACCAAAACACTTATAGGAGGCACGGCGGAGTAATGGATAGTGGCTCGGATGAAAAAAAATAAGAGAGTCGAGTTCGAATTCCAGTCAAATCCATTACATTCACTTACGTGCTAATAAATTTGGGAAAGGTACGAATCCTCTTCACCCCCTCATTTATAGGTAAATAGCAGGACAAACCGGGTTGGCAAGTGGTCTCCCTACTGAGGGGAAAAAAGCACTGCTTCGTCAGTCATGTATCGAAAGATACATGATCGCCTAAGCGTGTATCATGCATGGCACATAACCGACTGAATTGAAGGGGAAATTTTGGGGGCATTTTCTCAAAAAGCTCGCAGAATTTCCTTATAATGTCAACTGTCACAATTGTCTCCGCCCAGACCTTTAAATATTTTAACAGAATATCATTTATCAAATTCATTGTCTTAAAGAGACAAATCAAAACAAGCTCAAAAACAAATGAACAAAAACACTGATAATATAACACAATTCACAATATAAATAAACCTTACACTGATAAGAAAAGAGAAAAACCAAAACAACCCCATAAAAAACAAAGCAATCTTGAATATATTCAATTCTACAATAACAGACCAAAAGTGATTTCCTCATTTAGATTTCGAATCAAAAAAGCACTAAAACCAGTGAACAAAAACACTGATAATATAACAATTCACAGTAAATAAAACGGAGCAAAAGTAAAGAAGGAGAACTGAAAGATGAATACTGTGAATACAAATTATTCTGTACAGATGGATAAGAAAAGTCAAGATTCTGAACAGAACAGGCTCTGGAGACACAAAGATGTCCGCAGTCAAATTAGTATACCAAACAATGCATTCTTTTATACAACTATGTTACAAACCATAAAAAAAATGCTTGATATGTTCAGAAGACAAAACCTTCATAATCTTCTCAGATGCCCAATGCAGCTTAACAGCAATTAAGGAAAAAAAAAATCCAAATCATTCTTACATATATGAATGATTGGAAGCCTGTCAGGATTTGATAGGAACTTATAATGTAGTAATTTTGGCCTGTCTTCATGGCTATGTAGGCATTAAGGGAAATTCAAAATGTGATGCACTGGCAAAAGGCGGCGACCAAAATGACAATAACCAACATTAGACTCACATGAAGGGATTACAAAAAAAATAATCAGTCGACAGTTAAACTGGAAACTAGAGAACCATTACTTGATCAAAGGCAAGTATATAAATGCTAAGCAAAGTCCGAATTGGACATATACACTGCGTGCCAAATTATTATCGAGATTACTTTTTTTCTAATATTTCAAAAACCGTCCAATCAGTTCACACAAAATTTTCACTCAATGTTGGCAACACTAACCTGCGCAATCACTGAAATTTTCACACTGATCTGCGCAATGTAAACAAACTGGCGCCATATTTGTTATCAATTACCAAGTTGGCATCTACGCGGACGACACTACTATTTACTCATGCCTCAATAGTAAATCTGGTATCGTTGACAAAACTAAACAGGCTACTGATCTCGAAAAGGACCTCCAATCTGGGGTTGACTGATGTAGGAAATGGCTTGTAAATTTTAATGTCTCCAAAACGAAACTGCTTTTTGTTACCCACCACAGAGAACCCTCCCTGCCTCTCATCAGATTGGCTGATCTCCTTCAAATCTATAAGTCAACCATCCGTCCCTGAATGGAATATTGCTGTCATATATGGTCTGGTGCTCCCGTTGTACGTGTCGAGGTCCTCGGCAAAATCCAGAGACAAATATGCAAGATGATAGGTCCTGATCTGGCATCTAGTCTACAATCGCTATCCCAGAGACGTACCGTGGCCTCTCTCTGTCCCTTCTACAAGTATTTTCACGGCAACTATTCCGACGAGCTACTTTCACCGGTTCCCGGATTGCATGAATTCAAGCGAACCCCCAGGACCCACCCTTTCACTGTCAAAATGGTTAAATGTAACCGTCTCTTCTATTCAAACACTCGCCAACGATACAAATCCTTTCCTCTTACTTGCTTCCCCGAAGACTATAATTTTCAAATATTCAAGTGTAATGTCAATCGACATCTGACACCATGAGCTTGTTCTGCGTCCTTCTCTGTATCCTTTCCCCAAATATACCTCTTTACTCTTGTTCTCAATCCTCTGTAACCCATTACGCGCTAGTGGCACTTCCGCCTTGCTTAGTTTAAAAAAAAATAGAGTATAATAGGAGAGAGTAATTGTTTACATTCCTCAAAAAGGGAAACGGATGAAAGTCAGTCGACGCTATTTCATGGACCCAAGTAAAAAAAAAAAGAAAAAAAAAGGCGTGTAAATTGAAGTCCCCAACTGTAACAAGGTAACCAGTTTTCAGTGTGATTATAAAAGAAAAATAAGATGGAAAGTAACTTTCGCAAAAAGTATCCAACAATGGTCATTCGTTGAGTACTCTACTAAACCAAAGTCACTAAAAAGAGACAATGTAATACGAACTACAGTGCAATTCGTCTTAGTCCTATCTCCAGAGTAATCAATTATGAGTAGAAGACTTCTCACTAATCAGGAAAGTATTTGAGAAAACCTTCATCAAATCATGGTAGAGATAGTAAGATGGCACATGTTTAAGTCAAATGAACAAAAAGCAAAACATTGGCAACGAAGAAGTTGCGCATGGAAACTGAAAATAATTGAGACAAAAGAAAAAAAGCAATATTTCTAATGACAATATAGAACGTCATTTCCCCCCCACCACCTACAGCAGGTGGTAAGGTACCGACCTTTATTGTCAAGGGCACAATGTGGGGTTAAAAGAATAACTTGATCAAGAAACTTCTTTCATGCTACTGGTTTGGAGTGGACGTCATTTAACGATTGTATGGCAGAAAATAACGAACAATTACATATAAGCCCATAAAATACACAGCTGAGAACGTTAGTGGTTCAGGCCTAAGCCAATGCTATGATAACTCGAGTGTCAGCAACAAAGGTGTCACATTATTATAAACTAAATGTCTTCAGCAACCATTTTTTCCAGAGCTCATATTGCAATTTTTGCTGTTGTCAGTCATGTTTTTACCAGAGCTCATATTGCAATTTTTGTTGTTGTTATCGCTTTTCTCTAGTACTCCTTATTACTGGTTCACATATTGTATTCATTTCTATGCTTGATCGGCTCAGGAGATTTTTCTGGCCTAGCATATGTGCTGATTCCTTAAGTTTACGAATTTTCCAGTGGTGTTCTTTGTTTATGATCTCAAGCTGATAATATTTTGAAGTAATTCCCTACCATGGAAATAAGGATAACAATTGGAATCTGAAATTAAATTCGAACAACCATACCGGGAATAAAAAACAAGAAAGCATTTCTCGAAGTACAAGTTTAAAGTAACTAAATCACCCCGCTTTTCTCGAAGTACAAGTTTAAAGTAACTAAATCACCCCCCCCCACTTTCTCGAAGTACAAGTTTAAAGTAACTAAATCACCTCCCTCCTTTCTCGAAGTACAAGTTTAAAGTAAATAAATCACCCCCCACCCAAAAAATGCTCTCAATTTGTCAACCTTGATGGGACAATTATAATAAACTTGAAAAAGAAAATCAATTTCGTAGATGTCCGATAGCGGTCCAAAGAAAATTAAAGTACATTTTCGGTCAACAGTTTTTTTGTTTGTTTTTTTTTTCTGCCTCCTCCAATTTCAAGAGGCGGGAAGAAGTAGACGAGGAAATGTAGTTCTTTTTTAGATATCGAATAGAATCAAGAAAAATTTCATAACAAAACAGTTGAGTAGTATGTTTCACCTTATTTCATTTAATTTTCCTCGTTCATTTGCTTTATTTTACGCCATATCAACACCTCAATGAGTTTTTTAATGCCAAAAAGTTTTTGTTTTTTTTTATTGCTGGTAATATTTTTATCAAAAATGGATTGTTTGTAATATTTTTTCCAAATATGTACTACTGGTTTTGTTGGTAATATTTTTATCAAAAATGGATTGTTTGTAATATTTTTTCCAAATATGTACTACTGGTTTTGTTGGTAATATTTTTATCAAAAATGAATTGCTTGTAATATTTTTTCCAAATATGTACTCCTGGTTTTGTTGGTAATATTTTTTTTCCTTCAAAAATGTATTTCCGGTATTTTTCCCGCCAAATCTATTGCTGGTAATACTTTTTCCAAAAATGTATTAAATTTAATTTAATTTTCCAAAAAATGTATGGCATTAAAACTTATTTTTAACTTTCATAGTGTTTTGACTACTGTTTGGAGGCTAACTATTTGCCCACAGCTGGGACCCTAACAGGTGCTACCACCCTGGGTCAGGGTGGACCTGGGAACACCAGCAATTAAGAGATGGTTCTACGCTTTTCAAAACCTCTTGATCAGAGGCCTTGCTGCTTGACGTAGTTTATCGTCTTACCCAGGAGGCTCCTCGTTCACAGCGAAGGAATAGCACTCAAGTATTGAAAAAGGACGTACGCCGTAGAGTCCGATGTCATTCAGTTCATATGTGGAAGAAGTACTTAATAAAAATCTAGAAGTAGTTTCAGGGCTGAGATGATGACATTTCGATGTATTCTTTCAACCATGACGCCCTCGTGGGGGGGGGGGTGATTGAATATTTTCAACCATATGAATCCCAGATTCTTTCACCTAGCGAGATGAGTAGCAGAGATATGAGAGATCCGGTCTGGTACGGTCGACGGGAGAGGCGTGGTCCATTATGAAAAGGAGAGTCTACAGTATAGTCAGCCGAAAACTGCCATCTTGAAAACTTGAGCAAAATTGTTCATTTCTTTACCATGATGGGTGTATGTTTTTTTTTTTAAGAATAAAGACTGAAATTGAAACATTAGAAAAAGAGCTTGGTATAAGTTAAGCAAGGCTAATATAATGAATGGAATATTTGCCAGTATGACATTCCACATTACCTTGAGAGAATCCACAGACTTCAATTTTAATGCTATTTGACAGTTACGATCCGAAAACATATTGACCTTGGACCAGGCTGTATATAATGCAGTAAATATAAAAATATATCAGACTTTCGTTGAGATCGAACTGGCTTTGTTTTGCCAACAACAACCAATTGTTGAATGTCGAGATTCCAAAGACCAGGATGTTGACGTCACTGTTTCTTTTCTTTTTTATTGTTCTTTAAAAGGTGACACGTTTACCATGCTGATGGTGATTGTCTGCTCTTACGGTAACAGCATGAAGTGTCTCGGCCGCCACCCTGATTTCCATCAAAACTTTGTGGATAACTCGAAGGATGGAATATCTAGTTGACATTTTAGGAGCGTAAGTTTAATAGAAAAACTACTTCTTCGTCGCTTGAAAAAAAGATCAAAAAGCCTTTCGAAATCTTTTTGAATATATTCTGGATCTAATACGATTATTCGTTATTCAATATCGTTTTACTTCTAGTTAGTTATTTCAATATGAAATAACTCTGCTTTCTTTGGGTTGTGCTACAAAATCACGGTTGCAAAGCAAGAGATGAATTTACAATCTATCCTGATTTTCCTTTTTTTTTTTTTTTTTTTTTTTTTTTTTTTATTCCCGAAGATGTCTGTCATTTGTGGTTAGGCTCGACAAAGTACCTTCGAAACAATGTACTCAACTGTAACGCTGCTCTCAGCAAATACTAATGACTTCAGATCTCAACAATCCTCTCGATGCTACTTGCATATATACTTCACTGTTCCTGACTGTACGGAACGGAGATTCTGAATCACTTCAACGTAAAAGTTTACTTTCGCTCAATCATTGAAAGGATTAAATTTCCGCAAACAATGAAACCTTTGGATAAATAATCATTGATTTGAATGATTTCAACAGAACTTATGCCAAAAACACTTCCGCTTAATGAATGTGTAGGTATAAACTTCGTACTTTCAACTACTTTTTTTCTTTCTTGCCTTGTTTGAGGCAATCTACCATAAAAACTTGCCCCAGGTACTTGTTAATTGAACATCGTTAATCATCTATTGGATAAGCTAAGCTTAAGACTATTGCTCACTGGATCTATTACGTTCCATTTGAATTGAATGTATTCGTTGGAGAACGTGCAATATGTCTGCTTAGGAACTCTCCTTTACAAAAATCAATGCATCCAACTTCCGGTCAGCAATTACGGTAACTCCCTATTGATAACAGGCCAGCAGAACAATTTTACCAGATCTATTTATCGACAATTCCTCAATGTCGGCTAAGCCCTTGTCTTTTAAACAAAGTAACTTTACCATATAACTGGTCCAGCTACAAGATGGGCTTGGAATTTTCCCTACGGTTCGTGTTTCTTAACTGGAGCTTCAGACAATTCGTGTAGACACTTCATTTCTAGAACGTGATCTGTTTCAACCTGAAAATCAACCATGTCACATATGGTAGGAAAGCAGGGTAAATATACCTGCAAGTCGAATCACTTTCACACGGGAAATAATGTTTTGAAGTGTTCATTAATCTTAATATCTACAATAGTATCTGATCGAAACTATTGACCTTACTAAATGAATATGGTTATTCATAGCTGAATTGTAGTTCCGACTTTGTAAATTAAAATGTACTTTTATTACACAACCTATAAAACATCAATCCACTAGACGTCCATACATATACTCTTGTTTGGAACGCAACTATGACAAATTTGTGTTTAATACGACTTTTTCTACACTGAACCACAATTATTTCATCCGATTTTGGATGAATCTAACTCTCGATGTTAAATCTAACATTTATTGAATCTCTTGGAGTCGGCGCCTTCATGCTATATCTTGAATTCGAACTATTCGACTTGAAAATTTCAGAACTCTTGATTCGCCTCTCTGATAATAAGCCTGCTTGAAAGCAAGAATAAGTAAAACCAGATGTTTGCTGATGAACGCTGTATGGCATCATCTGCTAGAATGGATTCAAAAATATCTTGAAATATAATCCTCCTTTCTATTTTGAAATTTTCTCAAATTGACTGGTTTTAATTGGAAACTACAAAAATGATTCAAGTCTCTTCACTTTTTTTTAAAAATATTTCGTTAGTTTGAAATTTAACTGACACCTCACGTTGAAGACACTCTCCTGTGTCCTAGTACACATAAGACACGTTAAATTATGATCGTTAACTCTATGGGTAATTTGAAAACTTTTTACTCCATCTTAGTTATCCTGATGCCTTTTCTTAATTTCAACCATCCAAAATATATTGGATATTTTACGAATTCATACGAGATTGATTTCTTACTTAAGATTTTTTAATTTGGTTTTCGTGGAGATTTTTTTCCCCACTCACCAAAAAGAGAATTTATTTACGAATTCATAAGACTTTCTTCCACAAATTTCTTTGTAACGGAAGCAAATTCCGGTCCATTTTTTTAATCTGAATTCGAATATTGATTTTACAAAATGAATTTTTTTTTTTTTTTTTTTTTTAGTCAAAAGGCAATTCGGATAGCAAATTAAACCGTAAGCTTTTTTTTTTATTTTTTTTTATTTGGTTTTCATGAAGATTCAATTTTCCCGACTACCCCCGCTTCGAAATATCTCTTACTAATTAATAAGAGATGATTACTTTCTAACGGGTTACATGAATTTTTGAAGTGCTGATTCAGTTTTAAAATAGTTGACCTGTTCGGACACTGAAAGTTTATTTTATTCTTTTCAGTAACATTGGCAATTCTGTCTTTCGTGTTGATTAATTGCTGTAATAAACAGGAACACTAACTCTTCAGTTTCTAGTTTTGAAAAGCAACTCCTGATCACTAATTAGAAAATGGCCTTCCCTTAACATATTTCCAAAGTCCCTACATAATACGTTGTATAATTTCGAAATTTTAGTCCACGACAAACTTCCTGCCATGATTTGAGTAGAGAAAATTGCAAAAATGTATTCCTTAGTTGAATACCGACACGAATATCGATAACAAATTCTTTCTGTCGGAAATGCTGATTCTCTTGCAAATCACACACATAGTTTCTCTTTGAACTGTGGATCTGACAGAACAACCTTGCCACTTTTTTTTTTTTTTTTTTTTTTTTTGAGGGGGTCGAATTCAATACTGTCGCTTTTCAGCACTGTCCAGTCTTCGAATTTTGAAGCCACAAGTTAATAACCAGTGTTCTATTCGTAATCAGTATAAGATTATACTCTATGCATTTGGGATTCCTGATAAGGCTGAATTCACCTTGTCATGGAAGATACCTTGGGATATTACTAATTTAAAGAGTAGACCCTTAAACCTTTGAGCCAAACTGTGTAAGCTGCAGAGAAGGCTGTATAATCTTTTTTAAGCAAATAGGTCAACGATAATATCCTTCGTTTCCCTTATAATAGAAATATATTTGTTGGTTAATACTTTTAATGTGTATATAGTCCTGGGTATGACGATAAACTACATCCAACAGCAAGTCCTCTGATTGGGAGATTGGAGCTTTTGAGGAGTGTGGAACCACCTTAATTACTATCTCCAGGTTCAAAGTTGAGGTGGTAGCACCTATAAGGTGTCGGCTATGGGTAAATAGTGACACCCCCCCAAACCTTATGAAGATATAAAAATACAAGCAACAGATTTAAGACAAAGGTGTCTAGTAATGCCATATAATCATACACACGACTGGACTGGTTTGTATCTTGTGAACTTTCAGCATGAACGAAATCGAGCAATTTCAGTAAATACATTTGGTCATTGCTAAATTTTCCCATATTACCCCGTTCACTTCTAATGGAGTGTGGGTGCTGGGGTGCATATAAGAGGCAAATCAGTCGCGAAATATTGGTTTGAATGTGGCAGTGTACATCCGCTGTGATCTAATTGATTAACCCAGTCACACTTTCGATCTCTAATCATATATACGAAATTCAGATTACTTTGCATCTCTTCTCAGTAGGCTAATCTGCAATCATGGAACAGGCTTAAGAAAGCTGTTTGCTTAGATATTTGTTAAAATCTTTTCTATCTAACATAATGAAAAGCTAAAAAGTAATAACATATCACTTTTTTTTCCTTTCAGTACACCTACGGTAATTAATAAATTCTTTTGCTTTTTTCCAATCTTTGACTGGTGCCAGTAATGTGAAATTTGTCTCGATTCAAAGAACCTTGTCTGTCCGAAACTTTTTCAAAGCTTCCCATTTTTCTTCTATTATAAATCTCACACTTCGCTGCTTCGTCTTACTTAAAGGAGGGAGTCGACAACGATGAATAGACCGGCTTTCTTGGTAGTTCCCGATAGTAAATTTCCTAGCAATATCAGCTGCAAATTCATCACCTTAATGTTTTTAAGCTCTCAAGCTACCAAAATTTAATTGATCTTGATAAGTAAACGCTATCTTTGTCTTAATTATTACGGTTTTGACCACATCTAGATTTAGTCATGTTAATTTTCTTTTTGAGTATCTTTCCTGACGCTAAAGTGTCGGCGGCTATAATTCCAATAAAAATCCCTTATATTGGTCCCTATCCCATTATCCTGACTCGGGTTAGTTATCAGCTGGTCTCTCAAAAAAAGCTTTCGCATCCAATGTGGGCATGTTGAATTTCAAATAACCAGCTATCTTAATCTTAGCAAATTTCTTCGAAGCAGGTCAAGCTTACAGTCGTATCTAAAACTGAAGCTTCAACGCAAATCGCTACTATACAAATGACTTGTACCCGCTTCAAATGTTTATTTCGAAAGTGATCGACCAAGTCACGTTTGGTTACATATTAAATATCTGAAGTAATGTTCTTAACGCTCTTCCGTTTAATTTGGAATTGCTTACTGCATTTCAGTCTTTTAAATAAATGTAAGCCATTTCTCAAACGGTGGCTGAACCATGTCTGCCCTCTTAGCCCTTGGGAGACGACCGGTTGATTGGTTATTTAACCGGCATGTCAACCACTGTGTCATTAATGACGAAAATTGTGGTTGGTTGATTTTGTTCAACGGCATGACAACCTCCATGCGCCAAATTTTTATCTATGGTGTTGTATATTTTATAGATAACATGTATTATGATTATTTATTGCTTTTCTTTTTGAAAAGCAACCTATTTCTTAATGTTCGTCTATTATTTGAGAAACTTTTCTTTTTTACACCGGATTATTTTGTACAACATCGAAATTGTTGTATGTCTTTGCAGTCTATTAGAATATGCTTTAACTTTAATCAAACTATGCACCGACATGTAGTTTCTGCTTTTGAGTAAGTATTTACGTGGAAGATATACATGTCCAATTCGGACTTTGCTTAGCATTTATATACTGCCTTTGATCAAGTAATGGTTCTCTAGTTTCCAATTTAACTGTCGATTGATTATTTTTTTGTAATCCCTTCATGTGAGTCTAATGTTGGTTATTGTCATTTTGGTCGCCGCCTTTTGCCAGTGCATCACATTTTGAATGCCTACATAGCCATGAAGACAGGCCAAAATTACTACATTATAAGTTCCTATCAAATCCTGACAGGCTTCCAATCATTCATATATGTAAGAATGATTTGGATTTTTTTTTTCCTTAATTGCTGTTAAGCTGCATTGGGCATCTGAGAAGATTATGAAGGTTTTGTCTTCTGAGTTTTTGAACATATCAAGCATCATTTTTTTTATGGTTTGTAGCTTTCTTGTATAAAAGAATGCATTGTTTGGTATACTAATTTGACTGCGGACATCTTTGTCTCCAGAGCCTGTTCTGTTCAGAATCTTGACTTTTCTTATCCATCTGCACAGAATAATTTGTATTCACAGTATTTCTTTCAGTTCTCCATCTTTACTTTTGCTCCGTTTTATTTACTGTGAATTGTTATATTATCAGTGTTTTTGTTCACTTGTTTTAGTGCTTTTTTGATTTGAAATCTAAATGAGGAAATCACTTTTGGTCTGTTATTGTAGAATTGAATATATTCCGGATTGCTTTGTTTTTCGGGGTTTTTTTTGTTTGTTTTGTATGTTAGGTTGGAGTGTTATTTTGGCTGAGGAGATATTACAGCGTAATTTATAATCTATTATGAATGCTCGTCGTTTTTCGTCTGAATATACTGCAGCTTTATAAAATCTGGTCTATTTTGGTGGGATTTTATTTTAAAGAGTAAACTTCCATTTCACATTGTCGAAGGTAGTATTAAGCCTTTGAAACTAATCAATTGCTTATGTAGTTCGAGAAGTGATGTATTCATAGGCTAGCTTCACGTAGTCGAAATAACTAATTAGAAAATAGTGCCATTTATCGTGTGGAAATTACGTCATTCTCGTTCTTGTTTCCGGCTCTTCAAGCAACTTTTTCTTTTCTATTTAACTTCTCTTTATGGGACTGAATCTGGTCAGCTACGATTACCAAACTCTTAATGCCATTTTTTCTTTTTTGGTATTCTGTAATAACGAAGAGAAATGTGTAGAATAGGACATTTTTTCTTTACCCTATCCGTTTTGCAAATACAATGAAATTAATTTACTGTCGTCTTGATATTGTAATCATTCTGTGAAAGTGAATTTTCATTTCATAAAAATTGACTGATCCATGATGGCGATCTCGTATGTCGATTTTTCTCAAAAACATACTAATATGATTTGCTATGGTTTTGTCTTCAGGTGTTCCAATATTGATAGCCACCCCGACCTTAAGCTAAATTGCAGTCTACATTAACGGCTTTCAAAATCTTTATAGTAAGATTAAAAATCCGTTAATGTAAAGTGTACAGCGCTTGGAACATGTAACGAACCAAATTTGATCTAAAAAAAAAATAAAATAAAAAGGATAATATCTTGAGCAATGGATTAAAATCCTTTCCACGTGTAGTCAGGACTACAGATCTCATTTTACTGTTCGTAATATCTTCTAAGCTTACGGCCACATCACGTTGAAACACCGGTTCCTGTATGATCACCGAAGTTAAGCAACGTCAAGCCTGCTGGGTGACCGCTTTGGAATACCAGGTGCTGTAAGTTTGGATATGTGGGTTGTGTTAATCGGAGAGCAGTTCCTTATACTTAAAGTAAAATAATCTTGGTAATAGTATGAATCCACCTCTTCTCCCGCAGCTATGGGTTAATTAATAAGACTAAATTATTATCTCCAAAAATAAAATTATGTACGAAAAAAATGTTTATATTTAGACATTACGTAATCCATTCAGGTTGATATGCTTCTAAGAGAAAACAAGTTTCTCTCTCTTTCTCTTTCTCTTTCTCTTTCTCTCTTTTTTTCTTTTTTTCTTTTTTTCTTTTTTTCTTTTTTTCTTTTTTTCTTTTTTTCTTTTTTTCTTTTTTTCTTTTTTTCTTTTTTTCTTTTTTTCTTTTTTTCTTTTTTTCTTTTTTTCTTTTTTTCTTTTTTTCTTTTTTTCTTTTTTTCTTTTTTTCTTTTTTTCTTTTTTTCTTTTTTTCTTTTTTTCTTTTTTTCTTTTTTTCTTTTTTTCTTTCTCTCTCTTTTATTTATTTATTTATTTATTTATTTATATACATTCCCAGACGGGAGTTTTATCCTTACTTTTCTTCTAAAGTCTACTTCAAACCTATAAATCTAAACTCTGAAATTTTTACTTTTTTTGTTCGTTAGGAGTGGATAGTTTTGTCTTTCACACGTCTCTATTGTCTAAATAATTGATGCAGAGTGCAGTATCTATAAATTACCAATACGTCCCACTTCGTTCTAGTGTACCGTTCCGTTCCTTCGACTATATTTTCGAGGTTGCTTTAAATAGTCTGTCCTTCCAATGGCTTAAGAGAATACTTTAAAAGATTTTTTCTCTCTCCAGGCAGCAGAAGATAAAAAACTTTTTAACTTGTAATTCAACTTCCGAATCCAAAAGCGAAAAATTAAGTCACTCTCCGATGTCGCTTTTGGTCTTTCCATCACTTCGCCTTGTTGGAAAGCAACAAGTGGTTTCTCCAATTAATAGAAAACAGTTTCGTTTTGGAGGCGATAAACTTAACAAGCTATTCCTTTTTTTTTTTCCCGTTAATGGCATATTTTAGATCCCTTTTGAGATCAGATGCCTATTTGATCTTATCCTACTGATCAGACTTCCTATTAAAACAGGAAGAATCGGTTGTTAAAACCAGATGTCACTTTCAAAAGTAAATTTAGAGGAAGACAAAAAGTTCTGTAAACGTCAAACATCGTTCTAGTATTTCTTACGTCTTGGTGGCATTATCGCCTTGCTTCGAATGACTTGATTATATGACGCTACGTGCGGCTATTTTAATCATTTTTTCCCTTTTCCTTCTCGATGGTCATAAATGTTAAAAATAAGCTGTCTACAGCACTTTCACTTCTGGTCTACTTTTTTTTTCTCGTTGAAAGTGATGACCCTTAAAACAGTTCTTCTGATCCCCCATCTGTATAGTAAGTGATGCAGGGTGAAGTTTCTGTAAGTTACCAATACCTCCCGATTCGTTCTAGTGTACCGTTCCTTGGACTATATTTTCGAGGTTACTTTGAATACCCTTCTCTGCAAATTAACTAAGTCTAAGTAGATTTATTTCTGCTCATGAATAACCATATGTACATAATGTACCGTCGAAATGGAATGCGTCCCAACTCCTTAAATTGGGTTCTTAAATTCACGATGAGTGACATGAAACGAGCGTGTGTTCTCCTGTTAGAAATTCAATTTATACCATAGTTTAAAGATTAAACATTTAACCATACAGGAAAATAGAAGCAGAACATCAGTTGAAATAATGTTTATATATTCTGATCAGAAATATATAACGACTATAAAATGTTCAAATTTCCTTGCAGTGAAGTTTGTCTTATCGAGTGACGTAATTCCCAATGTACAATACGCCTTCATCCATAATACGCACGGTCGATCCTGATCATTATCCAAATGGGTGACCGCTTAGGAATACCAGGTGCTCTAAATTTGGATATGTGGTTTGTGTAACGGATAATGACACGATATTTTAATGGGAGAACAGTATTCCAATTCCAGTTAAGTTCCTCATTTACTTAAAGTAAAAATAACCATGGGGAAAGTATAAATCCGCCACTTCTCCCCCAGCTATGGATTAATTAGTAAAACTTGTGTCACTAAACCATTATCTCCAAAAATAGTTTAACAAAAATATTTTGTTTAGCGGCGTATCAATCAATCAATCAACTTATATATACTGTCTTTTGAACAGTAGTAGAGGTTTATCACTTGTTTCCGATTTAGGATTGGGCTTCCGGTTCGCTCTTCAATCTTCTTTAACTCTATAAGCCTAAACTCTCAAATTTTATCTACTATTCTTTTCTCAATAGCAGTAGTTTCGCCTATCGTTTGGTTCACACTCTGGTCTTGTGAACAGGATAAAGGCTTAGCCATTTTCTGCTTAAAATTGGATTTCTCGTTACTTCTAAAGTCTTACATGCTTCAAGATTTTTATATGTGCAACTCTTTTTATTAACTTATTTTTTCTTTTCCTTCTTGAACACAAATGTTAAAAAAATAAGCCGACTTTGCTTTATGGTCTATTTTTTTTTTTTTTTTTTTTTTTTTTTTCTTCACTCTCTCGTCGAAAGTGATGACCCTTAAACAGTTCTTCTGATCCCCGAACTGTATAGTAAGTTCTGCAGTGTGAAGTTTCTGTAAATTACCAATACCTCCCGATTCGTTCTAGTGTACCGTTCCGTTCCTTAGACTATATTTTCGAGGTTGCTTTACTTTAATAGTCTGTCCTGCTAATGGCCTAAAAGAATACTTTCAAAGAATTTTTTCTCTCTCCAGGCAGCAGAAGTTAAAAAAAACTTTCTAACTTGTAATTCACTTTCCGAATCCCAAACGCGTCCTGAGTAAGACGATAAACTACGTATAACAGCAAGGTCTCTGATCAAGAGGTTTTGAGGCGAGTGGTGTTAATTTTCTGGTGTCCCCAAGTCCACCCTGACCCGGGGTGGTAGCATCTGTTAGGGTCCCAACTATGAACAAATGCCTGTCCCCAAACTGGGGTCAAAACACTATGAAAGTGTTAAAATGGGTTTTAAAACAAATACTTTGAGGAAAAAAATTTTCCAGCATTACATTTTTTTTTTTTTTTTTTTTTTTTTTTTTTTTTTTTTTTTTTTTTTTTAAATACCGGTCATAAAAATCTCATTGGCATTAAATATCCCATTGAGGTTGATATGCCGCAAACCAAACCGAATTCAAAAGCGAAAAATTAAGACAATTTCATGTCGCTTTTGGTCTTTCCATCGCCTCGCTTTGAGTTTTCGTAATCCATCGTTGCCATGTACGACACATTGATGGCTATATTTGCTTCTCGGATAGTGCCCCATGCCCTTGAACCAGTCCTGTCTACAAAGCTGAACCTTGTCGAAGTTCTTGAAATTGAATGGATTTTTAGTACCTATTTAAACTAATTCGAATGTAATCTACTTAAATTTAGTTCAATAATTGCAGCCTGCTCTGGGAAATGCAGCTTAGGTCATCCCCGGCACAAATAATGTCTTTCATTTTGTTTACCTTCAGCTGATGAAGTTGACTTTTATTTATTTATTCATAAGGCATTGAACAATTTGGTTGAACCTCCTACGGTGAATGTTACGGGGAAATGATCTGGAGAATGGGACAAACTGAACCCCCCCACCTTTTTTTTTTTTTTTTTTTTTTTTTTTTTTTTTTGTTAGATAGCAGAGGTTGTTTAGATTTTCTCCTGGGACTCCCAGTTAGTTTTCTCCATCCACACTCGGGTCCTGTCGGCTGGGGCTTTAGAATACGCCGACTGCACCTCTGTAGAGGGGTAAGACCCCCTCCCCAAATGAGGCGTCCTGGGTATGACGTTAAATTGCATCCAACAGCAAGGCCTCTGATCAGGAGGTTTTGAGGAGCGTGGAACCACCTCTTAATTGCTGGTGTTCCCAGGTCCACCTTGACCCGGGGTGTTAGCACCTGTTAGGGTCCCAGCTATGGGTAAATAGTGAACTGCTAGTTTTCCAGGTTTTGCTCACATCGTGGGTATGACGGTAAACTGCATCCAACAGCAAGGTCTCAGATAATGTTTTCAGAAAAATAATGTTGCCAGCTCTAAGTTTTTGAAACGATAATGTTGCCAGCTCTAAGTTTTTTTTTTTTTTTTTTTTTTTTTTTTTTTTTTTTTTAAACAATAATGTTGCCAGCTATACGTTTTTTTTATTCTATACAAAATAGGCATTTAAAACTCATATAAACTGGATTTGGCATTAAATAACCCACAGTGGTTGATATGCCATAAAACCCAAACAAACCATCCACACTCGTGGTGGGAGTACTCCAGAAGAGGGTGCAAAAAGTCTCGTGTGGTGAATTATAATGTCACTAGTTCTCTACGAGCGCAAAAAAACTTGTTTTTAAACAAATACAATATTTATATTTTTTTACGTATATATCAATGAATAATTAATAGGAGTTACTTCCCTTTGATTTAGTCTTTTCTAAGGTAATTTTTTTTATCTGAGCTCATAAAGTTTAATGAACTTGCCACTGAAAATGTTTACTGTGAGAGTTGAAAATTCTGTAAAGCTGAAAATAAGTTGATAAACTTTTAGCTTATAGTGGGTTAGCAAATCTGTATCGATGATTAAAATACAAATAAAACTGACCCTCTTTTTTACTAAATCAAAATGCAACAAACAACAAGAGAAATATAGGTAGATATTTGTTTTAATTTAACAGAAAATGATTTTTATATAACAAGCACACCTGTCTATTTCTGAGATGAGGTATTATGTACATTATTTACATTATTCGGACTATTGTCTTCATCTTTGTCGTCATATTTATTACGTTTTGGCCGACGTACACTCCGGCCTTCTTCAGGTGGTTGGAATTTCAAACTGAACCCTTTATTTCGCTCACTGGTGTAGACTGTTCTAGTTCCATGTGCCATGTTTAATGGATGTCAGTTATCTCCTGTTAATTTCCCTCTGAAAGTTCTCCACTGCCTTAGCTGGGTATTAAACACACTCTTTGGGTCCTGTCACTGGATCTAACCAACGCCTTTATCCACTGTGCCATGAAGAAGGTGGGAGTGTACAATGGCTGAAACGTAATAAAATATAGCGACAAAGATGAGGACATTAGTCCGATTAATGTAAATAATGAACAAGTATACATGATATAAAAAAAGTTGCTTAAAACTTTGGAGTTCTTGGTTGTGTGATCAAAAGTAATATAAAAAATGTTATGCTATAGGTCTGGTAAGGAATCAGTTTATGCTGACAGAGAAATTGAATGAAATAGATTGCTTGACTTACTGTAGAATTGTCTCACTTCAACTGATATAATTACGATTGCCATTATGTTAAGATATTGAGTTAGCTGGTTTCTGAAGGCCTCTGGTCTTTGGTTTCTGAAGGCCTCTGGTCTTTGGTTTCTGAAGGCCTCTGGTCTTTGGTTTCTGAAGGCCTCTGGTCTTTGGTTTCTGAAGGCCTCTGGTCTTTGGTTTCTGAAGGCCTCTGGTCTTTGGTTTCTGAAGGCCTCTGGTCTTTGGTTTCTGAAGGCCTCTGGTCTTTGGTTTCTGAAGGCCTCTGGTCTTTGGTTTCTGAAGGCCTCTGGTCTTTGGTTTCTGAAGGCCTCTGGTCTTTGGTTTCTGAAGGCCTCTGGTCTTTGGTTTCTGAAGGCCTCTGGTCTTTGGTTTCTGAAGGCCTCTGGTCTTTGGTTTCTGAAGGCCTCTGGTCTTTGGTTTCTGAAGGCCTCTGGTCTTTGGTTTCTGAAGGCCTCTGGTCTTTGGTTTCTGAAGGCCTTTCTTGATCATGTGGGAGGCTCAATAGAATGTTTACCAAATTTTTGCACTTTCGTCCATAACCTGTTCAGAATTGAATCGGAAAGCATGGTTTCGTATTGAACTCTGGAGCCAATTTTGATGGTTCAGCACAAACTGTATGAAAAAAAACATTCATCAAAACTTAGATGGGACAAACTAGTTCCA
The DNA here is from genome assembly GCA_963932145.1 of Acanthosepion lycidas. Taxonomy (NCBI): domain Eukaryota; kingdom Metazoa; phylum Mollusca; class Cephalopoda; order Sepiida; family Sepiidae; genus Acanthosepion; species Acanthosepion lycidas. Next base: position 55,110,082 of record OZ010616.1, read on the forward strand.
TGGTAGTCTATAAATCTCAAAAACAAGCCCCCTATCAATCCTGTTTATAACCATTCAATCAAAATAAAGAAATATCTTCAAAGAGAAAGAAATCCCTAAAAAAAAACTTGAACTCTTGATGGAACCCATCATTCAAGAGGTAGAAATACCTACATTTGCAATCCATATTACACTCATACCAAAATATACCACCTTGCACCATAAGAATACCAGAAATAATTCTAAAACTCTGCAGATATTATAAAACATGTACACGTTCATTTATATTGAAAGAGGAATTAGAAATGAATCCAAATCAATTCTGCCATATATTTGTACATCTTCATGGATGGATCCAAATAGAAAACGGAAACAGGATGTGCAGCAGTGTATAATGAAATGAACAGCTACCAGAAGAAATGGAGATTTATGCAATAGAGCAAGCACTTCATCTCTAGAAATAAAAATAAAAGAATATGTAATGTTTTCTGACTTCCTATACAGCAATAAAAATAAAAAATAAAAACTCTACAACCTATTTGTGGTGAAAGTGTTATGAATGCAGGATTTCTTATCTGTACTTTTATATATTATATAAAAACACATGTTTGCCATGAAAGTATAGAAAAAAAAAATCTGTATTTGTAATCTAACAATTGCATGCATAATATTTCATTCAAGGTATAAAATGGTGTTGAAAATATTTAAGTTGATATAGTGCAATACAAAATGACTGAAAACCATTAATTTCTGGGAGGTGTAATTTGTAATCTACAATCTTAGTATGATTTTTATATTCAAGTGCCTCAACAATTTATATAAACATTTTTTTTTTTTTTTTTTTTTTTTAAATTTCTATCTTTCATTTGATCATCTTTCCTTCTATTGTTTTAAGGAGTTAGGTATTAGTATATATCATTTATATATTATCGTGGAGAGTGCAAACAACACGCATTTCCTTTCTCTTCTAAGAGCCTCAGTCCTGGATAAGACGATAAACGATGTTCAACAGCAATGCCTTTGATCAAGAGGTTTTGAGGAGTGTGGAAGCACCTCTTAATTGCTGCTGTTCCCAGATCCACCCTGAGCTGGGATGGTAGCACCTGTTAGGCTCCACCTATGGCTAAATAGTTAACCTCCGAACTGGGGTCAAAACACTATGAAAGTGTAAAAATAGGTGTTCATACCAGAAATACTTTGTAAAAAAAAAAAAAATATATATATATATATATATATATATATATATATATATCTCAGCAGTGCATATTTGAAAAATAAAAATTGCCAGCAATAAATAAGTCATTCAGGTTGATATACTCTAAAACAAACCACTCCAAGCCAAAACAAACCACTAAGTGACCTATAACTGTAACTAAGTTTCCTTTAATATAATAGCAAATAAATTCATTTTCAGTGCTATAAATTTGCTAAGAAGTTGCCAAATTACAGAAAATAGTCATAAAGTAAGGTTTGTCACACACAACCCTGCCTGCCAATTCTTATCAGTTCAAAGGAAACTTTTAACAAGTTTCTTAAAATGTGTTTGTATGGTAACTGTTATGAGGCTTTGTAACCATCAAAATTCTGATGAATTCACAAACTGGAACCAACATTGGTATATTATAAATTACTGATTTCTTGGTTTGGTAACCACCATTTTTACTCTAAGCAAGTTGATAAAATTTCAAATTTGTCAATTTTAAATACAATCTGTATTAGAAAATATAAATCCTCATATGTCTTCAGAAGTCAGCACTTACTCTTTCTCAGTTGTTGTCAAACAAAAAAAAATGATTTCAAATGGACTGGTTTATACCCTTTTCCTGTTATCCAGGAGTTGTTGTCAAACAGAAAAGGAGACAAAATAACTTCAGAAAGCCACTTTATATTGTTTTCACTTTAACCAAGATTTTTTGATAAAACAGAAGGGGGGGAAAAATGACTTCAAATGGCTGTTTTCTACCCTTTTCCAGCATTTATCCCTTGTGACACAGATGTTCATTTCAATTTCATACAAATGATTTGTACATATTATTTTATTTTCTCAAAAATTTTGTAAAAAAATTCTATTACTTGCTAAAGAATTTTCAAAATAATCAATAAAATATTGTAATATTGTGTTTTGGGTTTTTTAAATTTAACAGAATTTTTGCCAACAAAGATTGTACCAATTTTTCCTCTCCTTCCACTTGTGCAATTTATACATGAATTTGCTGTTGTAGAATTTTTTAAAAGATTTTATTTGTCAATTTTTAGCAATTGATACTGCTGAACAAAATTGACCAAAGCAGATTTTTTAATTTTAAAAAGATTGAATTGTTTTAAAAATATTTTTTTATGATTTTTATTTATTTATTTTTTTTATTTTAACTTTTCAGTTTTATCTAAATTTACTTTAATAAGTAATAAACTGGATATATATCTCCATTGAAAAGATACTGTTAGATATGAGTTGAACACAGAATCAGTTATTGGCAAATTTTGACAGTCATCTAATGAGCACAAATAATTGCTCTTAATAAAGTGAACTGCATGCAAAGCTCTATTGTGTTTTTTGAGCTGTTTATGTCAAAACTGTGAAGTAAACTATTTAAAAATAGCAACAAATTACTTAAATATAGATTATGTACAAAGGAAAGTAATACACTTTTGTAAGGGAAGTAACTCTTTATGCAAGGGAAGTAATTCTTTAAATTTAATAAGAAAATATTTGAGGAGCAACAGCTGTTGTCATCTTTTTTAGATCTGTATCACTTAAGCAAGGCACAACAGCCACTAGCACGCGAGGGGTAACAGGCCTTAGGGGAATTAGGAACAGAAGCGTTAATGAGAAATAAATGAGCAATCAGGAGGACAGTAGATAGCGATTGACATTGCATTTAAATTTTTGCCAATTCAAGTTAGCTGGAAAGTATGGAGCCAGAAGTTGATTTCCAAAGACAAGAAGTGCAACAAATGTCAGCATAGAAGTTATCCCTACGGTTATCCAGCTCAACTGTAAATTGATGAGATCCTGCTGTCCATCTAGTATTTTGCTTAAACATACACAGTTGAGGTACCATAGCAAAGAGCAAATCCAAACAATTACCAAGAAGGACCATTTATTTTTTATTTTTTTATTTAAAAGCCACAAAGACAAACTTTGAGCAAGTGACTGAAGCTGGTTCGCCAGATCAGGACTATTAATATTGCTGATTTTTCTTTGCTGGAGTTCCTTGATAAGATTCAGAGGCACCAGATCATATATGCCAGCAATATTCTAAGCATGAACAAATGGTAAACATAAATATGCAAGATAGATTATGGAGAGGAAAAATTGTGTTGTTTAACACAGTGAACCAAATTTATTAGTAGCTGATCTAGCAATGCATTCAATATAGTCTTTCAAATTCATATCAGCTGAGAACGTTAACTCAACAAGCCGCAATGAGTCACTTACCTAGAGGATAGCATTAGCCACGGTAATGGAAAGCAGAGAGGGGTTTCTCAAATGATCAATGGCGAGATTAATTTTGCAGGCATTAAAATTGACAAGCCATTTTTTGGCCCCAGTTAATGATGGCCTTAAGGTTGTTTTGTACCATCAGCTGCTCTTTTGACCTTGTCAGATTGATCAGCCTTTCTATTGAGGCTGGAGTAAATGGTAATGATGTCAGTATAGATGCCAAACTGGGAGTTGATGTCATCAGGAAGGTCGTTAATGAAGAGTAAGAATAGCATAGGACCAAGGATGTACCCCTGGGGGATACCCACATTGGTATGAAAGGATATAGATGAGTGGCTATTCAAGATAACTTTCATTTCATGATTTGATAATCAGACCAAAAACATACCTGGAGATATTCAGCTTGTGGAGAAGACCTTAATGCCAGACCCTGTCAAAATTTATTCAATTACATTATTTCAGCCAGTGTACTCTTCAGCCTTCCTAGAATTTTCTCAACTTCTAAGATGAATTATTGTCCTTATATCATGTCCCAAGTAAGATAAAATATCGCACCCTATTTGGTCAGAATTCAGTCTTTTAGTAGTGAGATTGGTGTCATCTCTCTAGGGCATGTGTCAGTGCAAATATATATATAGGCCTTGCACTGCCCATACTGCATGCAAAAGGAATACAGGGCATTACATTTGAGGCCAGCTTGGTGGTAGGAGGTACGAAAAATGCATCAGTGTTGACAGCCAGTTAACTTTGGGTCACCACTCCGCTGTTTTCTGTCTATATTTGCTTCCATAGCTTTTTCTGTGCTTTCAATATGACCGCAAGACAGCAGATGTTTAAAATCAGGGTTTTCCTTCTCCGAGATGGTGTGACTTCCTAGGTTAACAAATGCCATTTACCTGAAGCAAGTGTGTATGATGTGCTAGTTCCATTCTCCTGCTTTGAGCTATTTGAAATGCAGGCCACAGTTGCATTTTATAGAGAGTGCAAACAACTATGACAACTTTTTGAACATATATAAAGTACATATATAGACATTATATACATAAAGTGATTTAGAAGCTTCAAAATATTAAACAGTATTTTAATTATATAAAATATTAGGTGAACAAAAACACTAGAAAGCAAGACTAATTATGAAACAGTCATCCATAAATAAACAAACACAATTATCAAAAAGTTTCTTAATTTTATTAAAATGGTGCTGAAAGTAAAAATGAAAATATAAATCAGATTTAAGCCGAAAATATTTGGAGATTATGAAATTGAACCGGGTGCAAATCTGCGACGACTGACAAACTTCCTGAACAAACACACTATTCTCTTGGTGCGCCTGGTGTAAAACTGTAACGACTGATAAACTCCCTCAATTTGCTTAATAATCTCTTCCTGCGCCTCTGCGTTCTCCTTTACACGATTCTTCTTCAACGTTGCAAAAGATTTTTTTGTTCTTTGAGTGACGAGTGTTTGGCGTTTTTATGTCCTTTTCTGCCTTCCTTCATTTGCATGCGTGAATTCACTTTCCGTGCTTTTACGCGACTGCCCGTGTGAGGATATGTGACCATTCACAATATAAGCTTGCTAGGGGCAGCCATGTTTTTTCCAGTCAAAAAAATAAACCTTGCACGCAGAACATATACGTTGCCATTTACGATTCGGTGGGTAATTATTTTCGTTCCAATTTTCACTACAGAAATCATTATTTAACATACAATAAAATATTTTGTACCGCCTTTTTGACAGGACTAATAGATAAACTATCAATTGATAAAAACAATTATCAAGAGTAGGAAATGCAAAGCTGATAAATATAAATTTAGGAAAGTAAAAATAAGATTAATGATCTTTAGGATAGTTGTACAAAAAAAAATCCTATAATAATGGTCCCTTTGTTACTTCACATGACTATTATGGCCTGCCACTACCTCATAAATAATAGGTGATTCCATTTTGATTGTGTGGAAAGACAAAAGACGCTATTTGAAAGAAAGGAAGAAATATAGAAGTTTTTAGCGTCCCTTTCCAATACCTCATAAAATTGAATAATTCCATTTTGATCCCTGAAAAAACAAAAGACATATCAAAGAAGCTTCTTAAAATAATGACCAACATTCATATTGATTTCTGATTATTATTGCAATATTTTGTTAAGTTTGTTAAGCTCAAATATATTAACAATGCAATGGGAAATTAATATGTTTATTTTATTGACATAGAATTGGCCATATCTTTATTCAATCATTAATGGAAGAATTAAGATTGATCAGAAAATTCAAATAGGAAAGCTGAGAAATTTTCATGGGTATTTCAGTATGAAATATTGTCACTAAATCTTTAAATTTGCATCTTGGTTTAGCTTAGATTCAGATAAGCAGCTAATTAAACAGCTGACATGAAAATGGGGCTGGGGTTATCAGATAAAGGCCAGAGAAAGCATTGGCCCAATTATTTTAATTGTAAACTTACAGATATAAGAAGTTATTCAATCATTAACTGAAGAATTATGATTCATCAGAAATTTCAAATTGAAAAAACATGAAATTTTCATGGGTTAAAAACTGTTGAAAAAGTGAAAGAAATAGTAATAGACAATGCATGTATAACTTGAAATAAATATAATAATCATAATCAAACCATATAATAACCATCAATGTGTATTCATTTATATATTTCCTGTCGCATCTGTAGTTCAAAGGGGGTTAAATCAACTTAAATTAATAAATTTATGTGTGATTACTTCCTTTAGTCATTTTAATAATATATACAAATAAAATATTTATCTGAATTTAGAAAAATTACTCCCAAAACAAAATGAATTCTTAATTAATCAGCACCTTTATTCCAACATTTCTGAGTCTTATTTCTTCAAGCCTTTCATGTGAGGCACTCAGATACCTTTGTCTATTAAGTGATTGTTGTTTTTCTTCAGCTTGATCTTGAAATAGGCTTTTTCAATACCATCTTTGTCATCTTTTTTTCCAAGAGATATTTTCATTTCATTGTTATATTAAATACATAAAATATTATTTACATTGCTCGGACTATCATCCTCATCTTTGTTGCCATATTTATCACAACGTTTCAGCCGTTTTACACTCCAGCCTTCTTCAGGTGGTTGGAATGATGAACTGAACACTTTGTGATAAATATGCCAGCAATGTAAATAGTGTACATAATACCTCATCCCAGAAATATAAACAGATACATAAAATATTTAACATGAAAAGATAGTAAGCAAAAAGTGATTTATATAATACCAGGAGTAGTCAATGAATCATAGATACCAATGAATGTCTAAAAGAAATATAAAAGGAACAGATTTATTTGTGAATTTTGTATCTTTGCTTTATTGAATCTCAATACATTGTTTCAAGACTTTTGTTTTATTGCATCTCACTATTAAAACATATTTGATAGTATGGGTTCACTAAAATTTGAATTTCTCTTTTTAATTCCATTCTCAGTAATTGTTTCACTATTCTCAAAAGTGAAACAGACCAAGGAAAAATTTGAATTTCTCTTACCAATTCTACAGTTAGTGTCAAAAACTTTTATACTACACAAAAAAAAGACTAGGCTGGAATTTGAAGTTCCCCTCCTAAATCCATTCTCTAACTGTTTCACTACCGATAGATTCCCATGGGTACATGGTCAAGAGGTATAGAATATTCACTTTCTCAACTGGATTTTAGCATAGAGTTTACAGATGCATTTATCCTTGTCAACTGTAAAATGATGAGACCTAGAATAATGCTTAAATTCATAAAGTCTAGTTACCAAAGAGAAAATCTCATCAGAACATGAAAATATTGATAGAAAAAGCACAAGGAAGCTATTTTACAGCAGTTGGAAAGTGACTAAAGCCAAAATACCAAGTCAGAACCAATAGCTTTGCAAATTCATTTTGTATTTAATTAAGAATCTCTAAATACATATTAGATGCACCATACTAGATGTGGCAACAATATTTACTGTATAGACATATGGTAAACTTATAAATATATAAGATAGATTCTGGTTAGAAAAATCATCTGTCACAATGTTGTGAACTGACTTTCCAAGCCACAGACTTCACAATTGATTCAATGTAATATTTCCAATTCATGCCATCAGAAAACATTAGTTTGAGAAGGTACAAGGAGTTTCTTTCCTGGAGGTTAGCATCAGCCATGATGATGGAAGGCAAAATAGTTTTTCAGATAATTAAAAGAGTGCAGTTTTATTCTGGAGATATTAAAATTAACAAGCCATTTGTTACCCCATTTAACAACAGATTGTAGACCTTTTTTTAAAATCAGCTGCTGATTTCATTTTATCAAGCCAATCAGACTTACCATTAAGACAAGAGTAAATAGTTGCATTATCGGCATAGATACTAAGTCAAGAACTGGTGAAATCCATCTAAGTCAATGATGTAAATTAGGAACAATATAGGTCCAAGGATAGAGAGCCCTGGGTGATATCTGCATTAATGGGAAAGGATCTAGATGAATTGCCACTCAAGATAACATTCATTTCTCAATTTGATAAGAAAGATTAAATCAGATCAAAAATTGATCCAGAAATACCATAACCTTTCAGCTTGTGAAGAAGACCAGCATGCCAAATTCTGTCAAATGCCTCTGAGATATCCAATGCAACAGTCAGAGCTTCACCATTCTTGCCTAAAACTTAAAAGACTCTTTCAGTTGTAATCATTAATACATCAGCAGTTGGCCTAAAGAAACAAAATCCATATTGCTTATCTGGAAGATGACCCTGTGATGTGAGATGTTTAAACAATTCAGAACTGGTTATGAAGCTCTTCTTAAACAGAAGTAGAAGGCTAACAGGTCAATAAACGGATCACCTGATCCTTTCTTCTAGACTAGAACTACAGATGATGATTTCCAACAAGCAGGAAAGCAAAAAGCAGCAAACATTCTTTGTAGAGTTAAGAGAAAAGAGTTCAGGAAGACATTTCTTCAGGACTATTACAGAGTTACCCTCAATTCCACATGCTTTGTTGGGATCAAGGTTAGAGATGATAATGGAAATCATGGATTGAGTTATATGCAAATCATTCAATAGAGACTCAATTCCAAATGGAAAGTTAAGCAAAGTTACTCCAGCTGAGTTAAAAATAGAATTGGAAGAGAATTTACAAGCAAAACATCAACACTTCAAATTGAGTGTTAGATGCTATGTTAACAATTTCTTAATCATGTAGAAATCTCAATATATGAACACAATAGGGAGCCAACTTCAGCAGTGCTTAAATAAAATACAGAAATGGGTTCAAATTTTCTAAAACAAAAACTAAATGTATACATTTCTACAAATTAAGGAAACTACATAATGATCCATGTTTGAAATCAGATGAAGTAGAAATTCCAGTAGTGGAACAGCACAAGTTTCTATGTGTCATTTTTGACAGGAAACTAACTTTCATCTCTCATATGAAGTATTTGAAAGCAAAATGTAGCAAAGTCCTACAATTTTGTGTGTAGTGGCTCATACTGAATGGGGAGCCGATCGGTATACTTTGACCAAACTTTATAGATCGCTACTCTGTTCCAAACTAGATTATATTAGTTGTATATATGGAGCAGACAGAAAGTTGAACATGAAAAGGCTCAATGCAACTTACTGTCAAGTGCTCAGATTAATGGTCAGGGCTTTTAGAACATCCCTGGTGGAAAGCTTATATACAGAAGCTAATGAAACACCTCCACATCTATGGCGTATTAAACTGGCATTGCAGTATTATGTAAAAATTAAATCCTGCCTGACTAATCCAACTTATAAAACTACATTTGACCCAACTATTGCAATCAATTCCATCATGCAGAAAATGCCATATGGACTTAGGATGAAAACCATTTCTGATGAAATAGGTACTTCATTATGAAATATAAAAGAAACAACAGTACCCAGTTTCCCACCATGAATGATGAAACATCCTGAAGTCTTTCTTGAAATGTATAATTTTCCAAAGGAAAAAACCCACCGTCTCACATTACTGGACAAATTCCAGGAAATAATGGAAAACACACATGATATGGATGCATCAAAAAGTGGGGACAAAATAGCATGTGCAGCAGTAAACCCAAAAATTACCAAAAAGAAATGTCTCCAAAAGGGAAGTTCAATTTTCACTGTAGAGGCTTATGTAGTTAGCTGTCGACATCATCACTGAGAGCAAACTAAAGAAATCCCTAATTCTTTCAGACACATTGTCCATCGAAATCAGATTTGAAATGATCATGAAAATTTTACATTAAATCAACTCAATGAACAAAAAGAAAAATATAATATTATTTTCGATCCCTCGCCATATTGAAATAAAATGTAACTCTAGAGTAGACATGGCAGCTTTAGATACGAATGTGGATACAAGGATCAAAGTCCCATATACAGATTTTAAGGAGGACATAAATATATTTTTAATAAATGTCAGGTTTACTTGGATGATTATACACATAATAATGACAATCCAACCCAAGCTGTGTGCAAGTAATTCATCTTTTATGAACTCTCGAAAAGAGGAGGAAGTAACGTCCTGTTTACGCATTGGCCATACAAGAATGGCACTTTCTTTCTTATTAACCATTGTGCTAAGCATGTTAAACAGTATTTTATCCATTAAACATATTTTGACAGAGTTTCCAGACTAGCCATTTTTAGACAGTAATTTTACAATACTAATAACGTGTTTGAGCTTTTTCAGAAGGTAAATGTAGTTGATATACTATCATTTCTAGAAATGGTTGGCCTCTACAAGAAAATATAAAACAGGAGAGAATAACAATAAAACAAAGTTTTTAAATAAAAAAAAATCCATGAAACCAAACCATTGATAAAAAAAATCTTATATGTAGAAATAAAACTGGGAAACCAGATATGTAAAGAATAAATATTGCCCGAAATCCTTTATTGAAGTAAGCAATAATACTAGTAATGTAATTGTCTCTTGTATATAGGACCTCTTTGCAAAAGTGTTAATGAAGCTTGATTTACAAAGTGATTTTGTTACAAAGAATACTATATATATATATATATATATATATATATATATATATATATATATATATATATATATGTTATTGGTCAATATATATATATAAATTTCCAAGTGGATAGAATCCAGGTAGAACTCAATGTCCAGGACAGAGCAAGAATATAACATAAAATCCATGGTTATAAATTATTACATTGGAATTGTAATCCCGATCCAATTCATGAGACCTACAAATTCAAAAAGAAATCGTAAAACATAACTCTGGGTTCAGTACTGGGTCCGACATTTAGCAATTTCTACATGTCGAACCTCGAAAATAAGATATTTACAGATTTTAAAAAACCATCCATCTACCTAAGATACGTTGGTGATATTCTTATGTTAGTTAAAAATACAGATGAAATACTTCAACTTCAAAAAACGTTTCCAAAATAATTCTGTCCTTAAATTCACATATGAACTCAATACTAATAATAAAGTCCCCTTCCTTGACATATTGATAAACACAAATATTAACAAATTTACTATTTCGCCATACAAAAAACCTACAAGCATAAATTCGTGTACACTTAACTACAAGAGCTAATGCCCATATTACTACAAAATAGCAATTATAAAGAATCTAATACATCGTGCACAAACTAATTCATCCACAAAACAGATTTTTTACAGTGAACTAAAGAATATAAAACAAACACTTATTAATAATAGCTTTCCAAACTATATAGCTGATGAACAAATAAGATGCTTTCTTAGAAATCTCAATACTAAGCAAACAGTACATAATACTGCTTCTACTAATCTCAAACATATTAATCTCCTATATCGTAATCAAATGCATACTAATTATAAACAAGATGAAAATATACTAAAAAAATTAGTAAATACTATTAGGTTGGTGCAAAAATAATGACGTAATAATGTCGTTTTTTGACGTTACGTCAAAAAACGACATTATTACGTCATTATTTTTGCACCAACCTAATAATATATCAATAACAAATCCTAGCAAAAAATTAAATTAATCATATACTACACTAAATCTAGTATATTCAACTTAATTCTTCGCAATGATTCTTCTCCCCTGGTTAGCGATTTGCAAAAAACCAACATAGTTTATAAATTCAAGTGCCTTTTGGTTTGGGAGAGTGTATCGCCAATGAATTAAATAATATTTATGTTGGTCACACCACAAACTCGCTTTCACGACGCTTGACACTACATTTGAATGAGAACTCTAACATTTTTAGGCATTTAAAACAACATGCCTGCCCGCACACACAATTCCGTAAAATCCTTGTCGAAAACAATTATACTTAAACATGAAAACAATAAACAAAAACTAAAAATCCTTGAAGTTATATACATCAAACAGTTGAAACCTAATCTAAACAAAATCAACTATGGAATCTCTACAAATATTCTTAAATGACTATAATTGGTAACAGAAGCCATTGGTTTATACTAACGGTTCCCATACTTAATACTTCTCGAATTCACTCTCGCGTGGTCATGTGTGACGTCATGAGCTGCGGTGCGATTTTCGCTTCCAGCGTCTTATATGCACGTGTTTATCGTTGCTTGGAAATCATCCATGGAAACAATAACAGACTATCATCACTGTCT
>OZ010616.1:55129628-55182128 GCA_963932145.1 Acanthosepion lycidas
TCCTTCAATGCGAGTTTTACTTTGTATGAATTAGATATTTGCGTTCGGAGAAGCAGACAATGGGTTTTATATTTCACAATAATATTCTTTAAAATATTCCGAATTATTTTTAAAGAGCGATTTTATTAATCATGACATTGAAGATATATTAATACATTTTTAAATTTATACTTCATTCACTAAAAACCTGTTTAAATGTTCCGGGATTGAAGTGTAAATAATGATACATTTGTTTAGAAAACCAGTGATTTCAATACCATTTGAAAGTTACGAGCCGAATACATCTTGGACTTGAAGCAGAATATATATAATGCAATAAACATTAGACGATCGTAGAGATTGAACTCACATTCTTTTACTAACAAAAATCAATTCTTGAATTAAGAGATTCCAAAGACCAGGATGTTGAATGCGTGGGCGTCAATGTTTCTCCGTCCCATTTCCGGTACAGCGTTTCTTCGTTCTATAAGAATAGACGTCTTTTACACTGTTCGAAATTGCCTTTTGCACGGGTGGGTAACGTCTGACGGCCACATTGGTATACGAACGGATTCTGTGATGGCAAGTTGGAGTGATTTTTTAAAGGAAGAATTATTAACAATTCACAGGGAATTCATTAGAACTATCCGGCTATTTTCTGTATATTTTCCATTCATTAAGGTAAATTGGTTGATTTTTGGCAATGATTTTTTTTTTTTTACATTAGCTTCAAACTGAACATTAATTCACTTAAAATCTGCCTTTTTATTACAGTATTAAATCCTAATTAACGCTAAAGATTTCCTTAATGTCAGCAGTAACCATTTTCTCTTAAAAATGTTTTTTTTGATATTCATTGATACCATTTTGGCGACATTTTAATCATTAAAACTACGAGATGGTCTTTTTACCAGTAAATATTTCTAGTTAGAACAAAGTCTGATAGGTTTTTTCTTTTTTTTTGTCATTTACATTAATTTAATGTATGCACTCTGTGTGATTCTCGTCTACTTGCGTATCCTGTCTATTCGTTTCTTTTTCTATACCCAAATGAAGCCGGTCTTTTGAAGTTTGGGATGACCATGTTCTTCCAATGGCACAAGACTAGTAACGATGAAGTTAAACCCTGAGGACATGTCTGTTGAGGAAAAAAAAAAGCAATTCCCACAAAACGTATCCTGTGAAGAAATAAGGTTACCTATACAGACTTTTTTTTTTTTTTTTTTTTTTTTTAAACCCTCTCTACTAAGAGGGGGTAGAATAAGATGCAACTGTTATCAACGCATTTACTTGACCAACAAGAGGAAAACTTAACTTACCCTGAAGATTGCTCTGTCGGTAAAATACATCTGACTTAAGTTCTGGATTTCTTGAATTTTTCCGTTCATTGAGGTAATTATGATAAATTTCTTTACACTAACACTTATAATCTTTTTAAATTTAATCTGTCTTGAACTTTTACTTATTACAGTATTAAATCTTAATTCACTCTGATCCCCGAGGATTTTGTTACTGACATCGGTTTTCATTTCTTTTCAGGTAACGATTATTTTGATGTTACTTCAAACCAACTTGGACAAGTTTTAATCGATTTGCATACAGGATGATCGTTCTACCATTAATATTTCCAGTCTGAGCAAATTCTGTTTTTTTTTTTTTTTTTTTTTTTTTTGTTTTTCTTTGTTTCCCCTCTCTTGCAAGACACTTCATTAATTTCATCAACTATCATCTCCCCTAAATGCTTCTAATGTAACTTTGTAGTCGTTACTTCCGTAACATATTTGAGGGGACGTAAAGTAATGGGGACATCCCCTCCACACACACTACCACAATTAGATAATTCGCAATTGCTATATGAGGTACTCCAATATATACCTCCAAGGAATGGTGGCTAGAATCTAACTAATTAAAATAAACTGTATCCAATGACACCTTTGACAATTCTCTACATATGCTGGACGTCTGGAGTCCTGGCTATGACTATAAACTGCATCCAGCAGCAAGAACCTTCGAGTGTGTTCGAGGATCGTGAAACCACTTGATTGTTTCCAAGTCCATTCTAACCTGGGTGGTAGCACCTGTTAGGGTCCAACGTATGCACAGTAATTACTTATCCCTTCCAATTCGACGTCAAGGTAATGTGGTACAAGACCGATTTCGAGCCCGTAGACCCCTTTATACACGGAGTCTGGTCTGTCTACTTCCCCAAACGACTCTTCGAATTGGCAATGTCTGGAGTTCTCTCGGTCCGGAGGCAGTTTGACAAAAGTGATAGTCTCATTCAAACTGGTCACTTTATTGCGATACAGATACTTTCATCACCACGACTAATGTAGCCTTGCTTCTCGGTAACCCTTCTTTCCTAGCGATGGAAAAGGGAGCTAAAATGTCTTTGAGTGGATTGTGTAAGGAGCAATGTCTTTGACTTTCTCAGCTGTGTGTGTAATATATATATATATATATATATATATATATATATATGTATATATGCAGTCATTATCCCTTCCAATTCGACGTCTTCAATCGAGCCATACCACAAAATGTGATTTAATTACTGCTTCAATATATTAACAGCAATATTATCGATGGAGCTTTGAAATAACACGTCTAAATGTTTAAAAACGTTACCTGCATTGAAAAAAGGTTGTTACTATTGGTCCTTCATACTGAGTTTTCATTTTCATATAACAGTTTGAAGTGACTTACATTGAGCATTAGTTAGTTTGAAATCTTCAACAGTTAATGTTTATTTCCATTCTAGAAACTTTTTATAAATTGCTCTTAGCAAACTTAAATTCTTGTCAACGCTGATATTTCAATTAAATTCCGCGCTGTTCGACCATGTATAAATTCTGTGAAAATTCGCATTTAATTTCAGTTCTAGTACTAAGATTTTGCAATGAAGTCAAATACTTCTACAGTTTTTCAAATATGTTGTCTTTGATGCTGTCATTTCATAATCCCTCACCCCAAAATTTGCTCATATGTAGGAAGTTATTCATTCCTACCATGAACCAGTTAAATGGCTTCGCTACTGACTGAAATGTTTAAAAACGTTTCTTTTTTGTTTATAATTTCGAAAGTTCAAATCAAGGTCTTCTCATACCTGTTAGAAAAAGCATCCTGATTGAACATTTCTTCATAGGTGTATTCCGGTGTAATTGCCAGCAAGTTTGTCTCGCTAATTCAGTTACGACTGAATAGTGAGTTCGATCATCACTGGGTGCCTCCCACTTTCGGCCTCTTGCCATATCTAAGCTACGCTTGGAAAATCACTATTCGTATCTGGGGTGGGGAGAAGGCCACTTTGCACGCAAGTACAAAGTGGTTGAAAAATTGGCAAGGAAGATCACCTCTTTGCCCACTAAAATGTCAATTTCTCTATATTTAAGTTGCTCTTAGCAAACTTATTGCCAATTCGTTTGACTACATATAAATAATTTAGACACTCATTCGCATTAAATTCTAGTTCTGGCAGTGGAAGATTTTGAAATGAATGGCGAATATTTCTAGTTTTTCAAATTTATAGTCTTTGATTCTGGCTTTCTCTAATCCCTTACCATATGCAGGAAGTCGTTTATTCCTACCATGAAACTATTAAATGGCTTCGCCACATAGCGAAACGTTCAGACTTTTTTCTGTTTGTAATTTCTCACGTCTACACAAGACTACTAAGTAGGTTACCTGTCTCGTCATTACCGACGCTGGTTAGACATGGTTTTCCTTTCTATTTACCAAGCTCCCCCACAAGGCAATATGTGGCACAAGGCTGGTTTCGAGCCCGTAGACCCTGTATAAAAGGAATCTGGTTTGTCTACTTCCCCAAACAAGACTGTTCTTCGGAATAGAAATGTTTGGGTTTCTCTCAGTCTGGAGGCAGTTCGACAAAAGTGATAAAGAATGCCTCCTCCTGGATTTCCGTCTTACCGTTGTTTGCATGTTAAGTCTCATTCAAACTGGCCATTTTATTGCTATATAGATGCTTTCATCACCATGATTTAATGTACCATTGCTTCTCAGCAACCCTCTCATCCTAGTGATGGAAAAGGGGAGGTAAAATGCCTTAGGGAGTGGATTGTGTAAGAAGCAATGTCTTTATTTCTTTCTCGGCTATATATATATATATATGCACAGTAATTATCCCTTCCAATTCGACGTCTTCAATCGAGTCGTGCCACAATGTGATTAATTTACTGCTTCAATATATTAATAGAAATATTATCAAAGAAGCTTTGAAATAACTGAAGTCTAAATGTTTAAAAACCTTACCTGCATTGAAAAAAGGTTCTGTTACTATTGGTCCTCTCTACTGAGTCTTCACTTTCATATCACAGTATGAAGTGACTTACATTGGGCATTAGTTAGTTTGAAATCTTCAATAGTTAATATTTATTTCCATTCTAGAAACTTAAGTTGCTCAACGTTGTCAACGCTGAGTGTATTAAATTCCGTCATGTGCGACCAAGTATAATTTGAAAATTCCTATTCAATTTCTCTTCTAGAACGATAAGATTTCGCAATGGAAGACAAATATTTCTACAGTTTTTCAAATATGTGGTTTTTGATTCTGGCACTCCTAATCTCCAAATCTCTGCTCGTATGTAAGAAGTGGTTAATTCCTAGCATGAACCAGTTAAATGGCTTCGCTAATGACTGAAATGTTCAAAGAAATTTCCAAAATCCAAATTAGTGCCTATCACACCTGTTAGAATCCCACCCTGATTGATCATGTCTTAATGGGTGTATCCCTACTCACCCCGCTTGGCGAATTGTGGATTGGTATAGCTATTTAACCCATATTTGGGGGATAGCCATTAACTGAGTTCATGCCTCATTTAACAGCCTTTTTTTCTTTTTGTGCTACTGTGGTTCCACTTGTCCTCCTCAGCAGAGCAGGGACTGGCGATGGAGCCAGTTTAGTCGCCTACTATTCTGATTGGGAATTCCGTTGTCATCCGTCTAGACCGCTTATCTACCAAAGTCTATTTACTATTTAGTACTATTTACCCGTATCTAGGTTAGAGGATAAGAATCCAGATCTCTTTACCAAGGGTATTTGCACGCAAGTATCAAGTGATTGAAAAATCCGCAAAGGTCACATCCTTGCCCACTACCGTAGCTGATAACTCTTGCCGCAATCACAGACGTTGACTAGGCCTTTAAAGGAAGGTGTCAGTATTTTTCTTAACTGAATGACATTCTCGGATGGTATGGTGTATTTAATTCCTTTATACCTATTCAGACAATCACATTTCGAGGAGGAAAGTTTCGGCGAATTTTGCCCTCACAAGACCTGAAGGAATGAGGAACAGAAGGCGGGGTGAAGGAGTATCATGGCTAACGTGTTTCTGTAAATTGATGGCATTATGAATTGAGAGTATAATAGTAAGACAAGCTCTTCTTAGAGATACGACAGGCAGGATGTTGTGGAGAGACAGGAACGTTGAAGGAACATGAAACATAAAAGATATTAAAATATCTCGCGCTACCGTATTGAAAAATGTACATATTTTTTTATTTGGGGGGTACGCCTTTCCCAAGTAAACATTAATATTCTTTTGAATTAATATTTCCAATTCCTCAATGCTCGACATACGGTAACATGCTAAGTGGCTTCGACTATTCTCAGTATCAATTCTTGGAAACGTTGACCGTCCTGGGTATGACGATAAACTACATCCGACAGCAGGGCCTTTTGATCAAGAGGTTTTGAGGGACACAGAACCACCTCTTAATTGCCGGTGTTCACAGGTAAAAGATATTAAAATATCTCGCGCTATATTGAATTCGGATCATTTGTTTTGCAATTATACCATTTGACGTAACTCCTGGCATATAAACTGCGCTAGAATTTTGTTAAATCACTCTCTTCAAATATGTCCGGTATTGACCTTGCCAAATCTATTAGTCTTTAACATTACTGTGGAGATAGAAACGTCACCACTCTCAAGGCTTCTAGCTGTCAGCAACTTGCAAATTATCCATTTTTTTTTTGCTCTTGATTACCTATTATTGTTGTCAGGTATTTTTGCAAACACCTTATTTGGATGGCCTCTTTTCCGTTTTCACAACGGTCATTTCCTGATTTATTTTTTTTTACCCGTTGTGCGACGAACAGGTCAGTTCTTAATATCACCATCTCTAACTTCTCCCAAAGACCTTCTGGTAAAGACCAAAAAGAAACAACGTTCCGACTGATTTTATTTGATTACAATTTTCCTTAAATTCCTTGGCATAACTAATACTGTGTTACTGCAAACATCTGACTTTATTTTTTAGAATCTGTTTTAGTCTTCCATACATAGTCTTAATTTTCATATCGCAGTATGAAGTCGGTCATACTGAGAATAATTGTTATCAGTTCATTTTCGAAATTTCTGCATTTAAATTTTTCTTAATATAGTTCTTCGCTTGAAATCTAACAGGATTTCAGTTAAATCCGAGGTATCCTGTAACGTCAAATGTTTGATCTTTTGTTCAGATTTTGGAAACTGGATCTGACCCATAGTGCATTCCATCTGAAATGCTAAATTAATTCCTGATGAAAACGATCAGTATATACCCAAATGTCCGACTCCGCATAAATTGTACACTCTCATTCAGTTTTAGTTCTGGCACTAAAAAAAATATAGAAATGAAATAGTCTTTGATTCTAGCACACCCTAATCTACCAAACCTTTGCTCAAATGTAAGTGGTTCATTCGTACGATGAACCAGTTAAATGGCTTCGCTACTAACTGAAAAGTTTAAAGAAATTTTTTTAAAATTCAAATTCAGTGTTTCTCATACCTGTTAGAAGAATTCCGTTCTGACTGAGCAAGTCTTCATGGATGTATCCCTACTAGCCAAGCTTGGCCTATTGCGGTTTGGTGAGGCTATTTAACCCATATTGGGGGTTGTCCATTAATTATGGGTTCATACCACATTTAACGGGTCTTTTTCCTTTTTGTGCTACTGGAGTTCCACTTGTCCTCAACAGAGCAGGGTGTGGCGATGGAGCCGGTTTAGTCGCTGACTACTCTGGTTTTGAATTTCGTTGTCCTTCTAGACCGTTTACCACTAAAGTCTATAGGGCTCAGTCTATTTACCCGTATCTGAGTTGGAGATAAGAATTCATACCTTTTACCAAGAGTATTTGCACGCAAGTACCAAGTTGTACAAAAATTGGCAAGGAAGGTCAAATTTTTGCCCACTACTGTAGTTGGAAAACTGACCATCAGATATAGATGGTCCTTTTAAGGAAGGTGTCGGTGTTTTTCTTTTCTTCATCTCTAAACCGATATGTGTCAGCTTGTAGAAAGGTAGTGGGCTATGACGATGCAGGGTCATTCAAAAGTTGCATAATAAAGACAGGTTTCGAGGTGCCTTGAGCGAGTGGACGATATTGTCCACTCAAAGCAGCAACAGAAAAGGGACCAGTTGGTATCTTTGCTGAAGGACCATGACGTATTTTCTGACCGTTAAAATCACACTAGTTGAATTGTCAAAAACATGCACAACTCTACACTATTCAGGAACAGTTAGGTGATAACTTTGAAGGCTGTTGTAAGAAATTTGGCTTCATTTAGGACAAAGCTGTCACATCTAAATTTTGAAACCTTTTGCACTTGTCTATAGATAAGTCTTTTGGCTTTTTGCTAATGATTTTATCTTCATTGACCTGACGCCGAACAAAAATCTTTCTTTCCTACACTTCGTTTTGAGCCTCTTCCCACTTGTGATATAATTCCAACATATTTGAATTCTTTGAAATTATACATACAGAAAAATGAACGCTGTCCCATAAGTTAAAATTTCAGCCATGTTTTCCTATTTCGCTTAATTTTTTTTTTTCTTCATCTGTATTAAAATACCTTTGACCATAATTTTGAAGATGTCTATGTATTTTCATAAAGTGTTAATTATCTTGTCATACTCTTTAATTACCCAACTTTGATTTGTCTATTTACAGATGACATAAATCGTTCAAATTGTTTACCTTATTGCATGACCTTTATCTAAAAGATTGAATTTTTTAGAAAGTTCACAGGAATATTTCCTTATTAGTAAATAAGGTTAGAATTGAAATCTGACTCGTATCAGAATTTACATATTATTCTCCAAACAATTTGATATTCTCTCATTGATATCCCGCTTATCAGTTTGAATAAATTTCAAAATATTCTTAGATTTTTTGTTTTTACTCTGAGAAGGTAAATTCAACGAATTACTTTAAAACTTTCCAATTATAATCTTTAATCGATCTAATCGGGTTCTCGGTTTTAGTAAGTGGAAGACTCGTTTAAATGCTGGCACTCAGCCTCGTCTTCTATTTTTTTCTCGCCTAACAAAACTTAAACAGCCGTAATCTTGTTTCGGTAATTATACTTTCTTTACTTCAATTCAGTTTCGTCTCTAAATCAAATCGTACAACTCTATGCCAAGAGTACATTGTTTATCAAATAATGGCGGTTAGTCTTTGTTGATTGGCTCGGTATACTCTAACTACAGAGAAAGCCTCTGATCTCTTTCTCAAACTATCAAGCAAGATTGGATTGAATGTCTGCTTCCTTTCTTGGTAGAAACGTCGTCTGCCTATCCGCATCTTTTGCACCAAAATATTCTAAGTCTCTTTCCCTTCAACAGGACAATGTCGTCTACCAAAACCCAATATGTCAAGGATAGCGTCCTGGTAACGAAAACGTTTGATTAATCCCGGACCATATAAATGGTTTATGAATGTCTCCTCTCTTACAAAAACATACTTTGATGGTCATTAGAAATTTAGATCAGTATGTTGATGACATTTTTCCACACACTCTCATAAATCCTCCATGTCTTTAAGTGGATTACGTTCTTTTCTACTACTTTTACATTGAATTGGCTTCATTATACCATATTGCTGAATTCTTTTGGCATATACACTGCGCCGTCACTTGGTTATCGTCTTTTCAAAGACGTCACCGGTGATTGTTGCCTTCGGATCTGGTGTCATCGAAGAGATGATTACAGTTCTCAAGGATTAAATGACATCCAAGGAAACGTTGTTTCGAACCAATTGTTTCTCCGCTGAGTACTATGGAATTAATCTTTAGTTAACCGCTCTTTTCTGGGGTCAGGATCTTTTCAGCGAACTTCCCACTTGATAACATTGCTGCTTCCATCCCAATATTTGTTCTCTCTATCATTTGCACCGATGATTGGTTATTTTATCACTGTTCTCTTTCAGGGCTCAATTTGACCTTTTTTTTTTTTTTTTTTTTTTTTTTTTTTTTCCCCCCCCAAGTAAAACTGAAATTAAATCTTTTCCTTTTGACTGATATAATAGCGGTTATAATGCGGTCAAGTCAAAACTGGATCTTTGTTCGCCACTGTCGGGGTGGGGACGGTGTCACTTTTGTCAGTCGCGTCCTATTCATGCAATTTCCTCTTGTCAATTTCGTGTAAACTTTAAATCGAAAGTGAAACCAGAATAAAGCAATTAATTTCGTCACGTGTTCTCTCACTACGAACCGCCTCTTTTTTTATTCTGTTAATACTAACCTTGAGTCGATCATTCGACTTCGGGCCTTCCATACTTTCGATCCTAGCCAAAAGTTCAAGGATATTTTTTGCTTCGATTCTATTTTACCGTCGCTCTTACAACTCTTTTACCGTCTTTCAAAGCTGCTATAAACAATGAAATCGGTCCGCATTCAACCCCCACCTCCCCTAGGGAGGCCCTCTTTGAGATGGAGCGAATACTGATTTAATTCCGAACAGGCCTTTCAAGAGGTGGCTTGAATTGTTACTTTTATTACTAGCTCTCCACACTGTCCCTTTTTTTTTTTTTTTTTTTTTTTTTTTTTACTCTTTTTCAGCTAGATTTGATACCGATATGAGTTCTGCCTTTAAATGTAAATTTCCTCGTTCTCTTAACTTTCAATAAGTAAATGCTATCTAAACATACTATCCCTACTAATTACGAACTTAATAAACTGATCGGTTGAACATTTTTCCAACTGTCCCTCCAGCATATTAATTTATTTTTCTTCTAGCAGTGTAGACTTCTGGTAAAATATCCTTTTCAACTAAATATACAAGACAAATATATGAACACCAGTAAAATTCGTCTTACGACAACTGCTATAAAATATTCTCGCCTAAAATCCAATTAAGTATGAAATAGCACACTTAGCCGAATCTTGAAATTCAGAAGTGCGTTTGTCACGCGACAAATTTGATTTTTCTGTTTTTCTATAGGATAAACCATCGAATGTTACATTTTTGCTTTCTTCAAATATATAACACCCTGTCGGCTGTGCCATACTGAATATAACAAAGTACATTCGACAGCAAGGTCTCGTGGAAGTATTTCTGACCCAGGTTGATAGCACCTGAACAAATAATTAACCCCTACTCAAACTGGGGACCAAATGAAAGTGTAAAAATAGGTTTTAATACCAGCAATACATTTCTGTGAAAGATTACCAGCAATATATTTTTGAAAAAAAATTAATAGCAGTACATTTTTGAAAATAAACATTACTAGCAATAAAAAATCTTCTCGATATTAAATAACCCATTGAGGTTGATATGCCCCCCCCCCAAACCAAACCTGTCGTCGGCTGTGGCTTCAGAATACTGCATCTCTACAGAGGTGTAAGAACCACCACCATCAACGAGGCCACCAGTTTACCGCGGGTCTGGGGATGGTATCCTAGTGGTTGAAGGTATCGGGAGTCGGGGTTGGTTAGTTCTGATTTCCCAATACACCACCTTACTTAGTCTAGACGGGTGATTGGAGAGGCCTGATCCAATCAATCTCTAGCGCCTATAAATATATCAATTTATGATAATTATCAAAATTATAGACATCGCCAGATGTCATACATGATTATAATTTTAACCTTAGATAACCAATAGTGAGATAATTCGAACTTGTTGAATTTGCTCTTCCGTATGAAAATATTCCAATAATTGTGAAAAGAAAATAATTTTAAAATATCTCCCACTCAAAAATGGCAATAAACTTTTTTCTATTCTTTAAATACATATTCATTCAGTAAAAACAATCTTTTTATTAGCAGAAAAATTTCAAAATTGCACTTAAAAATTGCTAGATATTTCATGATTAAATACTCATTGTAGTTTTTTCCTATGAAATCTGAAAGGTGTTATTCCCCCTCGAAATTACTAAAAGATTTATGAAACTATAAAATATGTCATCGCCCACCAATTTTAAGTGTTTTACGATGTATCGAATAGCGAGAGAAAACTGAGCAAAATAAAGTTTACAGGAAGTTTTCTAATAATGAATTCATTATAAAATTAATTTATTCATGAATAAATACAGTTTCCCGTCCTGGGTAAGACGATAAACTACATCCGGCAGCAAGGCATCTGATCAGGAAGTTTGTGGAGCGTGGAACCACCTCTTAATTGCTGATGTTTCCAGGTCCACCTTGACCCAGTGTGGTAGCGTCTCTCAGGGTCCCAGCTATGGGCTAATAGTTAACTCATCTGGCTAGGTGAAAGAATCCGGGATTCATATGGTTGAAAATATTCAATCACCCCCCTACGAGGGCGTCATGGTTGAAAGAATACATCTAAATGTCATCTCAGCCCTGAAACTACTTCTAGATTTTTATTAAGTACTTCTTCCACATATGAATTGAATATGACATCGGACTCTACACGCGTACGTCCTTTTTTTTTTTTTTTTTTTTTTTTTTTTCAATACTTGAGGGCTATTCCTTCGTTATGTACGAGGAGCGTCCTGGGTAAGACGATAAACTACATCCGGTAGCAAGGCCTCTGACCAGGAGGCTTTGAGGAATGTCAAATCTCTAGAATGCTGCTATTCCCAGGTCCATCCTGACCCATGATAGTAGCACCTGTTCGGGTCCCAGCTATGGGCAAATAGTTAACCCTCATACTGTACGAACTCGGAGCGTCCTGAAGATAAGACACTATGAAAGTTAAAATAGATTTTAATACCAGCAATACAAATTGCTGGTAATTTGTTTCCAAATAATGATTGTCGGTATGAAATATCCGATTGATGTTAATATGCTATTGTAGGGTTCAGCGTACCCGGATTAAAGGAGAATTTAATACGGGATACCCTGCCCACAAAATACAACGCAAATTTCAAGAAACACGATAAGGAACGTTTGTAGAAAATAGACCATGGTATATTTATTTTCTTGTGAATAGGGTAAAAAAGATTAATGCTTTAGTTCGTTTAAGCAAAAATGTGACTTTTACAAAAATGTGGACTTTTACAAAAATGTGACTTTTACAAAAATGTCTGTGTTCGCTGTCTTTCAACAGAGTAGCAGAGTAATGTCTTTTTGTTTTTGTATAGGTGTAAAGGAAAAAGGGGTGATCAATTTAAGTTGAAAAAGAGTGGATGAGGAATAAAAGATAAAAGGAAAATGTACTTATGAATTGTTTTGGAGTCGGTTGTAAATTTGTTGTCCTTTCCTAATCCACTTTCGGCTCTTAGTGTCGGGTTGAGTCGGTGATGGAATTTACTGTCAGTCTTCTATGATCTCTGCGCCCTTCTGGCTGGGGATTGACTTGAAACTCTATTGTTGACTTTTTTCACACTGGCTCGTTATCTTTTTTAGTTTAGCAAATCTCCTCCTTTCATTGGTCAGAAAAATAATTTCACACCTTATTGCGAAATCTGTTTTTAGTCGTTTTCATCCGATTTTGCGGGTGTGCAAATCTACTTTGTGTTTTTAGTCATTTGTTGGAATGGTATAGGATTTGTATCCTATACTATAAAACCAAACAAGTATGGTACAACATTAATGACAAGTGGCATCAGAATAAATTTTTAACAGGGTTTTGGATTAGTTTGTTTAATGTCTTTTGCAAATAAAACATTTAAAGGGATAATTTTTCGGCAGTAACTATCGTCTCCTTTCTACTCTCATCTTGCTTAATTTTCATTTAACCTTCTTTGACCGTCTGTGAAACTTTTACTTTGACCATCTGTGAAACTTTTACTTTGACCGTAAAAATCGGTTTCCCAACAGTTGTATAATTCACATTAAATTTCTTGTGTGGGGAAAAATGGTTTCCTGCCTTTCTCTGCCATATACATATGAACAGTAATTATTTATCCTTTCCAATTCGATCTCTTTAACCTTTTCAGTTTCAATCAGGTTACTTTTATTGATGTTTTGTTACTATTGGTCTTCCATACTTGGTCTCTATTTTCATCTGACAGTATGAAGTCAGTTACGTTGGGAATTAGTTTGAAATCTTAATATAATGTCTATTTCCACTGTCAAAATTTCTTTATATATTTTTATATCATTTAACAATTTATGCAAAGATTTAAATACTAATGTTTACGCGATTAATGGCAAAATCACTTTAATTAAAAGACTTAATGAGACCATATACCATCAATTCCTTGAGTAATACTATCCTTCTATCCGAAGTGTTGCCACATGGAAGACACTTGCCAAGTACTTTCGACAATTTCAAATTGTCATTTTCAGATCACAATTTCCCCCCCTTACTATGCTGCTTTAAGGAATTTATAGTAAGATAATGTCTTAAGACCTATTTCAGTCACCTTATAGCATAGGTGAGGCCTGCTTTCGTGGCAGTTTCCTTCAGAGATTTGAGAAAAAGGTCTGCTTTGGAAACCTGTTGTCTGCTATGCACACATGCCCATCCAAACGTACTTGGTTCTTCATGAGCATTCCCTCAATACTTGACAGACTGGTGTGATCAAGAACAGATGAATTTATTAGAATGTCATGCCACTTTATACCCTTCAATTTTTTTTTACCCCCCGCCCCAAGAAAAAACACTGTAAAAGTATAAAAATAGCAGTACATTTTTAAATATAAAAAATCACGAATATAATAGAACTACCAACAATAAATTTTATAGCAGAATGATCAACAATACATTTTCTGTACTTGAAGCCATAAAACTGTCTTCAAAATATTTATATATTAAATAACCTCCAGAGGTGTTGATATGCTGCTAAACAAAATCAAAACACTGACATGAATGCATATAAAGTTCAACTTAAATCCAAATTCCAAAATATAATTTCAATAAAACTACAAAAGTCCTGTGTAAGACTATAAACTGTCCAACAGCAAGGCCTCTGATCAGGTTTTAAGGTGCGTTGTAACCACCTCTTATTGGCGGGTGTTTCCAGGTCCACATTGACACCGGGTGGTAGCACCTGTTAGGGTCCCTGCTATGGGTAAATAGTAACCCCCTCCCAAGAGAAAAATCTGAAAACACTATGAAAGTACAAAATATTTTAAGTTAAAAAAAAAAAAAATATAAAATAAAATCACCAGTAGTAAAAGTCTTGTCTATCATAATGTCTGAAAATTTTTATCCATCTAGTGATTAAACCATCTTAACGAAGACTATGCTTTTAGTTTCATCAGGTGGTGCAATTTCTATGTTGCACCATCTAAAGAACTGATCACGAATTTGCTTCTCGCTAGCAGAATAAAGTGTTGTGCATATAGCAATCACATAGATGTTGATAAACTCCAATCAAAATCAGTAGTAATTAAATTAGATTTTTTTTTTTTTTTTTTTTTTTGTGTTGTTTATTTTGAAGGCATGTTGCTATTTTCAAACTGAAAGGATATTTCAACAATGCGTTGATCTTCAATTCAAATGAACACTGTCCTTATTTGACAAAGAAAAACACAGACCTAAGTTACAAAAACACCCAGTAACCTATGGTCTTGTTAGAATTCGTATGGTACATGAACATCTTTCAGTAACGAAGATTATAAACATGCTCATTGCATGGAAAGAATTTTTTCTTGTACTTTTTTTATTTTTAAGAACTTGTCTAATAATTAGTCCTGGGTATAACGATAAATTACCTCTGGCAGCAAACTGGGGGAAATTGGAGGTGTTAAGGTGTCGAACCACATAATTGCTGCTGTTCCCAGATCTACTCTGATCCAACAATTATTCAGAATTCCTGGATAGAAAAACAATATGAATTAGTTTTTCAACAGGGAATTCCAAACTAAAAATAATTGATCATTTTAAGAATAAGTTCCAAACTGAAAGTAATATGAATTTTTTGTTGAAATCGGTCACCTCTTGTCACTCATTAAGTTTTAGAAAGAGAATCTGATGAGGTGACTTTCGCTGGAGATGAATCTCTATTAAATAGGAATATGGCAATTAGTGGATACTTTGTAGTGAGCTGCTAGGATTTTCTTAACTGGAAACTTTGTAATAAAATGACCAGACTCGAGGGTATAAAATATTTGCTTTAGAATAAGACCTTTGATATTCAGTGTCACAAAATGTTTTAGAAGGTGGATATTAGTAATAGTTTGGAAAAAGTCCATTTCAGCTTTGTATTCGAAAGTTTTGGAAATCAGCACTTGACATTAGCCCTAGTCATCTTAGAAATAGGTAGATGTCAATCAATTTTTTTTTTCTCTCTCTCTCTCTCTCTCTACACTAAACAGGGCGGAAATATGATTAGCAGATGGTCTACTTATTCACACGTCACACTATGGTCGATTTCTCTTAGGTTTCAGCTAACATAGTCTCTACGTGCTAATTTTACAAATTTACTAATTTTTACAATTTGTTAATTTTTTTTTCTTTTCCGGTGTGCTTTACATTTTCTGAAGTTATGCATGGAGCTGCCCGTGTTTTTTTATATTTTTTTTTTTTTTTCCGAGCGGGTCATGAAAAATGTCCAATTGTATCTTCAAGTTTGCTTCTATGTCCTCCGTTTCATTGTCTTCAGTTCGTTTTCGTCTACCACTTTTAAATTCTGACTCGATTTGACTGAACATATACCATCTTTCTGAATTCATCTGACATAGTTTACTTCACACTTTCAGATAGGTCAAAGATGACGTTTGACTTCAGATTTTTATCTGGTCTTAGCGTGGATATTACACGAAGACCACAGACCTTAAGGCTTGAATTGCATAATCTACATGCTTCCTCTGGGATAATCCCGGATTAATCTTTATTGCTCACCCTCTTATGTAGTTGAAGTCATTTCTGCAACTTACCATTGCTTCTTCTGTCGTTTCACTTATAACCAAACAAGGACTTATCACCATATTATACAGAGTGCCACTTTGATTCCTCTAACCTGGTATCCATCCACAAAATAAAATGAGATGAAATCTTGAATAAAATTTTAAAATATTCTAAATGGAAGCTGAATTTTGCAAGCCACTCTACAAAATATCCCTTTTTGTACTTTGACAAATTATTTCCTTTGCAATATAGAATTAGGTTAATATATTTGAAGTTTGTCATGTCCCAAAAGTTTCTCTCTCACTCTCCGAATCTAAACTTGCAAAATGGTTCCTTTTTGTTTTGCTGTTGAAAAGAATGTCCAACATTAAAATTAATTTCAGAGGTCCCCCCCACTTTAAGAGACCTGTCCCATTTCAAAAACCTCTCCCTATATTCACTTGTTTATCTAATCTGGTCTGTTCGAAGGTTGAAGTTGAATTCTCAACACAATAGGTATATGGAGTAACATAACTGCGATGTATCTGTGCATAGTTCACTCTCTCGTGAAATTTTAGTAATCCCGTGTCACTTGAAAAGCACTTTCTTCTAATATTTTGCTCTGTCCTGGTATGACGATAAATTACATCTGGCAGCAAGATCTCTGATTGGGATGTTTTGAGGAATGTAGAACCACCTTGTAATTGCCGTTGTTTCCTGTTAGGGTCCAAGCCATGAGCAAAGAGTGAACCCCCCAAAACATGAAAATAGAAATTAATTTTTTCTAATAAAAATTGAGTCTGTCAGATTTGCATCTATTGCAGATCTGGCTTAATATGTGCTTATGTGATAATCAAAGAAAGATTATGGATTGAAATATTAATTGTACTTTTGGATAGAAACTACAAAGAAAATGTTAGTCAGGTGAAAAAAGATTTTTACAGAGCACTCATTTGTTAAGCCCCATTAAATTGTTAATCATTTCTTACAGCATCCCTTGTGGTCCCTGATAGACTGTCTGTCCTGTTCCTTCAGTAGCCTCAGTATTATCATTGGAAAATGACATTACAATGTAAACTCTGAAAATGGCTATCCTCAGTTTCATTTGTCCTTGATATTGGTAGACATTACTTCATTAAAAAATATCAAGCCTTCAAGATAAAATATTCAAACAAATCACTTGACATATATATATGATTCTTCATTGAAATCTTTCCTACTTGAGGTGATTACCTTTTCAGAGTCAAATCATCTCTGTAAAAGGATAAGGAATCATTTTAACTTCCACTCTCAGAGTAGAATGTATATCAACAGTTCCTTTGATGTTAGATTTTTTAATGTGAACCAACTCAGATTTTTGTAAATCTAAAGCCCAATATGTCAGAGCTGGTACAATGCTTATTGGAGACTAGAGTGAGATGACGAAAGCGTCCACGTTCTCAGTTGTCAGGTTGTCCAAAGTACAAGATCATGTACGTATGTATGGTCAGAGGTCACTGGCAATAATAGGGTGGCAAATATAGTGACTGTCCTGTTCCAGTCCTTCATAAAACATGTTGGTAACAAATGACTTTCCAACAATATTGGCAAGTTGAATTAACTTGTGACTTAGAGTAGGGTTTAAATGCATTCAAATGGGTTAAAAAACTTGTCCTACTTTTTTTTATTTGAAAATCCTCTGGAGCTGGAAGTTTGTTCCTTGTGGTTGAATAGTTAAGAGATATTAAGTGTTCGTATGTACATTTTTTCAGGAGTATGAGATCACATCTTTCTTGTGGTTGTCCCCAGGTCCACCTATAGGCAAATAAAGAAAAAACAAAAACCGTCCAGGTAAGACAAAAAACTATATCCGTGTCCTATGTAAGGTGATAAAATACATTCAACAGCAAGTCTCTGATCAGGAGGTTTCGATGAGCATCTTAATTACTGTTGTTCCCAGGTCCACAATGATCCAGGGTGGTAGCACATCTGAGTATCACAGCTATTGGCAAATAGTTAGCCCACAACAAATTAGGGCCAAGATACTATGAAAGTATAAAAATAGATATTGCTGATATTTTTACTACAAATACATTTAAAAAAAAATATCAGTAATACATTTTTGAAAAAATAAAATCACTAGTGGTATATGTCTCGAAACATATATAGCAGTTTGGCTAACATTGAGTCGGTTATCTACAACTATTCAGTCCAAAGTAGTCATTGATGATCTGTGACACTCACCTCTCAACAATGGAGGACAACAGTAGTCAGCATGTAAATGATGTAAATAACTACACATCCCAGAAATTAAAACTTTGAATTTTATTCAAATAACATTCATGCCACCATAATGAATATTATGCACACCCTCCTTTAAAATGCTACAAACTGCAAAAAGTATATGGGCATTTTATATATATATATATATATATATAGTTTATGCAAAGCCAAGTAATCCATATGGGTAGACCCAAAGAGGATGATATCCAGAGAGCTCAATGTAAGTTCAGAGCAAATATGCTTGAATAAAAACAGATCACTTTAAGGTTCCATGTAATAAGTTATTTCATCACAACCCTTTTACAGGGCTCTGGATCATTAGACTTTACTTCCAAAAGTTAAAATGAAAAGAAACTTACACATTTTTGACGGACCACACGAAGCGTATGTGAAATTAACAAAGTGAGAAAGTGAGGGGGGTGGGAGAGAAGATATGAGTGAGTTATATAATTGGAGGGTTTTGAAAAGGCTAGATGGTACTCTTGACAATATTTATTATCTTGAGTATGATATTCCTCCACATGACCTGGGCACTTTTTCATCCCATTTTCCACCCAAGTGTCTTTGATAGCTCTCCTTGTGGTACTTATACTTATAACCCTTAAAACACCCTCAAGACATTAGGGATATATTGAACTGTCTTGAATGCAAATCCAACTTTGATTTCTTTTAAGGTTGTCAGTTAAAATGTGCATTTGAATTTGTTGATAACCTTTCTTTATAGTTGGTGACCTACCCCCTTGCTCTCCTAAGGTTGCATTTCTTTCTATTAACTCCCTTTCATGTGTTAAGCCTTTTGTGTGGGTAATATTTACATTTTCAATTGTGGGATGATTTCATTTCTAGTATGATATGCGTGTTTGTTTTCCATTCACAAGTAGCGTGTCGCTTATTTTTGTATTTTTCTTAGCATTAAATAACACATTGAGGTTGATATCCTGTAAAACAAATGAACCCACGACAAAAACACTATAATATAAACCAGACATATCAAACTCGGGGTCATGTGTAAGGCCATATCTGCTCATTTTTAATATTGTCCTGATGATTGACATCAATTTAGATAAACTATTCATGATGGAATGTCTTTGATCTCTTCAGCTTTGTGGCAAGCTTTCTGATGTTCTTAAATGTCAGAGGAAGGTATGAAAAAATCCAGGTACCCCTCTTTCTAGGTACTTTCCCTTGAGTGTTAAGTCAGTCTGCCTTTCCAGTAGTTCCATCTGTAGACTTTCCTCTGCCTGAGCAACATCAAAAGTCAATGGTACTGAGAATGCAAACCGATATTCACAAGATGAAAAATCACAATCTTCGATGAAATTC
Organism: Acanthosepion lycidas; assembly: GCA_963932145.1. Classification (NCBI taxonomy): domain Eukaryota; kingdom Metazoa; phylum Mollusca; class Cephalopoda; order Sepiida; family Sepiidae; genus Acanthosepion; species Acanthosepion lycidas. Next base: position 55,149,156 of record OZ010616.1, read on the forward strand.
CTTTGACAGCAATTCCATATAATTGTTTTTCTTACTGATACAGAATCAGTATTGGAAGTTTTTTTAATTCACTGCAGATAGGAAAATGAATCAAGTTTTCATGTGACAACTGGGACTTCAAAAAGCTCATTTTGAAATGAAACACTTGATAGCATCATATAACTGAGTGATGAGCTTATTTTTACCTTGTAATTTCAAATTAAGGTCACTTAATTGGGCAGCAATATTCCAAGAAAAATCTCCATCTTGGAGATGGAAAATCAAAGCAGAGATGACTTGAAAGTAAAAGCTGGCTCCAAAAACATAATTTTGTGTTGCAATTAAAATCTTTTCAGTACCTTGCAATATGAAACCACTGAACTTCTGTAGAAAAGAACATTTGTAAACTGATTGGATGATTCCTAAAGCTATCCCTATGATGCTTAAATGTTTGCCAGTGGAAGCACCATAGTAGAGCAGGAATATATTGGTCCACTGGTTCAATATTATTTTCTTGGATTTGAGATGTGATAAAAATAAGTATATACGTATTTGTTGCAATGGTGTCTCTTTTCCTTTTCATTGTGACTCTACAGTAAGCACTGACCCCTTGCAATCCAAATAACATTTTTAGATTCCTGAAGGTAGTGGGACTGTATCAAAAAATGTAATAACCAAATGCTTGAAACCACTTGGTTTCCTCAGGTGTGGCAGGGACAACTTTCTGCATGCAATGACTCCATTAGAAGTATTCAGTCTTTCATGGAGGAAGGTTTTTATTTTGGTGTTATGGAAGTTCTTTAAATTTTGCTGGTAGAAGGTGTAAAACAAGAAACATGATCAAATTCCTGTTTTAGTTTCTTAATTATTTTGGGCTTAATCTTACTGGATATTGTGTCCAGTTGGTTGGGCTGTAAAATACACTGACTGCACTTCTGCAAAGGGGTATGGCACCCCACCCGATAGGTGTTTGTTGTGGGTGGTGACCTTTAAGGCGGTAGAATGAAATTTTGTTGATTGAACACACCACTCTGGCCCTTACTTGGTCTTCCAGTCAGTCAGATAGACCCAATCCAATCAATCAACTGGTCACAAGGCCTAGCACCTATATATTTGACCCCGACTGAATGCCCAATATGCACTTGTGGCAAGCACCCAACCCTTTTTGATCTTATAGGATCTAGAAGGCAGTTGCTGAGGGTCAATTGCATTGCAAGATCAGGACTTTGTGTAATAGTATGGCACTTAGAGCCAGAAATTAGCAGATACTAATGTCTTTCTTGCTCACAATTCGCATATAATTATAGTCTATTCCCCGTCTTGACTGAGGTGAATGGGTCCCCCCACCCGTTGGTAATTTCCCCAACACAAGTTGGACTTAATGGTGTGTGACGGCGCACAGGGCTGTTAAAAGCTTAACTTTATACTTTAAAAGAAACAAACAAGTGAAACTTTCCGGATTCAAAACTGGAGGAGGGTGAATTCAGATGGTTGCTAGAGGATGTGCATCTTAAAAAGCCAAGAAACATTTGGAATCTGTCCTTGGTAAGACTACAAACTCTGACAGCAAGGTCTCTGATCAGATTTTGATGAGTGTGAAACCCTCTTAAATGCTGGTATTCCAAGGTCCACCCTAACCTGAGGTGGTAGCACCTGTTAGTGTCCCTGCTATGGGCAAATAATTAACCCCACAAAATGGGGTCAAATACAATGAAAGTACAAAAATAGGTTTTAATACCAGCAATGAATTTTTTTTTTTAGCAAAATGATTTTGAAGAAAATAAATATTACCAACAATACATTATTACCTATATATATATATATATATATATATATATATATATATATATATATATATATATATATATATATATATACATACACCTATTATATAGTATAATTAATTCTTTGTCTGAGAATAGGATATGAAAAAGTTCTAGTATTTTTATTTTTGTTTGATGCTCTTTGGCTAATCGACATATTACACAAATATTAGAATTTATGGCATTCCAATTTTGAGGGATTACTAATAAATATATTTACGTATTACATGACCAACCTTTATTAAATCCATTAAATTATTTTATGGTATGTACATAAAAACTTAACCAAATTAATGTGAGGAAAAAAAAAACCCACTAACAATGTCTAATAGACATACACATTTACGAATATACATTATCATTTGAAACCCACATTAACATACTAAAATTTTTATACACTTGCATTGAAAAAGAGTTGGCATTGCAATTAAAGTATTGGTTCCTCAATGGGATGCATCTCGCCTCTCCTTGAAATGAATATCAACTAGCCTTAAGTTATTTTACTTGTTTTCTGTTTCATCAATGATTAAAATGAAAAATGTACAAGCTAGTCCTTTTGAAGGCATTCTTTTTTTTTTTTTTTTTTTTTTTTTTTAGGGATTTCTCTTTGAAGATATTTCTTTATTTTGATTGAATGATTATAAACAGGATTTATGAGATTTATAGACTACCATAGGACTAGTTTGTCCCATCTAAGTGTTGATGGATTTTTTTTTTTTTTTTTTTTTTTTTTTCATACAAACTTTCTATGGGAGATGTAAATGTTCCAACTGTCAATCTTTGTAGGAGGCTGGATTAAGTATTTAGATAGAATTCAAATGTAGTGCCAGATTGGCAGCTAGGTCTCATTGATTTACTGTTGAACTGGCTAGATGTAACTGTAAGTTATATGCTAAGTTTCTTTTACTTCTCAATTGTGGAACTCTCTTCAGGCTAAAATATAATTAAAAATTAAACATATTGGCATATGAAGTTTCCATAATCCAGCTTCGATTGAATTAATGCTTGGTATAATTTGAGCAGCATTTGCCAGTCTATTCCTATTTTTGTAGGCCACATCTCAAAGGTTGAAATATTTTATTGCATTGTCTCGGATAAATTAGCTGTACTATGGACGTTAGTTTCTTGTGGTAGATTCAACCTGTTTCTTTGCTTCTTGGAATTAATTATTTTATGTGTATTTTCTTATTTCATTTTCCTTTTTCCAAATGTTACTCTTTGAAGTCTGCTGAATGTTTTTCTTTATACATTTTGGACATAAAGGTGGCCTTTCACAAGGTGACTCATGCTTAGTCTCTGGTTCCCCACATCTTCAACAGACTGGTGTTCTCATACAAACATTTTTGAAGATGACCAAATTTTTGACATTTATGACCTCTACAAGGATTAGGAATGTATGGCTCTACCTTGACTACTGTTTAACCTAGCTTTACTTTTGGTGGAGTCAGTTTGTCAAATGTCAAAATGTATGTGTTGGTGTTTATTACTGCGTCATTTCTTTTTACTTGAATTCTGTTTTATTCCGTGCTGATAGGAATATCAAATGGTCAAACATGGTGGATAAATAGTAATGGGTTTATTGTAGAAACCAATACAACAAGCAAGGAAGTACTAGTTATGTGCATGGTCATCGCAAGTTGGTACAGTTGTGTGTGTGCGCTTCTAGTCTCGCAGATCCCTGCTTGACTCTGCCGTCTACTGTCCTAACTGATTCAATGTGGGCAGTTTCTTACCTGGGATTAATACCAACTTAGCCTTTACCTTGTCTGCCATCTCCAATGAAATTGGTTTCAAACCACCTTTGATTTGCTTTTTATGATTTTAAATAGATTACATCTCTTTTCAAGCCATTCATAGTTAGTCAACAAGGTCTGCTTGTGATGGTAACAGTCTATATTTTATCCTCGTCAAGTCTTGTTCTATAGCTTTAAATCCATTGCATCCAACTGATTAACTGAAATCAATCCAAACTGTTTATCATTGAATAAACTGACATGTTTCAACTGTTAGTACAAAAAGAACAATTCATCTTTTAACTGAAAAAAAAACTACTGTACTTCAAATCCAGTGTGCAAGTAAAAAAAAAACCAAGTAATTAGAAAAATACCACCTTTCTCCTTGGATACTGGATGGTAAGTGACAATTGTTTCAGGACCAGACTGTGCATAGTGTAGTTTAAATGTAATCTTTTAAAGACTCTTTGTATATTCATTTTTATGATTTTCTCCTGAATGAAACAAAATTCAAATATTTGTTTCATAATAATTTTGAAGATTATTTTAAAAATGAAAATTTTAAAAAAAAGTAATGAAAGCATTTCCTTTAACTACATAGATGTTTAGTGCCAACTTCAAATATTATGTTTTAAAGATTCACATTTTTTTGAGAATGAAAAAAATCAAATGTTTTGTTTCATGAAAATAATTTACTAAAATAAAATTAAAAGAAACACAATTTTTTAACTTCACTTAAGTGCCATTTACAAATTTTCTATGCACCGTTGATTATCATGCATGGGGCAATGTTTACCGTTTTTTAAAGACAATCTATCTGTATAAAAAGTGATATCTGTAAAATATATTTAAATTGTTTTTACTAATTAAAAAAAAAAATCTTGAATAGTTTAAGTTACTTAGTACAATATCAACATTTTAGAGGTCATGGAACATTAGGATGATTCTTTAATTAGAATCTCAGAAATCCTGCACATGCGTAGGAAAACTGTAAACTTGGCAGGGTCATATCTTCTAAAGTAGACTTAAAACCCTTACAAAATGTTTTAATGATCTTGAGCAGGCAATGTATATTAGGCAAAAATTATAATGAAAATTGAAGGGGACGTATTTTTGAAAGACTGACCGTAAGCTACATAGGTGAAAAAGTTGTTGATTTTGGAGTCATGTATTTGAGTGAGTAAAATCAAATCTATCAATTGTAGGTTTCAATTAGTTAAATATTTGGATTCTACATTTATTTGCCCTACATATCAAATTTCAGAAACATTGAAGGTATGGAAGTATTCTTTAATTTAAAAAAACGCTGAGATTTGGTGACTTTGCACGGCCTTCATTTAGAGGCAAAATAGGAAAACTATACACCCCCACCCTTAAAATTGGAACGGTAACGTCTAGCACAAAATAATTTGGCACCCTTTCCTAACTCGTGTAGGGGGGAACATTTCTGCCAAATTTCAAGTAATTTGGTGGGTGAAGATTTCAACATTTTGCTGATGTTTTGACATGGAATGACCCACACATTGAATTCTTTTTAACATTTGTTTGTTACTCCTTGCTTTTTAGGGTGTTGTCATTTTCAATTTCTTCTGATAAGCAAACCCATTTGCCCTAATCTGCCAGGGCTACATTAGTTGTGATGAGTGGCTATGAGCACCTACAATCCTCCATAACATCTACCCAAGTATAGTATGATGTAAGGTTTCATGGCCCTCTCTGACCAATTATCTATCATACCAACTAGCACTTGCCACTGTGACTAGCTGATTGGAATAGATTGGGCTATTCCATCTGCCAGCCTATCCCAGGTAGGGACCAGTGATGTTATGGAAACTCCTGGTCATTTTATACCAGTTCAAGAGTCATTCAGTCACCAGGACTTTGTCCCCAAGCATCATGGGTCACCACCCATATACATAGACTTTTTGCACCCATTCTAGAGTACCCCCACCACTAGTGTGGACAGAAAAGTAACTGGTTTTGTGTAGAGCCAGAAGATCTAAACAGCCTCTGCTCTATTTTCTATCATAAAAAAACCCTACCAGAGACAAAATCACTAAGCCTCACTCCTAGTAAGTTGACCCCTTTTTAAACAAAGGGATTAGCTTGCCTTATTCTCCAGATCATTTCCCTGTACCATTCATTATAGGGGGGTACAACCAGATATTTGAAATCTTTTTAAAAAGTTTAACTTCATCAGCAAAAGTCAAACAATATGAAAGACTTTCTTGGGAATGACCCAAGCCATGTTACCCAGCCCAGGCTGTAATTATTGAACTAAACTAACAAAGTAGATTACATTCAGATTAGTTTAAATTGGTTATCAAAATGAAGGAAGTTAAAAATCCATTCCATTTTAAGAACTCTGGCAAGGTCCAGCCTGTAGTCAGGACTGGTTCAAGAGCATGGGGCACAATCTGAGAAGCAAATATATAGCCATCAATATGCTGTTTATGGCAATGATGAAATGTGAAAATTCAAAGCAAGGTGATAAAAAAAAAGCTACATCAGGGACTTTTTTTTTTATTTTTTTTTTATTATATTGGTCATTGATGTCGCTAGGTATGGTCTTTGTGAAAATTGTAGAAATGAGCACTCGCAGGATGTATAGATTGATTAATAGGGTAACATGGACCGTGTGGCTTTCATTGACGAAAGCAGTTCAAGTTTAGTGTAATCTGATCTATAAGCCAACTAAGCCTTAGCGTCCTGGGTATGGCGATAAACTGTCCAATAGCAAGGCCTCTGATAACTCTTCTGAAAGGGTAGTGTTGCCAGCTATACTCTTCTGAAAGGGTAGTGTTGCCAGCTATACTCTTCTGAAAGGGTAGTGTTGCCAGCTATACTCTTCTGAAAGGGTAGTGTTGCCAGCTATACTCTTCTGAAAGGGTAGTGTTGCCAGCTATACTCTTCTGAAAGGGTAGTGTTGCCAGCTATACTCTTCTGAAAGGGTAGTGTTGCCAGCTATACTCTTCTGAAAGGGTAGTGTTGCCAGCTATACTCTTCTGAAAGGGTAGTGTTGCCAGCTATACTCTTCTGAAAGGGTAGTGTTGCCAGCTATACTCTTCTGAAAGGGTAGTGTTGCCAGCTATACTCTTCTGAAAGGGTAGTGTTGCCAGCTATACTCTTCTGAAAGGGTAGTGTTGCCAGCTATACTCTTCTGAAGTGTGTGTGTGATAAACTGACTTAAAATGTTTTTTACATTGAGCACTATTTTGTAAAAATAAAAATATAACAAAACAGGATTATATATATCTTACTGTTCTTTCTTGTGTGTGTGTGTATATATATATATATATATATATATATATATATATATATATAACTAAACTTTGCATTAAATGACTTACAGTGGTTGATATACCATAAAACCCAACCAATCAAGCCTATGTAAACTTATAAGCATATGTTGGCTTGATTTGGGGAATTCAGTACAAAAGGATTTTCAGGAGCAAATCTTACTAACCGTAAGTGGGATATTATCGATTAGGTCATTTAGTGATGACTTCTAAACTGCTCAAGATAATATCATAATTGGTATGTTAGTCAAAAGGGCTGTCATATCAAGAGTAAAGTAACCATATCTAGGGACGGAAGTTATTCCTTATGAAGGACAAAGCCAAAATAGATTGAATTTGGGTACAGTTCTCTTAACCTAAGTAACAATTTTTCACAACTTAAAAAAATACTATATCTGGATTAGTGGCGGAAGCATTTAGGATATAGGAAATCAATCCTACATATATTGTTCAAACTAATTTGGGAGGTTATTAATGTATGACAATAAATTACATCCAACAGTAAGAAAATATTTAGGAGCATAGAACCACCTCTTAATTGCTGGTGTTCCTTGGTCCACCCTGACATGGAGAGGTAGTACCTGTTAGGGTCCTAGCTATGGGTAAATTAACACTCCTAAATGAGGCAAAACACCAAGAAAGTATAAAAATAGGTTTTAATACCAGCCGTACTTTCTTTGAAAAAAATTAATACCAGTAATATATTTTAGGAAAAATATTACAGTAATATATTTTTGAGAAAAAATATATTACCGGTAATATATTTTTTGGAAAAATAACCCATTGAGGTTATTCCCTAAAACTAAAACAAATCTCACAATTATGATCATCTTTCTGATGAAGACCCTTAAAAATATCTAGGAGGGCCTTCTGGCTCACCAACAGGCTCTAAGTGGTCTGTAAGAAGATCCTTCCCACAGGACTTCATGTCCTGTGAACTAGTTAGAAATAAAATGTTAACTTCATACCAATGCACTTCATTATGATTCATCAGTTTCTTATTCTGTGTCTTAATTTCTGGATGTTGCAAGTAGTTTTTCCCAACTTGAATTCTCACTTGAAAATAACATTCACTCTTAGAACTCTATTCAATAATATCAATAGGGATTATTTATTATCTTTCATAAAAGAAAATAGATCAATACTCCATAATATTAAGATCACACTAAACCTTTTAAGTAAGGTTTGCTCAGCATTGCTGCAGTATAAACTAGATTGTTTATGGGCATTACTTTAATAAATCATTGCATCCTCCCTTTTCTTTTATGTAAATGATTGTTTTCCACAAAAATGGTTTGAAAAGGGGCATTTTTTTTTTTTTTTTCATATATATGTATCTCATTGCAAAGGAATGTTAGACAAGGTGGATTTTAAAGTGATGCTTCAACAGCCATTCAGATATTAAGTTCCATCAACATTTTGCTTTTTGGGGGCTAATTCTGTCAAAGTTTATCCTTCAAATCTTTCAAAGGTTCACATCAAACATGCAGTGGATTTCTTTGTTAAAGGTTTTGCATTTGATTTTGTGAATGTGCAAATGCTGTAATGGTGAGGCTCAAAACTACAAATAGGTGAACCAAGTTCAAATTATTCACTGTCTTTGGCAATCAGTATAGAATGATTTTTAAACTGAATATGGCCCTGATGGGACACTTTAACTATAACTAATGTTTGCTCAGCATTGTTGCAGTATAAACCATAGATTGTTTGTGGGTTTCTCCAACACAAATGAGCATGCTCAGAAACTAGCAGCCATGTTGAAGATGAGGAATCTCATTTATTTTCAGTGTAACTTAGTTGAAATAGCTTAAAATTCTCTCCCCCATCCCCATGTTTCTTGGGGTACTTTGTGCCATGCTACAAGTATAACCTAGGACCTTTGTCAATATTAAGGATTCCTGTCGGTTACATATTCATTTAATTCAATCAATTAAAATGAGTTAATCTTTCAATATTAAGACACATTAAAGTACAAACAAAATCTTGTCCTACCTCGGCAATCTCCTTTTCACTTCCCTTTTAATTCTAAAAGAACAAATCATCCTTGGTATGATGATAAACTACATCCGGTAGCAAGGCCTCTGATTGGAATGTTTTGAAGTATGTGGAACCATCTCTTAATTGCTGTTATTCCAATGCCAAATCTCTTAGGCTCCCAGATATGGGGTGGGGAAAAAGATAATCCCCAAATTAGTGTCAAAATACTATGAAAGCATAAAATGTTGTTTTTATAGCAGAAATACCAGCAATGCATTTTTGAAAAAATAAAAAAATAAAAATATTCCTGGCAATATATTTGACTCTCAACAAAAAACCCTTTAAAAAAAAAAAAAAAAAAGTCAACAAAACAAGATCTACAACCTTATTTCTTACAAAAAATATCTAGACATACAAAATGATCCTAAAAATTTTTATGACATTAAATAACCCATTGAGGTGTTGTGCCATAAACCAAAATAAGCCTAAACTCACAAGAAAATGGTTAAAGAATTTGATGCACACGCCCAATTCTACTCAGATAATATAAAACACACTAATAGCATCAAATATTTTTATGCAAGTGTTCCTTGGGATATAAAGTTTCACGAGAGTAAAAAGTTTGAAATGCTGTTCTAGGTGGTCCTGAAGTGTCCAATTGTATCTTCAAGTTTGCTTCTGTCCTCCATTTCATTATTTTTCTGTTTGTTTTTTGTCTATCATTTTTAAATTCTGACTTAATTTGACTGAACATATACCATCTTTCTGAATTCATCTGACATAGTTTACTTCACACTTTCAGATAGGTCAAAGATGACGTTTGACTTCAGATTTTTATCTGGTCTTAGCGTGGATATTACACGAAGACCACAGACCTTAAGGCTTGAATTGCATAATCTTAATCTACATGCTTCCTCTGGGATAATCCAGGATTAATCTTTATTGCTCACCCTCTTATGTAGTTGAAGTCATTTCTGCAACTTACCATTATTTCTTCTGTCCTTTCACTTATAACCAAACGAGGATTTGTTATCACCATATTATACAGAGTGCCACTTTGATTCCTCTAACCTGGTATCCATCCACAAAATAAAACGAGATAAAATCTTGAATAAAATTTTAAAATATTCTAAATGGAAGCTGAATTTTGCAAGCCACTCGACAAAATATCCCTTTTTGTACTTTGACAAATTATTTCCTTTGCAATATAGAATTAGGTCAATATATTTGAAGTTTGTCATGTCCCAAAAGTTTCTCTCTCTCTCACAATCTAAACTTGCAAAATGGTTCCTCTTGTTTCGCTGTTGGAAAGAAAATGTCCAACATTAAAATTTATCTTAGAGGTTCCTCCCCCTGACCCATTTGTAAAACCTCTCTCTATACTCATATATTATATTGTGTATCTAATCTGATGTGTACGAAAGTTGAATTCTCAACACATTAGCTATACGGAGTAACATAACTGTTATGTATCTGTGCATAGTTCACTCTCTTGTGAAATTTTTGGTTATCCTGTGTTAAAAGCACTTTCTCTTAATACTTTGCATTCTCCTGGGTATGACAATTAAACTACATCCGGCAGATTGGGATGTTTTGAGGAACGTAGAACCACCTTTTAATTGCCATTGTTCCCAGGTCCACCCTGACCCAGGATGGTAGTACCTGTTCAAGTCATGGGTAAATAATGACCCCGCCTCCACCATGCCAAAACATTATGAAAATAAAAAAAATACATTTTTCTAGAAAAAATTGAGTCTGTAAGATTAACATCTATTGCAGATCTAGCTTAATGTGTGTGTATGTGACAATCAAAGGAAGTTTACAGATTGAAATTAATTCTACATTTGGATAGAAACTACAAAGAAAATGTTAGTCAGGTGAAAAAAGATTCTTTTACAGAGCACTCATTTGTTAAGCCCCATTAAATTGTTAATCATTTCTTACAGCATCCCTTGTGGTCCCTGATAGACTCTGTCCTGTTCCTTCAGTAGCCTCAGTATTATCATTGGAAAATGACATTACAATGTAAACTCTGAAAATGGCTATCCTCGGTTTCATTTCTGTCCTTGATATTGGTAGACATTACTTCATTAAAAAATGTGAAGCCTTCAAGATGATAAAATACTTCCAAACAAATTACTTGTACATAGATATATACACACAGATACACATACGGATGGACACACACACACACACACACACACTTTGATGTGATTAACTTTTCAGTATAGACTGATCTGTCAGTGAAAGGATAAGTAATCGTATTCTATGTTTGACTCTCACAGAGTAGAATGTACGATGTTGACAACTCCTTCAAAGCAAGTGGTTTTTAAAGTTGACAAACTCAGATTTTTGGTGTAAATCTAAAGCCGAATATGTTTGAGCTGGTACAATGCTTATTGGAGACTAGTCAGTTGACAAAATTGACCACTCCAAGGGCTAATTTTGCTGTGAAAACTATTTTTTTTATTTATTGATATTTTTTTTTTTTTTTTTTTTTTTTTTTTTTTTCATTTACCAGTAAAATCACACAAGTTGAAATAGATGCATAGCTAGATATGTCTGAAGCAGCTTAATAGCAGGTTGTGACTTTCACAAATGCTATTCCCAAATATCAACTTTAAGTTGAACTCGTCAGAGTTCTTGACTGAAATTTCTGAAAGATTTCTATGCATTTTCATTACTTAAAATAAAGTTGTCTACATCAGGAGGTAATAAACCACTGTCCATCTTTCTCGGTTGCCAGGTTGTCCAAATTACAAGATCTTGCATGTATGTATGGTCAGAGGTCACTGGCAATAATAGGGTGGCAAATATAGTGACTGTCCAGTTCCAGTCCTTCATAAAACATGTTGGTAACAAATGAGTTTCCAACAATATTGGCAAGTTGAATTAACTTGTCACTTAAGAGAGTAGGGTTTAAAAGCATTCAAATGGGTTAAAAACTTGTCCTACTTTTTTTCTTTTTTTTTTTTTTTTTTTTTACTTGAAAATCCTCTGGGGCTCAGTTTCTGTTCCTTGTAGTTGAATAGTTAAGAGATATTAAGTGTTCGTATGTACATGTGTTTTCAGGAGCATGGGACTACCTCTTTCTTGCAGTTGTCCCCAGGTCCACCTATAGGCAAATAAAGAAACAAAAGCCGTCCAGGTAAGACAAAAAAAAAAAACTATATCCGTGTCCTATGTAAGGTGATAAAATACATTCAACAGCAAGTCTCTGATCAGGTTTTGATGAGCATCTTAATTACTGTTGTTCCCAGGTCCACAATGATCCAGAGTGGTAGCACATCTGAGTATCACAGCTATTGGCAAATAGTTAGCCCACAACAAATTAGGGCCAAGATACTATGAAAGTATAAAAATAGATATTGCTGATATTTTTACTACAAATACATTTAAAAAATATTATCAGTAATACATTTTTGAAAAAATAAAATCACTAGTGGTATATGTCTCGAAACATATATAGCAGTTTGGCTAACATTGAGTCGGTTATCTACAACTATTCAGTCCAAAGTAGTCCTTGATGATCTGTGACACTCACCTCTCAACAATGGAGGACAACAGTAGTCAGCATGTAAATCATGTAAATAACTACACATCCCAGAAATTAAAACTTTGAATTTTATTCAAATAACATTCATGCCACCATAATGAATATTATGCACACCCTCCTTTAAAATGCTACAAACCGCAAAAAGTATATGGGCATTTTATATATATATATATATATATATATATATATAGTTTATGCAAAGCCAAGTAATCCATATGGGTAGACCCAAAGAGGATGATATCCAGAGAGCTCAATGTAAGTTCAGAGCAAATATGCTTGAATAAAAACAGATCACTTTAAGGTTCCATGTAATAAGTTATTTCATCACAACCCTTTTACAGGGCTCTGGATCATTAGACTTTACTTCCAAAAGTTAAAATGAAAAGAAACTTACACATTTTTGACGGACCACACGAAGCGTATGTGAAATTAACAAAGTGAGAAAGTGAGGGGGGTGGGAGAGAAGATATGAGTGAGTTATATAATTGGAGGGTTTTGAAAAGGCTAGATGGTACTCTTGACAATATTTATTATCTTGAGTATGATATTCCTCCACATGACCTGGGCACTTTTTCATCCCATTTTCCACCCAAGTGTCTTCGATAGCTCTCCTTGTGGTACTTATACTTATAACCCTTAAAACACCCTCAAGACATTAGGGATATATTGAACTGTCTTGAATGCAAATCCAACTTTGATTTCTTTTAAGGTTGTCAGTTAAAATGTGCATTTGAATTTGTTGATAACCTTTCTTTATAGTTGGTGACCTACCCCCTTGCTCTCCTAAGGTTGCATTTCTTTCTATTAACTCCCTTTCATGTGTTAAGCCTTTTGTGTGGGTAATATTTACATTTTCAATTGTGGGATGATTTCATTTCTAGTATGATATGCGTGTTTGTTTTCCATTCACAAGTAGCGTGTCGCTTATTTTTGTATTTTTCTTAGCATTAAATAACACATTGAGGTTGATATCCTGTAAAACAAATGAACCCACGACAAAAACACTATAATATAAACCAGACATATCAAACTCGGGGTCATGTGTAAGGCCACATCGGCCATATCTGCTCATTTTTAATATTGTCCTGATGATTGACATCAATTTAGATAAACTATTCATGATATATCAGGTTGGAATGTATTTGTTGATCTCTTCATCTTTGTGGCAAGCTTTCGGATGTTCTTAAATGTCAGAGGAAGGTATGAAAAAATCCAGGTACCCCTCTTTCTAGGTATTTTCCCTTGAGTGTTGAGTCAGTCTGCCTTTCCAGTAGTTCCATCTGTAGACTTTCCTCTGCCTGAGCAACATCAAAAGTCAATGGTACTGAGAAGAATGCAAACTGATATTCACAAGATGAAAAATCAATCTTCGATGAAATTCCTTTGACAGCAATTCCATATAATTGTTTTACTTACTGATACAGAATCAGTATTGGAAGTTTTTTTTAATTCACTGCAGATAGGAAAATGAATCCAGTTTTCATGTGACAACTGGGACTTCAAAAAGCTCATTTTGAAATGAAACACTTGATAGCATCATATAACTGAGTGATGAGCTTATTTTTACCTTGTAATTTCAAATTGAGGTCACTTAATTGGGCAGCAATATTCCAAGAAAATCTCCATCTTGGAGATGGAAAGTCGAAGCAGAGATGATTTGTAAGTTAAAAGCTGGCCCCAAAAACATAATTTTGTGTTGCAATTAAAATCTTTTCAGTACCTTGCAATATGAAACCACTGAACTTCTGTAGAATGGAACATTTGTAAACTGATTGGATGATTCCTAAAGCTATCCCTATGATGCTCAAATATTTGGCAGTGGAAGCACCATAGAGCAGGAATATATTGTTCCACTGGTTCAATATTGTACCAGACTTTTTTCTTGGATTTGAGATGTGATAAAAATAAGTATATACGTATTTGTTGCAATGGTGTCTCTTTTCCTTTTTATTGTGACTCTACAGTAAGCACTGACCCCTTGCAATCCAAATAATGTTTTTAGATTCCTGAAGGTAGTTGGACTGTATCAAAAAATGTAATAACCAAATGCTTGAAATCACTTTAACAGTGTGCACAAGTTTTCAGAAAATATCAGCAATGCATTTAAAAAAAAAAAAAAAAAAAAAAAAAATATATTACCAGCAATACTTTTCAGCATTAAATAATCCTTTGAGGTTGATATACCTTAAAAAAACAAAAACAAAAAAAACCTGACCCCTTGGTTTCCTCAGGTGTGACAAACAACTTTCTGCTTGCAATGACTCCATTAGAAGTAATCATTCATGAAGGTTTTTATTTTGGTGTTATGAAAGGTCTTCTTTGAACTTTAATCGTGTTTCTAGTTTTCCACTCCTACCAGCAAATTCCTGTCTTTGAGACTGCAGACGAGTTGACTGCATGTATGTCTTCTGTGTCTGACTTCTGTTGAACTCTCTGCTTTGGCAGAGAGAAACCCAGACAAAGCTTTGTCAGTTTCATCTGGGAAGGTACAGGCCCTGAACCCATCTAGGTGGGTTCAAAGGGTATATTTTGGGCCGATCCTACATGCTCGGATAAACCCATGTTAAACTCAGCCTTGTGCCCCATACATTCCTCATGGGGGTGGTCTCTTTCAATTTCTTAATTGTTTTGGGCTTAATCTTAATGGATAGCATGCCCAGTTAGCTGGGCTGTAAAATACACAGACTGCACTTCTGTAGAAGGGTATGCCACCCCACTCAATAGAACCACCTGTTGGTTATGTGTGGTGACCTGTTAGGTGCTAGGATGAAATCTTGGTGGTTGAGTGATTCAGCAACCAAGTGGTCATTGACTTGCAGCACACCACTTTGGTCCTTACTTGGCCTGATGGTCGGTCGTATAGGTTTTGAGGAGCGTGGAACCACCTCTTAATTCCC
The DNA here is from genome assembly GCA_963932145.1 of Acanthosepion lycidas. Lineage (NCBI taxonomy): Eukaryota > Metazoa > Mollusca > Cephalopoda > Sepiida > Sepiidae > Acanthosepion > Acanthosepion lycidas. The sequence continues at coordinate 55,164,420 of OZ010616.1, forward strand.
CTGACCTGGGGTTGTTAGGGTCCCAGGTATGGGCAAATACTTAACCCCACCAAATGGTTTCAAAACACTATGAAAGTATAAAATTTGAAGAAAAATTTGAGGAAAAATCATTACCAGCAAAACATTACCAGCCTGCCCTGTTGACCGGGGTTGTAGAATATGCCAACTGCACCTCTGTAGAGGGGTAAGACCCTCCTTCCCCCAATGGCACCATCTGTTGGCTGTGGGTGGTGACCCGTGAGGTGCTAGGACAGTGGTCAATGACTAGCAACACACCACCTTGGCCCTTTGTCTGACAGGCAGTTGGATAAGCTCAATACTATCGATCAGCTGGTCGTTGAAAGACCTACCATCTATATACTTAGCCCTGAATGTGTTATTCAATCTGCATTTATGGCAAATACCCAACCCTCTTATAGATGCCAGAAGGTGGTGGCTCAGGGTCAATTGCGTTGAGTGAGTGAGATTTTGACCACTGATATATTAGACGGTATTGATTACTGAAACCTGAAATTCACAGGGGCTCAGTTTTATTCCCCCAGCTTGAGTATACTGGTAGTGTATCCCTCATCTCAACCAAGACAAATGGGTTACCCCCTTGGTTAAATCCCAACTCTGTGGTGAGTGAGGGAGCATAGGACCAATGAATAACTAAACCTTAAATATGGCTTTTCTGAAAACAAAAAAAAACAAAAACCTCTAAGAATCAGATTGAAATTTATAGTCATAGAATCAATGGAAGATACACCTCTAAGTAAATTATAACTCCTTTCTCAATGAAAGGATAATATAACAGGTCGAATCTGAAATCAGTTAAAAAAAAAAAAAAAAAAAAAAAAAAATGGAAACCTATTAGCAGGAGAAACTGAGAAAAATATGCTGAAAATTTAGTAAAAATGGAAAGTTCCATAAGTATAAATGTAAGGCTTACCTGCATGAAAGGTTGAACTCTTGTAAGGGAGTCATAACTCAAGAATTGAGCTTAGTAACAGAAGAGATAAAAATGGCACTGTGAAGGCAGTGTCACCGATTACTAAAAAAATTAGCATTAAGAGGAATGGTGAGAGTATATTGACCAACACATCTATACTAATGTTTGACTTGCCTACTATTCCAAGAGAAGTTAAAATAGGTTTCTCAGAGTGGAACTCTATGTACCAGCTCCATTGTAGTGTTTTAAGTACCAGAGATTTGGACACCACAAAGACATGCCATAGACAACAGGTCTGTAGCAAATGTGCAGAAAAGAACCCTGCCTATACAGAAGAGTAATGCCAGAGAGAAAGATGCACTAATTGTCATGAGAACCACCCTGTGTTCTCTAGAGACTGAAGTTTATAGGAAAAAAAGAGTTTGTGCAAATTAAACACAAATGTTTCCTTCCCAGAAGCTAGAAAGATTGCCAACTCCTATATGGGAGCACAGTCATATGCCTATGTAATGAACGAACAAAAAAAAAACTCAATGAATACTGTGAACTGATAGACAAATTTCAGTGTTTAACTAAAAAATGAGTGGCCAAATTTTCAAGAACATTTGAGGAATTACACAAGCTGGAAACACAGTGAAACAAAAGATGAAAATGTACCATTTTCTACTGCGAAGACTACTTCTAAACCAAAACGGCAAAGATCTTCCATCTGTCCACCAACATGCAAGGTGGACAATGAAAAAAGTGACAAAAACCTCCCCAAAGAGGAATACATCCACAAAGAAATCATTGGGTCAGTCAAGACCCTGCAGCTCTTGTGGAAAATACTGGAAAAAAAAAAAAAAAAAAAATGGAGGTTGAGTAGCCTGTATCCACAAGGGTAAAAACTAAGAAATCTAAAAAAAAAATAACATATAGACCCCAAAATTTAAAATGATATGGACAATAAAATCATCCAATGGGATATCAGAGGAGCAAGAGTCAATCACTCTGAATTATTGCTTCTTATAACAAAATACTGTCCAGCTATCGTATGCCTTCAAGAAACCCATCTCAAAAACAATACAATCAACATCAAAAACTATCAATCGTACAACTATATTAAGCAGCACACTGATAGACCTTGTGGCGGATCATCAGTACTCATTAATAACAATATCCCGCACAGTGAAATCATACTAAATACCAATATGCAAGCAGCTGCTATATCAGCAACCCTCCATAAAACAATGGTGTGTTCACTATATATTCTCACAAGTGAAGAACTCAAAGAATTGGAGCTAAACAATTTGATATCACAACTACCAAGACCCTTTATTATAATGGGGGGGTCTTCAGTTGCAATAACGAGATCTGGGGAAGCAAGAAAATGGACAAAAAGGGCAAAATAATAGAATTGGTATTAAACAAACATCAATTATGCATGGAAAAATTACATTCCCAAAATAACACAAAATCAAAAAAGTATGTCGGATGATTCGGAAAATAACTGGCAAATATAGCAATTCTTCTACCAAACATCTTGTCCACAATAACCAAATGTGAAAAGATATGGCAAACCATTTTGCCAAAACTTTCTTGCAAAATTCATCCACAGAAAATAAAAGCAAAAATTTTCAAACCAACAAAACAAAAGCAGAAAAAGTAAAAAAAAAAAAAAAAAAAAATCAAATTCCAAAACAAAAATAATGAAAGCTACAACCAACCTTTCTCTACTACAGAACTGATGGAAACCCTCAACAAGGCCCACAATACAGCAGTTAGACCAAACAAAATTCACTATCAATTCCTAAAAGAATTACCCAAACCATCTAGGAATTACCTCCTACAAATCTACAATAGTATATGAAAACAAACTAAAGTTATGCCAATACCTAAATCTGAGAGACAATACAAATGCAAAAAACTAGACCTATTACTCTTAGCAGTTTTGTCTGCAAAACACTAGAGAGAATGATAAATGCCAGATTGATCTGGTATCTAGAAAGTTAAATTAATAACTGAATATTGATCTGGTTTTAGAAGTCAAAGAAGCCCTATGGATCATCTGATCTGCTTAGAAACATTTCAGTCTTTTATTAAAAAAGAGCATCTAGTGGCAGCCTTCTTTTGATCTTGAAAAAGCATGATACAACGTGGAAGTATGGCATAGTAAAAGACCTTAAAAAAAACTTTGACTAGAAGGTCAAATGCCAATATTTATCAAATTTCCTGCAAGAGAAGATTCAGTTAATATAGATTTTTTTTTTTTTTTTTTTTTTTTTTTTTTTTTGTTCTCTGAAGAAAAAGAACAAAAAATGGGTGTACCTTAAGGCAGTGTATTGTTTGTTACACTGTTTAATATCAAAATAAATGATATTGTAAAAAAAAAAAAAAAAAAAAAAACATAAATAGCAGAACAAATTATGCTTTGTATGTGGATGACTTCCTGATATGTTATAGAGCAAGAAATATGAACCATATAGAAAGACAACTCCAGATATGCCTCAATAAGCTCAACAAATGGACCACAGAGAATGGACTAAAATTTTTAACAAAAAAAACGAAATGTGTCCACTTCTGCAACCAACATAAACTCCACCTTGACCCAGTACTGAAAATTGACCACACTGAAATTCCAGTTGTAGAATAATACAAATACTTGGTCATTTTTGACCACAAACTATCATTTATTCCCCATATTAAATACTTGAGATCCAAATGTAATAAAGCTATACAATTAGAACCATAGCACACTGAGTGGGAGGAAGCAAAGAAACACTTAAAATTATATTGCTCTCTAATCGGATCAAAACTTGATTACAGTTTCTCTATATATGAAGCAGCCTGAAAAAACATTTGAAAGAACGTGATACTACACACTATAGAGGACTTAGATTAGCCCTTGGAGCATATAACACCTCTCCTGTTGAAATCTTATACACAGAAGCAAATGAACCATCTCTTAAACTAAGATGTGAATAGCTTGCTATCCAATACTACCTAAAACTATCATGTCCTCTAAACCCAGCTTACATTAATATCTTTCCAGCAAAAAGAAAAATCCATCAAACCTTTCAATTTACACATTAAAAACATCATAGGAGAAAACCGTATTGATAAAACACAAATTTTCACATCAATTATTTCATCTACACCCCCCCCTTGGATCATAAACCAACCTAAAATAAACATTGACCAAAATTCAAAACAAACCCTATTACATACCAGTCTGAAATACTGAATATTAAAAATAATCACTCGAACCATCTTTTTATATATATATATATATATAATGAGAGAGAGCGAAAATGGAGTAGGATGTGCTGCCATACTAAAATGGAATAAGCAATGGAAAAGAACTACAAACATAGCTTCAATATATAGTGCTGAAATAATTGCTATTAATTTAGCACTTGACATAACGACAATGCCCTGCAACAAATTCATAATTTTCAGACTCTTTATCTGCACTTACTGCATTAAAAAATGAAAATGTTAGTGAACCTTTAACCACACAAGTACTAAACTAATCTACAGCTTGTCCAAAAATAAAGAAATAAGCTTTTGTTGGATCCCAAGCCATCTTGGGATACTGGGAAATGATAGGGCAGATTCAGAGGCAAAAAAGCCATGAAGGATGCAATAACAAACACAAAGGTTCCATGCTCTGATCATAAGACGGTTATAAAGAAAATTATCAAAAAAAAAAAAAAAAAAGCAACATCCTTGGAATACATTCATTAATAAAAATAAAAAAAACAAAAAAAAAAAAAAAACTCCAAAACATTAAACCCACTATCGGAGAATGGAACTCAGAATACAAAAATAGAGAACAGGTCATGCTGACCCGTCATCACATAGGCCACACCTACATCACCCATCATTTATTAAAGGACACAGAATCCCAAATATCCATTACATGCCAAAAGAAATTTACAGTGAAACACAATCTGTGTAGATTTTGATCTAGTCAATAAAATATTGCCAAGTGAGTAGTTTAAAACATTTTATGAAAATAAAACCATTCAAGACTGTAAATTTCATAAAGTTGATTTGTACTCAAAAATGAGTAATTGAAATATATATATATATATATATATATATAAGGTTGGCGCAAAAATAATGACGTAATGTCGTTTTTTGACGTATTTTTTAATGTCAAAAAACGACATTATTACATCATTTTAGCACCAACCTATATATATATATATATATATATATATATATATATATTTTATTTTTTTTTTTTTTTTTTTTTTTTTTACCAAACTATTTCAAGATTGTTGGCATTAAATGACCCACTGAGGTTGATATACCATAAATCAACCAATCAAAAAACCCTCTTTGCAAAAATGTCAACAAAACCAGATCTACAACTGGATTTCTTTCAAAGAATATATATTCTAGTCATACGAAATGATCCTAAAAATTTTGATAGCATTAAATAACCCATTGAGGTGTTATGCTGTAAAGCAAAATAAGCCTAAATTCACAAGAAAATGGTTAGACTTTGTATGCTAACTTTTATATACTTTTTTTTTTTTTTTTTTTTTTTTTCCTCCCAATTCCAAAACCATAAATTTAATGGTTTGCTGCAGTTGATACCTGATTTCTTCTACCAACAAATTTTCCCTGTCACCAAAGATGTAATATAAAACATCCTTACAAGATCACTTAAAGCCAAAAGAAACCTTTCTTCTTTACCAGGTTTTAATATTCTCAGTCAAAATAGCCTCTTCATTGCATTTCTGTTCCTATACTATTTAAGTTCTTCAGTTGTACTAGTATTGTACTAGTAAATCAAAGACCCTCTGGTTCAATCTAACAGGAAGGTATTTCTGATTCTTATACTAATTTTGAGTATCTGATGAAAAGTGATGGGACCTTATCATCTAAAATCATTCATGATTAGATATGAACTATAGCCATGAAAGATAATGGATGTCATTTTCAATTTAACGAAACATTTACTAAACATTTCTTACTCTATTCTTTAGAAAATCTTGAAAGAAGTATTACTGGCCCACTTACACATTAGCCACATCAAATAACCCACTCGTATTTGCTAAACAACGAAAATCAACCAGTATGCCAAGCATATGAAATAGCATACACTATTAAACATATATTAACTGAATATTCAGACATCTCTCTCTCTATATATATATATATATATATATATATATATATACACACACACACACACACACACACACAACTTTTGCTTTCTTGAAGAGCTCATGGTTATGACATAATTTTTTTTAAAAAACAGTGGGCCTCTACTAAAAATATAAACCAAATGAAAATGTCTATAAAATCAATTTCCCTACAAACTGTATATCTGAAAAGAATACATCAATGAAATAAGAATTTTCACAAAGACCCTCCTGTCCTGGGTATGATGAACTACATCTACATCCTGTTACAGCCTGTAGTTTAAATGTCTCTATTACTACAACGTAACTTGTACAAATCAAGATACCACTGGTTCAATTTGCTTTCTGCACACCTTACAACCTAAATCCGATTTTTGTTCTGTCATTTTCACTGCTCCAGCCCCCTCTTTTATCAGGCCAACACTGCAGTTGACCAACCAATCAGTGTTCTTCACTTTTATTCTCAGTTACCCAGGCAAATAGCCTCTTCTAGTTCAACCAATCGCCACACAACTTGGTGTTGGTGAAGCTTGCCAAACTGTACAAAAGCCCTCGTGGTAACATACTGCTGGAATTACTAGACGGGAGAGTACTACCATTTTCACGAGGGCAAACTTGATGTCACATGCTGCATGTTACGGTAAGACCCTTATTTTCCTATGCACCAGATGCAAGCCACTCTAGCTTGCTTGCTTGTTTCTATGGGGCTGTTCACCACCCACACATGTTAGCAAGGCCTCTGATCAAGTTTGTTTGTGTTTTTGTTTTGTTTTTTTTTGTGGAAACACCTCTTAATTGCTGATGTTCTAGGTTCACCCTGACTCAGGGTTGTAATACCTGTTAGGGTCCCAGAGAAAATAGCTACTTCTCCCCACCACCCCAAACTTAGGTCAAAACACTATAAAAGTGTAAAAATAGGCATAAAATACCAGCAATGCATTTTTGCAAAGAAAAATCTTGTCGACATTAAGCACCCACTGTGGATGATATACCAAAACCCCTCTTTACCAAGGTATGGGAAATCATTTTGCTACAGTTGGGTCATGCTGTTTGGAGGTTGAGGAATCACTGTTTGCTGCACTCTTATCTTCCAACTTTTGCAACCTGTCATTTTGAAATTGATTCACACCATCACAATTATACCATTATTTCCTACTGGATGTTGATGATTACCATGTTGCTTCAGTGTCCTACTAGTGTCTGAGAGGCCTGCTTTTGTGGCAGTTTCCTTCAGAGATTTTAGAAAAAGTTCTGCTTTGGAAGCCTATTGTCTGCCATGTGCACAACATGCCCATCCAAACATAATTGATTCTTCAGGAGCATTTTCTAAAGACTTTTTTTTTTTTTTTTTTTTTTTTTTTTTTTTTAATGCATCTACAGTGGAGTTTTTCTAGTGAGAGGATCTGTAGGTGTTCCATGACTCGAGGCAATACAAAAGGAGGAAAGAACCATTTCATGGTATACAACTTTCTTGTACCATGCTCAATTTCCCAAAGAGTCGGAAGAACTAGTCTTAGCAATGAAACTGGTTAACCCTTTGTACAAGCTGCAGTTAGCCAAGATTGAATTCCCAAGGTATGGGAAATGCTTAACATTGTTCAGCATTTGGCCATCAATTAGTATGAATGGTTCCTTTCTTGGATCTTGAAGTAGGCTGGAATAGAAACCTGTCTTGATAATAATCATGAGCCCATACCATTTGGTGGCAACAGACAGTCTGTTAGTAAGTCTTTCTTGGAGTTGGTGACAATAGCGCAATCATCTGCATAGAGCAGCTCTCTAATAACCTTAATACTATTTTTCCATATTGCTTGGAATTATTTAAATATTTTCTGGAACCTATTTCCATGAATTTACTTTGACAACTTGCCAGTTGGTTACTTTGCCAAAATTCTTGTCCTCTCTGTAACCTTTACCACATCCAGTTAATCATCTCACAGGTTTCATATAACTTCCGTTGGTGCAAGCATTTGCATACTAAAATATGAACAGAGTACAGCACAATTAGTGACTATCATTTGTCATGTTACAGTCTTGATTTCAAAGAAGTGGCCAAATATATATATTTAATATATGCATTATTGAATGTAGTATAATTAATATAAAAACTTCAATGTTTAGTCATATGGAATTCTACTGAAACCAAATAGATTTTAATACCAACAATACAAATTTGGAAAAAAAGTATTACTAGCAATAAGTGTTCTCGGTATTAAATAACCGATTGAGGTTAATATAGTATAAAATAAATCAAACAAGTATGGTACATGATACACAAGTGGCATTGGGATAAACATTAATGTCATTTGACTTAGTTTGTTAAATGTTTTTGTAAATAAAATATTTAAAAGGATAATTTTTAAGTTATAAGACAGCTTATCCCTTTGTACAAGCCAAGATAGAATTCCCAAAGTATGGGAAATGCTTAGCATTGTTCAGCATTTGGCCATCAATTAGTATGAATGGTTCTTTTCTTGGGGATCTTGAAGTAGGCTTGAATAGAAACCTGTCTTGTTGATAGTAATCGTGAGCTCACACCGTTTGGTGGAAACAGTCTGCCAGTAAGTCTTTATTGGAGTTGGTGGCAATAGCAGTCATCTGCATGGAGTTTTTCTGTGGCTTTGATGCCACAAATGTCAAATTCCTCTTAACATTGGTACACAATTATCATCACTTGATGACTATTTAAATTGGGTGGAGGAGATGATCAGGAGAATAGGTATGGGTGATCAACAAATTCAAAGCCATGAACATGTACAGTAGGCATTGAATTTAAGAATATGTATGCTGAGGCATTGTTCCGAGACCCCTATCGTCAGTTTCCATTTGCTTTAGATAGCCTCTCATAACTACTGCATGGCCTTTTTGAGTAAACACAGTGCCTTTTACATTCCCCAAAATTGGGGCCATTATTGACTTTCATTGGAACAGGTGAGCATGGATTGTCTCTTTCTCTCTAAGCGATAAACCCAATACTCATCTTTGAATATGCTCACAGTAACCAGCTGGATATGCCTCAATGTCAGATTTTCCCCATGATGTGATCAGCCTATATGTTGTGGAACCAATCGTCATGCCAAATTCATTTTACAGGATATTCTCAACTCTTTCAAGAGATATTGTAATAGTATTGACTACTTGTTTTATAGTCAATCACATGTCATTTAGGGAACATGATCATTTTTTTTTTTTTTTCTTTTTTTTTTTCTTGGTGGTGATGATTGCAAGATATCAGTCTTAGGTCATCTTCAAGACTCTGTCTAACCCTCTTTAAATTCAGCTTCCCACTGTTGTACTGTTGATGAATCTGGGGTGTCATCTGCTAATGTAGCATCCGTGTCGGCAGGACTGGCTTTGGAGGCTAAATCCTTTTTCTCTAAGTACATTACACCATGATGCCAAATTTTGTCCATTTTCAAGAAAAGTTTCTATTAGGTTGGTGCAAAAATAATGACGTAATGTCGTTTTTTGACGTTAAAAATACGTCAAAAAAACGACATTACGTCATTATTTTTGCACCAACCTAATACTTGTTAGTTTTGAAGTCTTTGAACAGTCAGTTTAACTGGAAAAGAAACCCAGAAAGAAACAATGCAGCTATTAAGAGTTGAAATTAATGCATGCAAGATTTTATAGTTCCAGCATCAATACTTCATAGTTAGCCTATGAACTTTACAGCCTACCCTTGTAAATTACCATTTTAAAAATTAATCTTTGCTGTTTTCTTTCAATTCTTTATTTTATATTGCACCAGATAATCGGATATAAAAACTGAACATTGCCTTATTTTGATTGTTTTTTACACATTTCAATTCTTTCAATAATTTGGTAGTCCTCGGTATGACTACAAAATACAACCGGCAGCATAGCCTCTGATGGGGAGATTGGAGATTTTGAGGAGAATGGAGCCACTTCTTAACTGCAGCTGTTCCTAGATCCACCCTGACCTGGGGTATGAGAACCTGTTAAGCTCTCAGCTATGTGCAAATAGCGACCCCCCCCCCCACAAACATTATAAAAGTATAAAAATAGTAGCAATATATTTTTAAATATAAAACATTACAAACATAACAGAATTACCAAAAATAAATTTTATATTACAAGTTAAATTTGTAACTGAAAGCAACAAACAATTCAAGTTGGAATCGGACAGTTGCGACCTCAGTTTGCTTTTGATCATTTTCATGGAAGAAAATGACTGCTCGCATCTGTATGTAGTTCCAAAGAGACAAACATATCTTTGGGCAAATTTTCTCATTTCTGGAAAATGTTCACATGGTAATGATCACCAGAAACCAATCATTCTTACCTTTTAATTTAATGAAATCCAAACACGAACGCTCTCTCCAATGCAGCGATAAAGAATGACTAACATTTTAGAACACAATCTAGTCTACCAGTTAGTTAAGCACTCGGTCAACCAAAAGGACTACGTCAGCATTTTTAACAAAGAAATGGGACAAACACAAATCAAACTTTTAGCACTTTCACAAAGGACGTGCAATAAATATAAAATCACTGAAATGAACGAGTAGAAGTGGCTTAGTTTCTTTTCATCAAAAGGATGCGATGTGCCACTTGTAAGCATCCAATGTGCCACAGGTTGGCTATCCTTGCTCTGATGTATAATTACAGGTAATGTTATTTCTGGTGACTGTTACACAATCTTAGATGGACTCAATATTGGTTATACTATTAAAATGATCTGAACAAATGTTTTCTAAAATCCTATTAACATTTTCAATTTCTTCTGTCTTGCTCACAGCCCCTTTAATTCTTAAATGTTCTACAGAAGGAATCAGGGTTTTCTTCTTTGAGCCTGTACTTACACTTGAAGTCTTACTATTCCCTTCATTTCCATACAAGTGATAAGCAAATTGATCTTAGGGAAGGGAGGCTTCATTTGGTCCCATTTGTTGGCTAACCAGTGACAGGATCTACAACTTGATGAGACCATACCCTTTGCAACTAGTTTTTCTAATACTCTAATTGCATTTGCAGTAAGTTTATTACAAATGAAAAATAAATTTTATTCGATAAAATCACTGAAATACTTTTTACAACATGGCAAACTGATAGGTTAAAATCTCCACCTTCAGTAGTTGAACCTAAATTTTCCAGGCGACTATCTCGAAGCTCCAAGAATGGATATATGGTCTGTTGAAATTATTTACAAACTCTTTTGCTCAATGAGCAGTTTTAAAATCTATATCCATCACTTTTACCTGTTGACTGAATTTTATTAGCTCCACCTTGTCTAATGTGATTCATTCAGTCACTTCAACAAATCAATAATATTATTTAAAATCTTTTGTAATGGAAATGTTTCAAATATTGGTGACAATGACTACTGATGACTTGAAAAAAAATCTCTGGATAAACTACATCCGGCAACAAGGCCTCTGATCAGGAGGTTTTAGGAAGCATGGAATCGTCACTTAATTGCTGGTGTTCTTGGGTGGTAGAACCTGTTAGGGTCCCAGCTATGAGAAAATAGTTAACCCCCCCCCCTAGACTGAAGTCAAAACACTATGAAAGTATAAAAACAGGTTTTAATATCAAATACTTTCTAAGAAAAATTTTAGGTTGGTGCAAAAATAATGACATAATAATGTCGTTTTTTGACGTATTTTTTTAATGTCAAAAAACATTATTACCTAATACTACCAGCAATACCCAGTATGGTAGCACCTGTTAGTTCCAGTATCAGCAGATAGTGTTTTGACCCCCCAGTTTGTGGGTTAACTATGTAAAAAAAATTATCAGCAATACATTTTTGGAAAAAAAAATCTTACCAGCAATAAAAATCTTGTCAGCATTAAATGACCCACTAAGGTTGATATACCATAAAACAAACCCAATCCAACCTAAAACTGAGTTATGAGAGAAATTTGCTGGTTGAGGTGCAAAATCACACAGAAATCAAGCAAGGTAACAAAGTGAATTTAAAAAAAATACCAGTAATAGAACCATACAAATGACACTGGGTTTTGGGCATCTGGCAGTACATCTGTCGTAGTTAGGAATGATTTACCTCAAAGTAAAATAAATTTGACAACTATTTTACAGGTGACTGCTGTTAAAGTGACCCTACATAGGCCAATAAACATTTGCTCTGTATAAATCCTGCCTAATCAATGAGTAAATGAAGCCAAAATTCATGAAATTATAAGTCATTTCCCAGCATCCTTTATGATAGTAGGAGACTTTGACTGTCACAGCATCATATGGGGCTGTAAAGACACAAACCAAAAGGGAAGGAAGAAACAATTATAAACAACAATGAATTATATCACGATAAAATTGGAACTAACAAACATTTAATAAAACGTTTTATTAACCATCTAAAGAGGTCAAGTTTTCTGTCACTCCTCCTACTCCAATATAAAACATACTTAAGAGAGATATAAAATTAACCCCTCCCTATACTTTATATTGTCTGGTTAACTACCACTCTCAACCCCCTCTATTAAATTACAAAAATTACACTACCCACCAATTTCTAATCCCATTTTTTTTCTCATTTCGTTGTTGGAAGATTTACCTGATGATCCTGAATCCTTAAAAAAGGATTTAGGTGAAATAAATTATCGTAATGGTACATTAAAGTGGTTTGTTTTTCATTTATATATATATATATATATATATATATATATATATATATATTATATTCACTTTGTCATTAACTATTGTAGTTTTTTTTTTTTTAGTTTTAGCCAGGCACACACTCCAAAAAATACAATCTTCTACAAAGCAAAGTGTTATGATAGATATTCTCTGACAGATGTAGTCTCATCAAGAGAAGATAACTCTTCCATAGGTATAGCAATATGCAATATTGCCTTTTATACTGTACCTCACTACTTTTTATAGTACACCTAGGTCTTAACTGATTCTCCTCCCTCTCCTGTTCTCCACTTTCATCTCTTTGGTGGTCTTCCTGATAAACTCTCAATACTGGATTCATTCACTTTCTTGTGCCATCCATTCTTCTGCTTCCTTTTCCATAACCTCATGCTCTCTTGTGTTTCTAAATTGGTTTTCATGAGCTCTGTCCATTCTTTGTTAACACAACTGTGTTAAATCCCTTTTGCAGCACAAAATTTGTCTTTCTGTAATGCATACTTTTGCTGCAAATGAATTGAAGCTCTTATTTCTCTTCCCATCAATGCCGATGGGCTTTGTCTTCTACTTAGAAATAGTCTGGGTAAATAACTCCCTATATCACAATCCACTGGCGAGAATGTTTTTTAATCCCATTTTTACCATTCTCTACACAATTCTATATGACTGTGGGTGATAAGGTGGTGTTTTGTATAGAATGCAGCCAATACATTTTAACCATGCACATAAACTTTCTTCACAAAACTCAGGTGCATTGTTGGAGACCAATGTTTTTGGAGTCCATTTCTTGAAAACACTATCCTCAACACCTGCGTCACTGTAGTGGCTTTTCTATCTGCAACTTTCATAAATTCAGACCAACCTGAATATAAGTCGACTAATATCAAAAATAGTTTAATGCAGGGTCTATGGCTCCATTATTTGGACTCACCATATTTATTACAATGTTTCAGCCATTGTACATTCCAGCCTTCTTCAGGTGGTTGGAATGTTGAACTGAACCCTTTATTTCACTCACTGGGGTAGGCTGTTCTAGTTCCACATGCCATATCAGTTCTCTACTGCCTTAATAAGGTGTTGAACTCACACTCTTTGGGTCCTGTCACTGGATCTAACTAATGCCTTTATCCACTGTGCCATGTGTCCTTGAGAACATCTGTGTATGAATTTCTGGGTATTATAAATCTAATGTCTTCAGCACTCTTTTTTACCAGTGCTCATATTGCAATTTTTGCTGTTATCATTTGTTTTTTACCAGATCTCATATTGCAATTTTTGTTATTATTGCTTTTCTCTGGCACTCCTTATTACTGGTTCCCATATTGTATTCATTTCTATGCTTGGTTGGCTCAGGAGATTTTTGTGGCATAGCATATGTGCTGATTCCTTAAGTTTACAAATTTTCCAATGGTGTTCTTTGTCTATGATCTCAACCTGATCCCACAGAGGGCAGTGATCTCCCTTTTCTTTCTATATGTGGTCAGCACACACTAAATTGTTTATTTCTGCACACTTTGGGCATTTTTTAATATTCTCTTCCATGTCTCTCAAATAGCTTGTCCACCACACTTGCAAAATTTTAACCTTATTTGCTTAGCCAATATACCCCTCCATGTATATCATTTTCTATTGTTAATTTTTGTCTTTGCTCTATGGCTGAAAGGCTGTATATAGTTATTACTCCACTGTACCTTCCTAAATCTCTATCTATAAAAGGCAGGATGTGTGTGTGTGTGTGTGTAATGAATGCACAGCCACAATTTTCGACGGATTTGCACCAAAATTTACATGCACATGCTCCAAATTAGCAGGAAGGCCAAGACCTACTTCCATGGATAGTGGAAATAATCGCTTTTTTTCATACTTCTACGGCAGTTTTCATGTAGTTTGCAGCCATTTTCTGCTGGTCAGTGAGAGCCTATAGCTGGTTGCCACAAATAGGCAGGAAGATTCTATTGGCCAGCATGAGAGCCAACAACTGACTGACACAAATGTTAACTAGCATGCTAACAGGCAAAAAAAAATTGAGAGCTGCATTCATCACAAGCGGGAAAAATTTAAATCTGCATGGTACTTTACTCTAATTAGCTCATTCGCTTGCTTAAACTCAACGTTAATTCTGATTCTGGGTTGGGTGTGAAAAAGTATTTGTTAAAATTCTTTTTTTCATTCGTTTTTTCCAGTTATGAGTCCTTTTTTAAAGCTGATCGTTTTGTGTTCATTTTGTTTAGTTCTTTTTTCGTAACAGATTTAATGTTTAGTATAGAGCTTAGAAAAAATTCGCAGTGTGAGATAGGCAAGAAGTAAGGCATGTAGCAACATCAGCATGGCAAAGGGCACTTCTTTAAAGGCAAGGAAGAGCAAAAATAATTTAAGTCAAGTGATAGCAATTGCTGTATGAGTCGTACGATTTTTGAATCAAGCACGGGCAACACCAGGCCATGCTGCTAGTTCTATTCATAATTCTGTTCAACATTGAAGCCTCGTAGCTCCCAACCCAAGCTGATTTAAGGGTACTACATCCGTTTCTATCCAGTGCAAAATCCTGTCCTCACAATTTTCACTTGCTTCAACATTTTTACTCTCAAAACTAACCAAGATAATGCATCCACATGCAGAATATTTCCTTTAATAAATACAATGTCAAAGTTGAATGCTATAAGTTTAATTGCCTGTCTTAATATCGTGGCAGATGTGACGTTTGGCAACTCTCTTCTGGGGGGAATATAAATTCCAAAGGCTTATGATCAGATTTTAATAGAAATTTTCTTCCCAGCAAAATATTTCTAGGTCTTTCCGTGCTCTACACCAATGCCTTCTCAATATTCAAATAATTCACCTCCATCAATGTTTTCTTGTTAAGTACATTCCAGAGTGATCCTTCTGTGGCAATACTGCAACTACAGTACAATCACTGGCATCCATAATTGACATCAATTCTTTTGCTTGGTCAAAGATTTTAAAAACTGGTTTGTTTATGAGTGCCTTTTTTTAATTTTTCAGAAGCTACCATCTGTCTTTTTGTCTATTGAAACTCTGTATTCTTCTTCCTTATTTTATTAAATGGTTCCACAAGGTCACTATATTGTGGCAGATATGTGTTGAAGAAATTGGGTAATGCTAAAAACAGATTTTTTTTTAATTCTGAGTGCTGCTATAATGGGTTTATCATCTGCCTATTTCATATTTGGATATTTAATTGTGAAAAAATTTCATACCGTAGGATATCAAGCTAACATTTATCGTGATTGTCATACCTGTGTTATTTTATTTTCTCAAAATGTACTGTTTTACATTTTAGCGCTTCTTTACTGTACGCACTAATGCCAGTGTCATCCTGATATACAATTATATTTTTAATACTCTCTGAAATTTTTCAATGGCTTTTTGGAAAATGTGATTTGGCATTTTCACTCTGAACAGCAGGCAAGTCCATCTTATTAATCCTATAGACGTGTTCATTGTGGTGATTTCTTGAAACTTGCCATCAATTTTATCTCATTATATACTAACTTAAGGTCAACTTTAGTAAAGTATTTCATACCAGCAAATTCAAGGCATGCTGTTTCAATATTTGGCAATGAGAATGAATCTGAACAGATCAAGTGATTCACATTCACTTTATAATCACCACAAATTCTTAAATCTCCACTCGGCTTGCATACCACCACAGTGGGTGAAGTCCAATTGCAACTACCCTGGCTGGCTTTTTTTAATATTCCTTGTTCCACCATTTTGTTGAACTTAGCAACCACCAAGGGTAGCATGTGAACAGGAACTTTTCGAGCTTGAAAATACATGATTTGACTGCTTTCTTTAAGCCAAATACTTGCCTTGTATCCCATTCATAATCCAACATCCAGTTCTACAGACTTCATGGAATTTATTAGCCTCAATGTATCCACTCTTAACACATCAATTCTTAAGACTGTGGCTTTTGATGGAAAACAGTGTGCCCCAAGGAAGCATCCTGTCAGTAACTATGATTTATATTCTATATCTCGTGTCTATATATATATATATATATATATATATATATATAATCCTAAAAGCAGATTCTTTTTTTATTTCTGAGTGCAGCTATAATGGGTTTATCATCTGCCTATTTCGTATTTGGATATTTAATTGTGAAAAAATTTAATACCCTAGGATATCAAGCTAACATTTATCGTGATTGTCATACCTGTGTTATTTTATTTTCTCAAAATGTACTGTTTTACATTTTAGCGCTTCTTTACTGTGTGTGTGTATATATATATATATATATATATATATATATATATATATGTGTGTGTCTCGCGTGTCTATATGTATCTCTGTAATTATGAATTTAGCTAATGTAATATCTTTCTATTCCTAAAAACATATTGTGGCTGTTTTTGATGAATAAAACTTTTTGTTAATGATTGTATTTGTGCGTTTCACCTACAATTTACAATAATATTTTTAGGCAACAAATTTATTATAATTCATTGAAATGAAAATTATATCTGCAGTTAGTTTTGATTTTTATATACCGTAATTCCCCATGTATAATACACATTTTTTTTTTCTAAAAAATAAGCAAAACCAGGGGTATGTATTATGTACAGATACGAAAATCTTTAAAAAATTGCCATAAAATATTCTAATTTAGTTTTATAATTCTTAATGTTATTCTATGTTCAAAACCATTTTTTTTAGAAGAGAGGGAAATGCTGTCTGTAATGAAATTGGAGAAGTACAATTTATAGCGTTTGCTTACCAAACAAGGGATGCGTATTATGCATGAGTAGAAGCATTTTCCTCCCACACTTTCAGCACAATTTTAGTTGTGTGTATTATGGATGAAGGTGTATTATACATGAGGAATTACAATATATTCTAATGGAGATTGCCTGTTATGTTATTTTAAAACTATAAGCAGGTATCTGTTCTCAGAAATCTAAGATGATAAATGCAGGGTTAATCAGCATGAAGCTGAATAAAAGCCGTTGGGCCAACGAAAGACCTGAGATGCTAGTCATGATAATATGT
>OZ010616.1:55187128-55212128 GCA_963932145.1 Acanthosepion lycidas
ATATATATATATATGTACACGCATATATAATGCTGTTATATATATATATATATATATATATATGTACACGCATATATAATGCTGTTATATATATATATATATATATATGTACACGCATATATAATGCTGTTATATATATATATATATATATATATATATACGCATATATAATGCTGTTATATATATATATATATATATATATATACGCATATATAATGCTGTTATATATATATATATATATATATATAGACATATATAATGCTGTTATATATATATATATATATATACACATATAATGCTGTTATATATATATATATATATATATACATATAATGCTGTTATATATATATATATATACACATATATAATGCTGTTATATATATATATATATACACATATATAATGCTGTTATATATATATATATATATATATATATATACACATATATAATGCTGTTATATATATATACACATATATAATGCTGTTATATATATATATACATATATAATGCTGTTATATATATATACACACATATATAATGCTGTTATATATATATACACACATATATAATGCTGTTATATATATATACACACATATATAATGCTGCTATATATATATATATATACACATATATAATGCTGCTATATATATATATATACACATATATAATGCTGCTATATATATATATATACACATATATAATGCTGTTATATATATATATATATATATATATATATATATATATATATAATGCTGTTATATATATATATATATAGACATATATAATGCTGTTATATATATATATATAGACATATATAATGCTGTTATATATATATATATAGACATATATAATGCTGTTATATATATATATAGACATATATAATGCTGTTATATATATATATATAGACATATATAATGCTGTTATATATATATATATATATATAGACATATATAATGCTGTTATATATATATATATATATAGACATATATAATGCTGTTATATATATATATATATATAGACATATATAATGCTGTTATATATATATATATATATATATATAATGCTGTTATATATATATATATATATATAGACATATATAATGCTGTTATATATATATATATATATATAGACATATATAATGCTGTTATATATATATATATATATATAGACATATATAATGCTGTTATATATATATATATATATATATATATATAATGCTGTTATATATATATATATATATATATATACACACATATATAATGCTGTTATATATATATATATATATATGTACACGCATATATAATGCTGTTATATATATATATATATATATGTACACGCATATATAATGCTGTTATATATATATATATATATATATATATGTACACGCATATATAATGCTGTTATATATATATATATATATATATATATGTACACGCATATATAATGCTGTTATATATATATATATATATATATATATGTACACGCATATATAATGCTGTTATATATATATATATATATATATATATGTACACGCATATATAATGCTGTTATATATATATATATATATATGTACACGCATATATAATGCTGTTATATATATATATATATATATATATATACGCATATATAATGCTGTTATATATATATATATATATATATATATATATACGCATATATAATGCTGTTATATATATATATATATATATATATAGACATATATAATGCTGTTATATATATATATATATATATACACATATAATGCTGTTATATATATATATATATATATATACATATAATGCTGTTATATATATATATATATACACATATATAATGCTGTTATATATATATATATATACACATATATAATGCTGTTATATATATATATATATATATATATATATACACATATATAATGCTGTTATATATATATATATACACATATATAATGCTGTTATATATATATACACATATATAATGCTGTTATATATATATACACATATATAATGCTGTTATATATATATACATATATAATGCTGTTATATATATATACACACATATATAATGCTGTTATATATATATACACACATATATAATGCTGCTATATATATATATATATACACATATATAATGCTGCTATATATATATATATACACATATATAATGCTGCTATATATATATATATACACATATATAATGCTGCTATATATATATATATACACATATATAATGCTGCTATATATATATATATATATATACATATATAATGGTGTTATATATATACACACACATATATAATGGTGTTATATATATATATACACACATATATAATGGTGTTATATATATATACACATATATATAATGGTGTTATATATATATATAACACCATTATATATATATATAAAATGGTGTTATATATATATAATGGTGTGTTATATATATATATATATATATATATATCTATATATATATATATATAATGGTGTTACTTGTATATTTATATCAATATATTTCATGAACAAAATATTTATAATTAAATATTTAACCATGTGTATACACTAAATTCTTGAAATTATTTTAACATTTATAGACTTTGCTACCTAATAAGCTTCATTTTCAAATTATGTACGAGTCGTACTTGGTTTTAAATGACACAAAATGGTTAATCAGTCATAAAACTCAAACAGACTAAACCAAATACTGGTCTCAATATAATGGAACCATTGTGGTGGGAACTGAAGAGCTCCAATGAAAACCATGTAATCTCCAAGAACTTTGGGATTACTGCCAAGAAGCATGGGAATAAATTCTCAAAAAAAAAAAAAAAAATCTGAACTTTCTTTCATTCAATGCCACATCACATGGAGACAGAAATTAGTGTTACTACCTTTGGCTTAAATAACTAACTCCATACTCTGACTTATTGTACTCACTGTAATAATAAATATCACTTTTTGCAAAAAAAAAAATCCTTTTTAATTTGAAAGGGGAAATTTCCATTGGTGGCCGAGTATTTTTGCTTGGGCTTTTTTTCAGCATCACTATGCTTAATATCCTATCATCAGCCATCCAGAAAATGCAGTAATTTGTTTTCTGGCACTCGAAGATGAAATGTACTGAGAGAAAAAGTACAATTAATCACTTTTATTTTTTATTTTTTGGGTGGGGGAAATAATAAAATTAATTTTATGAAGGTTTCCCAAAAATTTTACATGCCAGTGTACATAACTTGTCACTAGTATCTTAATGGTAATTTTTTTTATCCTGTCTCTCTTAGTAACTATTGAGGCTTTTTTTTTTTTTTTTTTTTTATAGATGAGGGATTCATTAGATGACACAAAGTCATTGCCATCACAAATTCTGGATTATAATATTTGATCTTAAGTCATCAAAGTAGATACTATTCATCTATTTCTTTAATTAGCAATTAGTTTGAAGAATTATCCATCCAGGTTATGACAATAAACTACATCCACATCCTGTGTAAGACAAACTACATCAAACAGCAAGGCCTCTGATGCAGATGTTTTCATGAGCATAGAACCACTTCTTAATTGAGGGTGATCCCAGGTACACCCTGACCCAGGGTAGTAGCACCTGTTTATTTCATGGGTGACTTTCATTGAAATTCACAATTAATTTTGATTATTCCCAAATTTATTTCCAAGTTATAAAAATTGTTATTGTACAAAAAAATTTTGAAAAAGACGTAAAAAAACTGGGATCTGGCCTAGGATGCTTTTAATTTGCTCATGGAGTCAGTCTGATATGTAGGGCTATGGCCTCTAGATGTAAAGTTGAAAACACAGACAATTTTATTTTGAAACACTGTAATTTGAGAACAGTAATTTTTTTTCATTTGAACATAGGCTATTGAAAGTTAGAGAGTTGTGTCCCTTTAATTATTTTTTATCAGTAGAAGCCAATATGGTGGAATCTGAAAACAATATGTAATGAGAGCAGTAATGAAAACTTAGGAATCCAAGATTTTAGGATTGCAAGTCCGAATCCAGCCCAGAATGTTTTTAATTTGTTCATGGAGTTGGGTGGATTCCAAAATGGTATGTCTCTAGGAGTAAAGTTGAAAAAGTGTGACACACTGACATTCAAATTTATTATATAGATTGTTTTGCTTTCTATATATGGACAGCTATACCAATAATATAAAATGAGAAATGCAGGGTGTACCAAAAATAATCTAGGTATTTTTCATATATTTATTTTTGATTTTTCAGAACTTAGATTAAATATAAACAACATAAGATAGGTAATTTAACTACATTGATATCTTTGTTTATGGGCTGTCCCTTCAGGTCGTAAGCGATCATGGCTCTCCACTCCCCCCTATCCCTTCTAGTTCTCAATGTTTTGTCCTTTTACTACTTCTCCCAAATCCTGTTCTGTCATCCACTCGCTTAAGCCCGCTAGGTATGTCACATATTGCTTTCCCTTGTCTCCCTTTCCATCTATCCACCCTGTGAGTATCAGATTCTCCAAGCCCTCCTTTCTCATTACATATCCTAGAAATTTCAGCTGCTTCATCCTGATATTAAGTACAAGAGAACTAATATAAAATTAAGGGGACTTATAGCAATAATAATATATTGTGATGTACCAATGTTCCAAGTCAAAGGAGTCCTCTTATATGGAATGTTTCCCTTCAGGACATAAGCGTTCATGGCTCTCCACTTCCCCCTATCCCTTCTAGTTCTCAATATGTTTTGTCCTTTTACTACTTCTCCCAGACCCTGTTCTGTCATCCACTTGATTAAGCCTGCTTGGTATGTCACATATTGCTTTCCTTTGTCTCTTTCCCTCTATCCACCCTGTGAGTATCAGATTCTCTAAGCCCTCCTTTCTCATTACATGCCCCAGAAATTTCAGCTGCTTCATCCTGATGTTAAATGTAAGCTTCTTCCTTGTTTGCATCCTCTCCAAAACCTCATCATTGCTCACACATTCAGTCAATGATATCCTTAGTATCCTTCTGTAGAACCATACCTCCATTGTCTCAAGTCTCTTCATCTTTGAGGAGACTGTCCAACATTTGCTGCCATAAAGGAGGACAGATAGTAGTTCATTACTCTTTTCTATGGTTACCAATGAAATCCTCCTCTGTCTTGTAATACGCTGCCTTGGAATGCATCTTTGGCCATTCCAGTATGTCTACGAATCTCACTGTCACTTTCTAGATATTTAAATTTCCAGTATTAATATAAGTTCTAAAAAAATGTATCAAAAATACCTAAGTAACTTTTGGAACACTTTGTACATGAGAATCTTACTTAAGTACTTTATATAGTAATTTAGTAAATGTAACTTACATATGGCACAGGGCTGAAAATATGGAGCACCCAGTGAGGACTGAACTCACTACTCAGTCATAAATGCTCTAGCGAGACAAGCTTGTTAACCATTACATAACCTCAAACTGTTCCTGAAATACTTTCCAGCCAACTTTGCATTTAAATTTTTGACGATCAATGTCAATCATTATCTGCTGTCTTCTTGATTACTCTTCTATTGTTCTTCCTCCATAATAATGTTTCTTTTTTCTTATTCTTTCACACTCAGTAACCCTTTGTGTCTTAGTGGCTTTACTGCCTTCCATGGGGTGAAAAAATTTTTTAAAAAATGTAAGCATTAAACTTCACAGATTCATCCAGTGTTTTATTAAACTTATACAATCTGGTTCATCTTCATATTGCTTAAAACAGACATATTATTATTCTGGTGCTTGAACCTGCCTTTTTTCACCCATAAGTTGAGAAAGGCCACAATTTCTTATAATAGACATTTTCTTAGTAAATAAGAAATTTTTGATAGCATACAAAGAGATAAGTCAATGTTCCAATTGATACTTACCTGCAAGTATTGTAGGAAACAGAATGCTGAAATTCACATATATAAATTTCTAATTTAAATTATATATATATATATATATATATATTATATAAAAATTTTTAAAAAAAGCAAGAAGAAAACATTAAAATGATTTTAAAATAATTTTTAGTCACAATTGTGTTTCCTTTACTTTTATGATTTAGAAGAAAACAAAAACATTACTACATATTTCTCAATTTTAAATTTGATATTAAAAATAACCCTTGGAAATCATATCTACAGAATGTCTTATTTTATTATTATTCTGTTAATAGTCATTTTTGGAATTGCTAATACATTCCACTCAACATTTTACTGGCCAATCCTTAAAATAGTATCTAATGAGTTTGATCTTCACTGGGTGCCCCCACACTTTCACACCTTGTGCCACATCTGAACTATGCTTAGAAAATTATTTGGTCACTTTGATCTAGTGAGACAAACTTGCTAGCCATTACACCATGTCAATTACAGCTGAGTAGCAAGTTTAATCCTCACTAAGTGCCCCATACTTTTGGTCTTGTGTCACATCTGAGCTATGCTTAGAAAATCACTCGGTCACTTCAATATGGTGTAATTGATCCTCACTGTGTGTGCTATCATTTTGGCCTTATGCCACACCTAAGCTAAGCTTAAAAAAATCATTTGGACACTTCAACGTGGTGTAATGGTTTATCTTGCTAGATCTATTATGACTGAGTAGGGAGTTCAATCCTCATTGGGTGCTTTATACTTTTGACTATGTGTATGATCTTCACTGGATGCTCCACACTTTCGGCCATGTTTCTCAACTGGTTCGCCTGGGCACCCTGATACAACCTGAAAGGTAGCCAGGTGCATCCCAAGTTAACAAGAGTAATTTATTAATTCTTTTTATTTAAAAAAAAAATCTTTATAAGATGAACTTATAAAA
Source organism: Acanthosepion lycidas (assembly GCA_963932145.1). Classification (NCBI taxonomy): domain Eukaryota; kingdom Metazoa; phylum Mollusca; class Cephalopoda; order Sepiida; family Sepiidae; genus Acanthosepion; species Acanthosepion lycidas. The sequence goes on from OZ010616.1 coordinate 55,193,923, forward strand.
GGCCAACAGTAAACCCTTCCAATGGCTCAAAATTAATGTGCTGAACAAAGGACTTCATGTACCATTAAAAGAGGTTGTCAATGGCTTCACCACCAAACATGCCATTATCAAATACTCTAAGACTCTTCCTGGCAACCTACTTTTTTGGCATAAAGTTCAGGAAAGTATGTCTAAACTTCTTTACAACAGCAAAGAATCTGCTGGAAAAATGTCTACTGAATTCTGCAGCAGTAAGACATTTAAGATCTCTTGATCCTTTGTCCATGATAGGTGATCAGAGAAGTACCATATTAAAATTTGAAAAGCTTCTCCAGCTGCTTCTGAATGACAAATAATATACTGCACAGCAATGTGACCAAATTCTAGCTGAATATAAAAGATTATACACTTAGATATCCCAAGAAAATAAACAAGAGTTTCTAGAGTTTAACTACAAAAGTAGCTCTTGTTGAGTAGACACATTTTCTAGGAAATTTTTTAAGAGGTAAAGTAGAATACACAAGTCTGTGGAAGTTACTGAAAAATCTTTTCACATAGGCAAGCAGCAGTTGAAAGTGGATACTCTGTAAACAAGGACATTTTGGTAAAAAAACCTGAAAGAGAAGACATTGATTTCTCTAAGGCTTATACAAGATTTATTGTTGTATTGTTGAAAAATAACACTCAAGTCCCTAAAAGATTACTTACTAAGACAGCATTGTAAATCTTCAGGAATGATGTATGTTATTTATTTGGAGGAGGAAAAGAAAAAAGAATCTGCAAATCACATTAAAAGGAAAGACTTCAGCTCTGAAATCACAAGTGTCCATAAAGAGAAAAAAAAAATGGTCAGCATCAAAGTATTAAAGCAAGAAGCAGATACAATGACAGAGAAGGGTGAAATAAATAGGACTTTACACTGCTTGTAAATAAATAGGACTTTACACTGCTTGTAAAAACCAATGTCTACCATGAAAGTATTGCAGAAAAAGGAATAAAGAAGTGACCATTCTAGATACCACTTTGTAATTTTTCTTCTTTTAATTCAAACAAAGCTATAAGTGGACTAACCTCAACATTCTTGCTAGAGCTTCACATGTATCATGTGTTTCAGTAAATCCAAGTCAAATTTTTACCCTTTGTGTTCTGTTTTTTTTTTTTGTTTTTTTAAATCTCGTTATTTATTTGACAAAAGCAAATTTAACTTGAAATCTTGATTTCAGTTCATTTATACCAATGTATTAGGTTGGTGCAAAAATAATGTTGCTTTTTGACGTTCAACTTCAAAAGAAAAACGACATTATTTTTGCACCAACCTAATAGGGAAGTTTGTAACAATCCATTATTATTATAGCCATTAAATGATGTGGCTTCAACTAAACCCAAGATACTTCATCAGGTAATATTTTTCAACCTAAAAAACAAAACATTTAAGTAAAAAAAAAAAAGTTGTTTAACCCAATGCCCAGCATCAATTATTAGTTTCAAATAAGTTATTCCCCTAAAAAGTATTGTCTACCAAATTTTATCCGTTTCTTAAATTTTGTCTTACAACCATTTATTTTTTTATGAGGTACCAGAAAAAAATCCGTCCTGTGTATTACATTAAACTCCATCTGCCAGCAAAATCTTTGATCAGAAGGTTTTGACAAGTGTGGAACCACCTCTCAATTGCTGGTGTTCCCAGGTGCACCCTGACCTAAGGTGATAGCACCTGTCAGGGTCTCAGCTATGGTCAAATTAATTAACTCCAACTAAAAGGGTCAAAACACAATGAAAGTATAAAAATAGGTTTTAATACCAGCAATACTTTTTTGGAAAAATTATTATCAGCAACAAGTTTTTAAAAAAAAAAAAAAAAAAAAAAAAAAAAATTACCAAAAATATACTTTTGAAAAAAAAATATTACCAGCAATAAAAAATCTTGGCAGTAGTAAATAACCCATTAAAGGTTGATATGCCGTAAACCAAACCAAACCAGAAAAAAAAAAACAAAAAAACACTGGCAAACATTACTGAAGCAATTTAAATATAAAGATACAATTTTTATAACTTATTAAATTATTTTGTTTTGTCCGTTTTTCAACTTTTATGGTCTTATCCCCCCCACTTGTTTTAAGAAATATTTTTAGCAGAAATATCTTCAGTAAATAATCCCTACCTTAGAGTTCAATAAAATAAATTTGACAACTTGGAGGTCTTGTTTTAAACAAGTAAAAAAAATAGTTTCTACTGTAAAACGAAAAATTTTGAATGAAAATGTTCTATTAAAAATTTAATACTTACATTTACAGTTAATTAAGCTAATAATATTTTCAGTCAAAATTGACTATTATTCCTCAAGAGAGTAATTTTGTAAACTAACAAAAAAATAGTAAATGAACAATAATTCTTTAGACATAGGTTTTGGTTACTATAAAAAACTGAAACCTGAAATCCAAGGGAAATATCAAATGCATTTAAAATTAAAAAAAAAAAAATTTTTTTTAAAATCCAATTTTGAATGTAAACTATCAAACCAAGTTATTTAAAAAATAATCCAGAGTATATTTGTTAACTGCAACAATAAAATTCATTTTGTTATTTGAGGGAGAGGTTCTCAGATAATTTAGACCGGAAATCAGTTTGTTGAATACAGGTCCTCAACTTGATGAGAAAATACCAAGGCAGAAACTAGGAAAAGCTGCAATTTCAAAGACAATGTGAATAAGAATTAGTACCAGAAGCAAATATTAATAATGAAGATCACCTGACATAATTCACCAAAACGCTTACAAACTATAGGTGAAGCGAATATACCTAATTTTTTTTACCCCTACAAAGTGCCACAGGCCCTGATTTGACAAGAAATACCTAAAGGCTATCTGAACACATTGCAGCACCTTGAGAAAAATTAATTTAAATCCTATGAAAGAAAATCTAAACTTATTTAAAAACAGCAGAGCCAACGCTTGACGAATTATTAAGGAAGCTAAAAGGACTGTAATGGCCAGTGGTAGATGGACCAATACTATCTATATTAATGATATTTCCAATGTATAGGATTCAAGTAAACAACAATAGCTCCAAATTGCTAATCAACAAATATATATTGAAATAACATACAAGAACAAATATGCAATAAAACTGTGTTCAATGTATAGATTAAAGGAAAGAAGTTGTTGCCCTTTAATCCTAGATTGATTTGTAATTGATTGTTAGAAGAAAGTTCTCTTGAGAGAAAAATGTTCAGGAATCAATATTAGAACAAGGTCTGTTTGTTAGAATAGATAACACAAGAATACAATTAATTAAAAATATGTTGTGTTATAGATTGGTTTGAATAAACAGAGTTCTGGTTGATTGAACTTGGCAAAGTCACAGAGAGAAATGTAAGTTTATATTACGAAATTCTGTGTGCGTTTGAAATGTGATGAGTAAGATCGTGGATTTGTGTTGACGGCTAGGATCTTACTGACGACTTGCGAAAAGTCGCCCCTTTTAAGAAAAAGGGGTAGGCTCCCACAGAAACACGGGAAAACTAAATCTTGCATTAAAAATATTTGATTGGTTAAAAATTGACCAATCACTACACTCATACTAACAGAACAGGCAAGCAAGCTCAAAACCAAATGATTCAAAGAAACGACTGCGATGGCTAAATTGTCCTATATAAAGGTAGTAGTGATTTATTAGCCAATCACACGCGAATAAAATGTAAACATAGCAACCGCTACAGAAATACATGGAAGAACTATATGTCAAAAATAAACTCAAACACTAAGTCAAAAAACACATGGAACATGATAAAAAAGAGAATTGGCAAAAATAATAGCTATATCATTCCTGTTTGTGATTTTTGTGTTGTCTTTTATTGGAGTGCTAACATCTTAGCAGATAATTTCTTGCAGAATTCTGCCTCGAAAAATCAAACTGAAAATTTTCAAAACATCAGAAAAATTGAAGAAAAGCAAAAACTCAATTTAAAATCTAAAAATATAGAAAGTTATAACCAGCCCTTTACAAAACCAGAACTTAACCATATTTTGTTATAGATATCTAAAACATTTTCTAATCCTTCATAAAGATCATCACAAGCAACTGCCATATTTTGTGTTTTGGTTAATGATTTGATTAACAAAATACCAGCAATACATTTATGAAGAAAAATATTACCAGCAATAAAAATTGTTGGCATTAAATAACCCATTGTGGTTGATATGCCATAAAAGAAATTGAACCAAAAACAAACCTGATGATATTCCTTATGAATCATTAGAAAATCTTTTAGATATCTATAACAAAATATGGCTAAGTGGGAAAGTTCCAAATCTTTGGAAACAAGTAACAGTGATAGCCAAATTCAATAAAGGTTCCAATGATGAAATAAATGCCAATCCATCAAATTACAGACAAATATCTCTAACAAGTTGTATTTATAATGTATTAGGAATGATCAATGACAGTTTAACAAGGTACCTGGAATCCAAAAATTTAATATCAGAATTACAATCAGGTTTCAGGAACAAAAGAAGCACAACTATTTGATCAGGCTGGAGACATTCATTTAAAAAAAAAAAAAAAAAAAAAAAAAAAAAAAAGCACCTAGTTGCAATAATTTTTGATTTGGAAAAGCCATATGACACCACATGGAAGTATAGAATCATGAGATCTTTGCAACCTCAAACTCAAAGACAAAATGCCACTCTTCATCCAAAGTTTCCTAGAAAATCGGAATTTCAGTGTCTATTTGGGAAACACTCTCTCTAATGTAAAAGAGCTGGAAAGCAGTGTACCTCAAGGAAGCATTTTGTCAGTGACCCTTTTCAATATTAAAATTAATTATTAAACAATTCAACCCATGATCAAGACCTAGCAGAATTACAAAAAAGTGAGGAAGGAGGAAGTAACCCTTGCTTGACCCCACATAGGCCACACTCACATTTTCTTAAAGGAGAGGATCCTCCACTGTCTACAGGATGCGATGAACCATTTACAGTTGAATATATACTGGTGAAGTGTATTAATTTTTATGAAATTCATCTCAAATATTACCAGGTCATCAACCTGGAAGACCTATTTGAACTGGTTGATCTAAAGAATGATGTTTTTATATTTCTGAAGGAGATGTGACTATATCAAAGTATAGAGAAACTTGAGGTTGCTTTGTAGATGAATGTGTGCTGCTTACCAAGCAGAAGAGGAAAAACCAATGTATGTATAAAGTATTCATGTACAATTCATACATATATATGTATGAATGGGATTGGCATGAAATGACCCACAGAGTTGATATGCCAGAAAACCCATCAAATCAAATCTGACAATTTAAGTTTTCCAGCACAAAATACATTTTCCAGGATCTCGTGGCTCCCCCCCCCAATAAAAATTTTTTCCTGGGTTTTTACTCATGGAAAATTTACATTTTGTTTTCCAGGAAGCATAGGAACCCTGCCTACTTTTTACCCCACTTACCTATTTGCACTTTCCATTGGTCTTGATCAGTCATATATAGATTCAAATCTCTTTAAAAAAGAGTCACTATTTTGTTGTAAATTTAAGATTCTTAACATTAAAATCTTTAAGCCTAATAGAAAAATAATTTGAAGCTATTGGTATACATAAAAAATTAAATCTAAATCCAGGGTATTGTTATAAATTAAGTTACTGAGAACTAAAAAGAAAAAAATGACAACATTGATAAAAAGTCACCTTAAAATGAAACTATATTTGATTAAAATTTGGAGTTGTTCAAGTTATTTTACAATATAACTTGTGATACTGAATAGAAATTTCAGAAATAATCTAACTGCATTTTGAAATTTATTTTTTAAAGATACATTCCCAATAGTGAATATCATAAAAAGCACATTTTGTTGTTAGATGCTATTAAGACTATAAATTAACATAATTCAAAAGCATGTTTGGTATGATAGCTGTCATATCAATGTGCTTTTTTCATCCTTTTTTTTTTATTTAGGAAAAATGGCAGCATTTTTGTTTATTGAATATAAGACTCAAGATTAGAGGAAAGAAGGAGTAAAAAAAAAAAAAAAAAGAAAAAAAGAGCAACATTTTACCACATATCAAAAGTGGTTTGAGAGACTTTGTTCAAGTAGTCACTTCCTGCATAATGTTGAGGGTGATAGCAATCAAAGGCATTAATTGAAAATAATATACAACAAAGATTGTCAGTACGTCTTCAAATAAAGTATTGAAATAATTTCCATCAATATTATTAAGTTTGAGAAGTATCAATATCTTACTGTCATTTTTGGGACATTAGCATGTTATACACTCAAACTTAATATCCGTGACATTCCACACTACTTCAAATAAAAGCTAGGTAGGAAACCTCCATCAGGAGTGGAATGAACAATAGTAACTACTAGATTTCAGAAACCCATTTTAACTGAAATATTAATAAAATTTATAAATTAAAATTTACACTAATACTTGCTGCTTGGTCAATGAATACCAAAATGTTTCTTTATATATGAGACAGCTAATAGAATCATTAGTATGCAATGATCAAAATGTTATATTAATGACATCCGTAACATTCACCTTGAAACAACTTGCATGATCGTACAGGAACTGCTAAGCAATATTGATTGAGCATGTTCAGTACCTACATGGGTAAACCACTTAGGAATACCAGGTGTGCTGTAAGCTTGTATATATACAGGTAGTACAATAGATAATGGCTCAGAATTGGAGAGTCAGGTTCCAATTCCAGTAGGGCTTATTATATTCACTTTTGCACAAATATCCTTGGGAAAGGCATGAAACCACATCTTCTCTCCTCCCCAAACTATGTGTTTATTATTAAAACTTGTATCACTAAATTATTAAAAAGAAAAAAAAAATTTTAGATTGTATTTTCTGGATTTAAATTTCTCGCAATGGGTTGATAAACCATAAAAATGAATCAGATACAAATGTTAAAAAAAGAAAAAAATTTAAATACAGTATAAGCAGTTTGGTTGTATAGGTTGCTTTAGCGAAAGACTTCCATGTGAAGAAGGAAGGAGAGAGAGAGAAAAAAAAAACAAACTATTTGACTATATTTCAATGTTTGAGATATTACCTAAAATATAAAATAAATATCTCACTTTTACAACAACAAAATGGACAGTGAAACATTGACAAAGTTATTGAGTAAACTAAATGGACCACATCATACCAAAAGTTGGCTGTAGGAGGTTTTGAGGAGCATGGAACCACCTCTTAATTACTGGTGTTTCAGGTCAACCCTGACCTGGGGTGGTAGCACATGTTAGAGTCCCAGTTATGGGCAAATAGTTAACTGCCAAACTGGGGTCAAAACACTATGAAAGTAAAAATAGGTTATTACCGGCAATATATTTTTTGAAGAAAAAAAATATTACCAGCAATAAAAATGTCGGTATTAAATGACCAAAGTCAAAACAAACCAAAAATTGTTCTTCCTTCAAAGGAAGTGATACTCTGTGTATATAGTAAGAATGGAAGAACGCTCTCTATTATGAATTCTTTCTGAAGAATTCAAAGACAAGAAGGAATTTTAATTAAAGGAACTGCAGGTAGCCATCAACAAAGAGTATCCCTAGAGAAAAGGTAAATATATTCAATCAGGAATCATTATCTTTTCTCTTCATCCCAACTCTTATTATTCTTTCTTAATTTTTCTTTCTTTCACACATTAACTTCTTACATTATTAATTCATTAATCTGCCATATTACTAAAGATATTGCATATTTGTTTAAAACAAAAATCTCAATTTCCTGGAAGTCTATAACAAGTAATTAATTTTCACTGAAAAGAAAAGGAGGAAAAAAGAAAAAAAAAAGAAACCAGAAAATAGTGAAATAAAAACAAATAGATGTTCAACAAATGTAAAAATAAAAAAAAAGAAATTTTTATTTTTACTTAAACCAAACAAATTTTTTCCTACCCAATCAAATATACAGGGTATGTGTTGGAACATTTTAAGGTACTTCAGATTAGATAAGTAAACTTGAACGCTTTTAATAAATAAAAGCTAGACTCAACACCATTTTTTTCATTAATTGTATCTTCCATTTATGATATTTGTAATGATCAGAATTTGCCACAATAACCATTTTTTCTCTTTCCATAGGAAATGAATGTATAAAATCAATGATAATCAGACATAACTTTTTCATTTTTTTTTTTTTTTAAGTAAGCTGGACAATTTTTTTTATTTAAATAAACCTACAATTAATACTAGATTTATATAATTAATACTAGATTTTAGTATGAGCAGTAACGGGTTAATAAAAGTTATACTTTTTGAAAAATTCTTCAGATTTTGCAATTGAGCAGTGATGTTCCTATACAGACAATAAAAATGATAACCAGATGCATTATACATATAAGAAATTGATCAACAAAATGTCCAAAATATGATAAAAAAAAAAAAATAAAAAAAGTCACACATTGTTAAAATAGTAATATAAACAAATTACTCTATCTAAAAATAAGTTGAGATTTTCATTGTAATGCTATAGTTCAAAATGTAATTAGATTTTTAATTCAGTTCAGAAATTAATTCTTAATTATTTTTTTTTTAAATAATGAATGTACATGGTGTATTGTATTTCTTTAAATATAAATAAAAAGTTTATCAAATGAAAAGCAATGTGTATTCTGGTCCATAAAAAACAAATTTTAAGTGCAAATCTAATGAAAATTCCAACTTTTCAACCCAATTAAAAAAAAAAAATAAATAAAAAAAAATAAAACAAAAGTCTACAGAATAAAATACTAACACGTACAAAATTTGTATTATGTCATATACAAAATAATAAAATTTTTACTTTGAAAAAAAAAAAAAAAAAAAAAAAAAATGTATTACAGTCTTATTTTTTTTTATTTTTTTAAATAATTTAACATGAAAACAATTAGACACCCATTACAAGTTAATGAATAAGTTTTATAACCAAAACTATGCTAAATAAATTAAATAAGAAATTAGTGAGTATAATAAAATGTTCATTCAGTCTTTTATTTTCAAATTACTATAATTACAAATTTTCTAAGCATGAGAAGATGATAATGTATGTGCAGTGAAAAAAAACAAATAAAATTCTGTCCAAGCATATTTTACTTTCTTCGTTTAAACAAAAAAGTAAAAAAAAAAAAAAATACAAAAAGGTATGTTTGTGTATAATGAGTGCTGAAAAGTTCTAAGCCCAGTATAGTTTTCAAAATGTGGCCAAATGACCACAAACATCAGAATTTATTTATTTATTTATTTTTTTTATCTGTTTTTGGTGGGACTGTGAACATTTCTACACCCCATTCTATATAACACTTTGTTCAAAAACAGGCAATTGATTGGCAGGGAATGAGGCTTAGAAAAAGTGGGGGGGGGAATAATTTGTATCTAGATAATCATTATCATCACATAGTTAATATACAATGCATACCTATATTACCCACCTCGAAAGGCACCAAAATACTTAAGAGTGGTGAGTTTCATCACATTGACTAGAGAATAAATATTTTAACACACACACATTTTATTATATATATATATATATAGATATATATATATATATATATATATATATATATGTATATGCACGTGTGCATGTATTACATGCATATATTTTAAAACTATGTTTTTTAATTTATTGATTAAAAAGTGTCATTTCTGTATTTTCATGAATAATGGTAACAAATTCATGTCTACAAAAATCAATTACACTGATACCACAAAAATGAATCAAACAAACAGAGATAAATAACCAAAAATATTTTAATTATTTTTACAGGTCCCTAAAATAATTTGAACTTGTTTTCTCTTTAGGCTTATCAAATAAATATTTTATTATCAACATAAATAATAAAGTGAGCAATAACTAGTAATTGATATAAGAAAACAGACAAAAAAAATTCCCCTTTAATTTATCAGATTAGCCTTCAACAGTTTATTTAAATAGAACAGTTTTATCAACTACATTCAATTATTCATAAGTTATTGATGACAAGTTACAAAAAAAAAAAAAAAAAAAAAAAAAAAAAAAAAAATTTGGAATATTGTTTTAAAAAATTTGGGTTTGTATTTTAATGAGAACAAAGGATACTGCTTTAAATATTTTTTTTTTTTGAATTTTTAAACTCTTAAAACGATTTTTCAAAAGTCAATTTTTTTTTCATTTGTTTTTTTTTTCAGGAGCAAAAAAGTTATGAGGAAATCACACCATTTTAAATACAAACAATTCTGTTGCATCGAAAGTGAAAATAAAATAAATTTAAAAAAATAAAATAGGATTCAAAAGTAGATTTTTTTTCAATTTGTTTAAATTATGCACACACAAAACATCTACAAAAGATTTTTCTGTAAAGATATTTCCGAATAAATATATTTAATGAAAACAAACGTATAAAATGCAGAAAATGTGTAACAAGACAAGGTACTAAATATAAATGTAATTTAGATGATTGACTACAGTAAATTTTACAAACCGATCAAATGTGAAATGGTAATATAAAATATCTACCAGTTTATTAGAGAATCTACCTTATAACTAAATCTTAGAAATTGAACAAAATGCAACAGTTATCTCCACAACAGATGGTGTGGGGGATAAAAACAATTTTTTTTTTTCAAATTACTTAACCCCCCCTTATTTTTAAAACTATCTAAATTTTGTTGACTATATAGACACAAGTGAATATTTACTCTTATTTGAATTTCACTTGATCTACATTATACTAAGTAGATATTTGTATATTACAGCATAAAAGTTAGACAATCAAATCAGTCAAATTAAAAAAAAAAAATTAATTTTTTTTCATTTCCTAATTTAAATGCTAAAAAATTCTTTATTTCTTTAAAACAAGTTTTTCATCAGAAAAAGAACCAACAGAATGTTGAGAATTTTATTTTAGCACAGAATTTTATTAATTAATGCAGGGCACTTAAGGAGTAACTTCCCCTTTATCACAAACAAAACTCAAAATGATATATAGTTTTCAATATATTCAGCAGTCAAATTTGAAGTAAAAAGATAAGTATGGATTTCATTTTCGTCTTTCGTCATATGAAGAAACAGTTCAGATTAAAATAATAGGGATCTGTAAAAGTATGCAATAACTGTTACTTGGATTTTACTAGAAAAAATGATCGTATCAACATCAAAATTTATATTTTACAAATCAAAATAGTAACCAGTAACAGAAATAAAAAACAGATTCAAATACATGAATACATTTTAACCATAGCCTAAAAACAGCAGTAAATGCATTGAAAACTGATGCATGTATATAAAAATTTCATAGTTTTAAGCACAACACAGTTTTCAGATAAAATGTAAAATAATATAATGAAGTAGGTGTTAGTACTAGTTTTAAAATTTTCCTCATTTTATTAATTCTAATATAAACTACCTAAGAAATAAAATAAAACTGTTTATTTTAACAATGTATGCATATAAGCACATGAAACTTTTTTAATTACATTTTTTTTAAATTCTATTAAATATAAATAGCATTAAAATCTTACAAAATTTAAAACAAAATTAAAATACAAAATCAGTTCATGAAAGTTCTTTTCTACAAACTATTTTTAGAAAATGCCTAAAATTAATAAACCAATTTGTATTTAAGTTCTTGTAAAGTAGTTAAACAAAGAAAAGATATAGATATATGTAGATATCCTGTATAGGATGTTGTAAGTTAATAACTGCTTTTAACATGTAAAAATGATTATTAAAAATTCATAATTTTAAATCCAGCCCAAAATGTTACTTAAAAGAAATCAGTAAATAAAAAGTATAGGTAGAACTGTGTAAAACTATGAAAATTTTATGTAGTCAACAGATAATACAGTATAATGATAGGATAAAGAACAAATATAAAACGTTTATCAACCTAACATATTTCACTTTTATTAAAGCTTCAGAGAAGATATGGAGAGGAAAAAAAATGGCTGAATGATCAAGATGGCTGGTGAAAAGCAGACAGTCATGAAAATTGTAAATGATTATATTTATATATCAATGAAATGTAATTTTTATTCTCTCCATATCCTATTCTCTTATAAAGGTTTAATAAAAGAGAAATATGATAGATTGATAAATGTTTATCCTATCATTATCAGATTCTGATCGATATTTGATCTGTATTTGATCCCAATTCATATTTTATTTTCATATGTGTGTGTGTGTGTGTGTGTGTGTACATTACAGTTCAAAAGTTTGAAGCCACCCACAGAATTAACAAAGGATGAGCTTGACAGAAGAGTTGGAAAAAAAAAAAAATGAACTCAGATTCATTGAAAAAGAATGGAATCAATTATTTTTGTAACAAATGCCAAAATTTGTGCTGGAGTAATGAAGGCTAAATGAGGATATTTTGATGAGAGCAAAATTTAAGCATAAAATGCTTATTTCTTTTTGTCATAATAAAATTTCTAATAATAATAATAATAAAAAAATAAAAAAAAAAATAAAAATCATGTTTCATTATTTTTAACAGTGTATAATATTTTTCTCTTATTTAAAGTACAAAGCAACTACTTTTTGGGCCAATTTAAAAAATTACCTGGTTCTGACTTCAAATTTTTGAACTGTAGTGTTGTAATGTACACACATTATATATATATGTGACCCAAAATGACAACCATGGAAATACAGCAGAGTAACAAAAAATTTTTTTTAAAAAAGAGGCAATGAACAGTCAGCATGAAGTCATAACCACAAGTCATTATTTTTTTTTTTTTTTTTTTTTTTTTTTTAAATATGTCAACAAATACAATTTCAAAAACAGTAAAAATAAAGGAGGTATTACGATGTTCCAGGCAAGTAAGTGATATATCGATCAAAAGAGAAAAAAAAAAAGTTAAAAAAAAAAAATTTAATTGCATATAATCTTCAAAAAACTTTAAGTGTTCTGTTATTCTGTAAAAACACTATTAATAAACTCTTTATTCTGATTAATTTGATAATTGTAAGAAAAAGTTTGTAGAAGAGAAAGAACTAAAATGTGTTTCAGAAGCAAAACCCAACATCAAGGATTATGCATGGAAACTGAAGTGATAATGAAGTCAGTTATTAGTTGTATCAAAAGATTTTTACCAATTTATGTTACAATTATTAACATCAAAATTTCATCTAATTTGTATATGAATTAAGATTTTTAACATAAGACTTAATACAGTACGAAATATTGTAGAAACATTAAAGATATTTTCCTTATGATGATTTCATTAGTTGAGATTCCATATACATTAATTATGAACGATATGAGAATTCACAAATATATTTTAAAAGAAATCTATATTAACCTACTTATAAAGCTAAACATTGAATTTATGAGTACTTGCTTATATATGCAAAAGTGAATTAAAATAAGCTTTTCATAATTTTTCATTCAGCTTTTTACAAATTACATTTCATTGAATCATCTATAATTTTTATATGACTGCCTGTTTTCCACCAGTCATCTAGCCATCTTTATCATTCACATTTTCTAATATTAATTTCAATATTTGTCTTTACTATTTGCACTGACAATACTGTAATGATAGTGTGCTGAATGTTGCATTTATATATGCACATGCAGATATTATGTGCAGAAATGTACCAATAAGTTCTCTGCCTAATCAAGAAGGAAATGGGAAGTGGTTTGGGCTTAAAAATTTTAGCACATCATATATATTTCAACAAATAAAATGTCTTATTTGGCGACATCAATGATACATTTGTTGCTGCCATATTCTCCACAATCATCAATGATGACATGCCTAAGTGTCGGTTTATCATGACATGAAAAAATAATTCTCCCAGCCCCACCCTCTGACCTTATTTTTCTATTTAGTGTAGATCTGACTTCCAATTTGTTAATTGAGACATACCCACAAGTATATTTTTAATTCTTACCTTACACCTCCCCACTTTAACTTTCAGAAAAGAGGTAAAGTTTTGTTTTTAAATTTACCTAAGAAAAAAAAAAAAAAAAAAAAAAAAAAAAAATCATTTTTATCATCAGCAGTTATCAACCATTGTCTGAGGAAATACAATCATGGTATTGAAACATGAAAGCTTGTAAAATGTTTATTATAATATATATATATATATATATATATATATATATATATATATATACTGAATATATTCAGTGTCCTAGACTTTTAGCTGAAGATTTTGTTAAGTAAAAACTTCTATGATACAGGTAGAAATTAAGCTGTTCTGAGGGAATTATGTATCCATTATTATTTGAGGTATCTATCTATCTCCTCCCACAATTATGAGTTAAATAGTGGGACATAAAAATTGTTATTCGTAAAAAAGTTATTCTTACAATCAAAAATATTTCAATTTTGGAATAACCAATAAAGGGTTGGATTGACAAGCAATAAAATAAAATAAAATAAAAAATAAAATAAAATAAAAAATAAAATAATAAGAAGTAAGAATGATTTATCTGGACAAAGAATTATATAATACTATTATTATCAATGTTAACAATCAAAATTTGACTAATTGGTATTTGCAAAATTCTGGTTGATAAAATTCATTTCCTATTTCACCCCAAGACTATACATGCGAATTCACAAAAAGCAATACAAATGTGAATAAGATCTTTTAATGCCAAATATAAAAGGCATACAATATATTCAGCAACTTATAACTGCAACACAAATTGCTACATGCAGCATAATGCATGTATATGTATGTCATACCAAGCAAGTATACGAATATGATAGCAAACAAGTATACGGATATCCCATTCATAAACAAAAATTAAGATTCCGTAAACTAATAAAAAAAATTGCCTATCTTCTGGAAAGTGAATGAATGATCAATTAGAAATTTTCAATCATAAGATCCTATGAACTAAGCTTAAATTTACTTTAGATCTTTTGAAATACAAAAGTAACATACAGAAATACAAAAAAAATTATTTAAACAAAAAAAAAAAAAAAAAAAAAATTTACTCATAGTTGGGAAAAACTCATAACTAGGTGGGGAGAGTAATTTAGCCAGTGCTCAGGTACAAAGTGAGATTGTATTTTCAATCAAGAACTTGTCCAATAAGTACCCTAATGAATTATGCAAGTCATTGTTTGAAGTGAAATGTTACATTAACAATCAGTATTAAAGAAATTATTTTAAAGTTTTATGTTGAAAAAGGATTTTGAAAATTCTTTGTAACTTATTAGTTGTAATGAAAATTATTGCATTTAAAAGTTATTAGTCCTATACAAATTTAAAGTAAAAACTGTTTATTCCAGATCTAAGTGATTGTGAAAAATTACAGATATGTATATAAAAAAAAGAAAAAAATTTTTTTGAATTAAGATTTTTGCAAAAATTATTTTATCAATTTTTTACATAATAAAACTGAAATTAAAAAGAAAAAAGAAAAAGTATCTTGGTTTTTATTCTATTTTTACAACATATGCTATGATTATGTTTTAATCTACTTATGACACATTACCTCCTGGAACATAAAATATATATATATATATATATATAAGTTTGTATAAAAGTCGATAACCCAAAAAAGAACTTTTCAGTTTAAGGACAATTTTATTTAATAATAATAAAAAATAAAAGAAAAATGAAAAATTGTGAGAAAAAAATGAGTGATATTTAAAAATGTACAGAAAAAGATTTGGTGAGAAAAACAAAAAACAAAATACAAAAAAAAAAAAAAGACAAAAAAAAACAAATAAATCATAAGATAAAAATCTTTTAAAAGTTTTTTTTCTACTTTGATCCATCTATATTTATGACTACCTTGCCCAGACATTAATAAAAATACATTTCTTGATTTTGTCATATTTTTGGTTTTATCATGTTTGCAGGTTTAATTATACAAAATAAAAATTAAATATAGTACTTAAAGTATACAAGAAAGCATAACCAATATGAATCAAAATAATCAAGTGGGAGGTCTTCCGAAAACTTACATTTTAGATAGAAATGTTTCCTGTGTAAGAGTATGTATATAAATTTGTATGTATGGTTTTGTTTATAGCATGTAGACAAAACTGCAAAAGAAAAATTAGTAAAAAGTATTTAAAGAATAAAAAGTTTATAAGCATTAGCAGAATGAATATGTTTATGGCAACATAACTATTTTAGTGACCAAATTTTGTTCCCAACAAAGTTTGAATTTACATTAGAATTAAACAAATTTAAAGAAAAAAAAAAAGAAAAAAAAAGAAATCCATTTGTAGCATAATTTTTTTAAATGAACGCACACGTTTATATATATATATATATATATATATATATATATAAAATGATAAAGCATTTCAATAAATATGGAGATAAATAAAATATATAAATTAACTAAAGTACCAAACACTATAGTTAGCAGATATGATGAATATCAAAAAATCTTTACAATTGTTACAAAAAGGTAAAAAAAAAAAAAAATAAAAAAAATATCAAAGCTATATATAAAATGAAAACCGTGGTTAAATAAATAAAATCAAGTATATCTATTAAATTGGAAGAAACTTTTACAAAAAGTAAAGATAATCCTGATTATTGCATACAATAAACAATAACAAGTGTTAACAACAAATGGTTTCCATAAACAGTTAATACATAACATCACAAATCTCACTCAATTTACATGTGAACTCTGTAGCATTAGTATTTTCATTGTAAATGATAACTAAATCATTTCTTTTCTAGATTTTCATATAAAATACTAATGTATGAAAAGACAATTTTTTTTTTTTTGTTTTTAAATAGCAAGCAACAATTTTTTCAATTTTTATTTTAGATTTTTCAATTTTATCTTTTTTATAAATATAAGTTTCAAATATAGAATTATCTTTTGAGGTCACAGGGATTTTATACATTACATATACAACAAAAGACAAAAACAAGTTAGAGCAGTTTTTGTCAATTATTCAAAAATTAATTATTTTAGTAAATTAATTATGTACGCTTTATGCATGTGTGTATGTATAAAATATTTCCAAGATAAGCAGTAAGGAGCAAATAAATAAAATAGTTATTTGAACATTCAAGTTCACTCATCTTTAAAAAAGTAAATGTAAAAATAATTGTAAATATCAGTGAAATATTCAAATATAAATTATGACAACTAACAAAATATTGTAAGTTGACATGAAAACAGCTTAGACATTTGTACAGATCTTAAGCAAAAAAAAAAAAGGTTTTAACTAAAGTAACAACTTAAAAGTATTGGGAGTTTATAATAATTATTGGTACTACTAATATACAACCGAGTAAACAATTATAACAAATACTAAGGAATATTCAATAAAAATACTGTAGCATGTTCAGAATTTCAGAATATGCAGTGAGGCAAAGGAAAGAATTTCCAGCAAACGTGATTTCCTGCTTCTTTAAATTATTTTCTGTCAGAGAAAATTTAAAATCTAAGTCAGTTTTGGTTTAAAAATATTTTAAATGGATGTCAGTCAATGGTATTTTTTCTCCTTAGAACTAAATTTGCTATAAAAATATATCTAAGTTGTTTAGGTAGTTTGAAGAGACTTCAAAATTTTGCATAAAAACAATTATTAAACTATAATTCGTTTTAAAGAGAAAAAAAGCCATATTTAAATCTTAACTTTTTTAAATTGAAAACAGTTAAGTTAACTGGTATGAGTAAGAAAAGAAAGATGAATCTAGAGTTAAAAAGAAGAGGAGGAAAGATGAATCTAGAGTTAAAAAGAAGAGGAGGAAAGATGAATCTAGAGTTAAAAAGAAGAGGAGGAAAGATGAATCTAGAGTTAAAAAGAAGAGGAGGAAAGATGAATCTAGAGTTAAAAAGAAGAGGAGGAAAGATGAATCTAGAGTTAAAAAGAAGAGGAGGAAAGATGAATCTAGAGTTAAAAAGAAGAGGAGGAAAGATGAATCTAGAGTTAAAAAGAAGAGGAGGAAAGATGAATCTAGAGTTAAAAAGAAGAGGAGGAAAGATGAATCTAGAGTTAAAAAGAAGAGGAGGAAAGATGAATCTAGAGTTAAAAAGAAGAGGAGGAAAGATGAATCTAGAGTTAAAAAGAAGAGGAGGAAAGATGAATCTAGAGTTAAAAAGAAGAGGAGGAAAGATGAATCTAGAGTTAAAAAGAAGAGGAGGAAAGATGAATCTAGAGTTAAAAAGAAGAGGAGGAAAGATGAATCTAGAGTTAAAAAAAAAAGGAGGGGAAAGATGAATCTAGGGTTAAAAAAAAAAGGAGAGGAAAGATGAATCTAGGGTTAAAAAAAAGGAGAGGAAAGATGAATCTAGGGTTAAAAAAACA
>OZ010616.1:55214628-55277128 GCA_963932145.1 Acanthosepion lycidas
TTCAATGAAACTAGATTTTATTATACATTTTACCTTTTTAGGATTCATCATATAAAAAAAAACAAGGAAAAAGGAAAAAAAAAAAAATGTATGTATACTTAAACAATAAATTAGTACCTTTTCAGCTAAGCTTGCATTTCACATGTTCAATGAAAATGAGTAACTTAAGAGCCGTTATTATTTATTCTGTATCGTTATAATTCTTAGTTCATGTAGAAAGTTATTTATATATTCTCCCAGCTTTTCTGTATTGAATTTAAGGTAAATTCTCATCTTATTTCCAGAATGGCTTGAAAGCAAGAGATTCATATCGCCTTTTCTGAAATTAATTTGCAGTAAATACTTATCCAATTGTTTGTAGGTTTATTCTTGTTTTTCCATGTCGACAATGTGTGTATTAAAGTATTAATGATTTATTATTTAAGTACTTCTTTCATTTTCTGATCTAATAAAGCCGAGAAAGATAAAATGCATAATCAAATCTAGTTTCAACTAATCAGTCTTCCATTTGTCATATTTCTTCAAAACTGGAAGTATTCTGTATCATATTTCATATACATATATGAGGAGTTGTAGGTATTAGCCACATTTTCTTTTTAATTTCAAATGTTTGAGTAAAGTACAGTTTCTCAAACTTATTTGACCTTAGTTATTTCAGATAATTTTTAAAACTGACAAATATATTTTTTTTTTGTTTAACCTGACAAGTAAAATGAAAAGTAATAATCAGTGTATTTCATATTATATAAATAAAGAATATAAGTAAAATGCCACTTTTCTACCTATGTTGGTAGGTAGAGAATTAACAGTTAATGATAAGGATGAGCTTAGTGATGATTTACAGGTGTTTTAATGTCTGGTGCTAATTTTTGCAAGTAGAAGGCATAAATGTCTCCTTTCAATGTTAAGACTATTTCTACCTTTAGTTAAGAGAAAAAAAGATTTCCCAAAAAGTGATGCTCAAGGGAGATAAAGCCAACAGTGTCATCATTTAGAAATTTGGGCCAACTGTTTCACATACAGTCTATTTCTGAGATGAGGTATTGTAATTATTTACAGTGTTCAGACCATTGTCCTCATATTCGCATTTCAGTCATTGTAAGCTCCAGCCTTCTTCAGGTGATTGGAATTTCAATCCGAACCCTTTATTTCATCCATGGGGATAAATTGTTCTAGTTCCATATGCCATTCCTCATCCACATATATCAGTTTCAGTTATTTTCCTTTAACTCAACTCTCCAAGTTATTTATTCATCTGTTATGGCCAGGTATTGAACTCACTACTCTTTGGGTCAAGTCATTGGGTTACAACACAAAGACTTGTGAGTTTAATGCCTGGCCACGGCAAAGGTGAACAAATAACTTTGCAAGTTGAGTTAATAAAGGAAAATAACTGAAATTGAAATATCCAGAAAAGGTATGGCATGTGGAACTGGAACAATCTAGTCCAGTGGATGAAATATAAAGTTCAGTTCAAAATTCTAACCACCTGAAGATGGCTGGAGTGTACATTGGACTATTATCCTTATCTTTGCTGTCATTTATTACATTTTGGCCAAACAATGTAAACCATAAATAGTTTCATATACATGTCATTACAAAATATGAAAGTCTAGAACATTATCACATAACTAATGTCAACATTTGACTATTCTGGAAAATTCTCAAATTTTAGTACTTTTTATACTATCTAGGGATTTTTTAAAAATCTCCATTGGTCAGAGAGTGCCTTGCTGTACAGATTTTGTAACAGAAGCATTTAACAAAAAAAAGAAAAAAAAAGAAAAAAAAAAAAAAAAAAAAAAAAATTATATATATATATATATATATATATATATATTTGTAAAATCCAAACAGCTGTTACTATAGAAGATCTTATAATTAAACAAATGTAATGATAGCAAATGGTGGCTGGGAATAGTTATAAAAAAAAATATTAAAGAAATTGCACCATTTCATCATTTTTTTTTTTTTAAAGTAATTGGTATATATTTACTTACTAAACTTTCATACTAAATTATTCTGAAGCATTCATTTTGAAGTGATCAAAAAAGGAAAAAAAATATAGGTTTTATTAAAACATCACCTAAAACAATGAAATATCCTCAGAATTATATATATATATATATATATATATATATATATATATATATATATATATATATATATATATTAAAAAGTCAATTTTTATAAAAATATGTTAAAGCAATCAATTGGTATGTGCTTTACAATTTTTCTGGGTAATTTCCATATAAAGGTGTGAGCATGAAATCATAACCAGGTATTGAACTCACAGCCCCTGCTGAATTTAATATATTAAGGCAGTGGAGAACTTGGAAAGAGGAATTAACAGGAGATAACTGATAATTGACACCCATTAGACATGGCATGTGGAACTAGAACAGTCCACCCCTGTGAGCGAAATAAACGGTTCAGTTCGACATTGCAACCACCTGAAGAAGGCCAGAGCGTACTATGGCCAAAATGTTGATAAATATGGTAACAAAGATGAGGACAATAGTCCAAATAATGTAAACAGTTTACATAATACCTCATCTCAGAAATATAGACAGATACTGGGGTATATGCATATTAATTATTCATTGAATCAAATATTTTAAAACTAATTGTTTTTCTTTTAAATGGTGTGTGTGTGTGTGTGTGTGTGTGTGTGTGTGTGTGTATATAAATGAACATACTTGGTTAACAAGAGATTCAATGAATCCTTGAGAGAAAAGAAAAAAAAAAAAAAAAAAAATGTAGTGTGATTTCAAGACAAAAGAAAAAATTGTTACTTTTTGAAATCATTAATTTCAACAAAATAAAAATAAACAGAATTTAATTTTATCTGAAAAATCCCCAAACATAATTACTATGATGAATGCAAAATACATCATTTTCTTTTAGCATTTTAAGTATTTATTTTTTTAAAGTTCCCCCAATAATATTTAATAAAAATGGTGGGAAATCCATCAAATTGTTATAAAATGCATAGCTTTAAAATGAGAACATTTATGGACATTTAATTTGTGCATTATGCTTTAAGGGTTCAATTACTGCATTTCCAATTTATTTTTTCATATACACTTAATGAATAGAATTAAAATTTGAAATGCTTTTACTTTAGAAATAAGCTTGGTCATTTTAACTGAATAATAATGTTTTGAGTTCTAAATTCTAGACACTGATTGATGCAGTGATTTTCCTTGGCTAGTATTAATGGATTTTACATGAAACTGATTTTGTTTGGTTAAAAACCTATTAAGGTGTGTGTGTGTGTGTGTTTAGGTAAATCATAATTACAAAACTTCAGAATTGCTTATCTGACAATTATAGAAATTCAAATTGTATATTTGATCAAAATATCAGCTGTTGCTATAATTATGGTACACATGTTTTTAGTTGATATCCATTTTTTGTCAAAGTCTCTCTCAAACAGTGAAATAAATACCAACCTGCCAAGATTGAGAAAAAAAATCTACTGTCCAACAGGAATTAAACCTGTAACTCTTTCCGCTATTAGGGAAACCACCTCTATAGCCAAAGTTTGTAGTTACCAATTTGGATATAGGAAACGACATTAGTAGAGCAAAGGTCACCTGTAGAGAAATTGATAACGGCATGCTTCAAATATAGTAGTGATTTTCCTGATGGAAAAATAGGGTAGAGGTTCAATTCCTGTTGAGAATTTCACTTTTTTCTTTAGATGGACTCCTAGAACTAAGCCAGTTGGTGTGTATTTCACTGTTTTAAAAAAAAAAAAAAAAAAAAAAAAAAAAAACATCAACTCAAACATGTATACCAACTAAAAACTGCAATCAGAAAAATATCCAATTAAAAATTCTTAGTCAATGAAGCTTACCAACTTAAAATATACATATCTGTAGCTAAAAACATTGTAAAATTATTTATCTTCTCATTTTACTCATGAAATAATAAAGAACAATTTTAAAATTCATTATCTGTGTAAAAATAATCAAATAAACTAAAAATATTTTTAATTACAAAATTATATAAATAGATATTCTGAAGCAATACATTTAAAACAAAAATTAAGCAAAAATAAAATTTTACAAGCTCAAATGAAAAATTGTAATAATAAACACTTTATATTGTAAAAGTAAGATCATGCCAGTTCCTCAGAGCATTTTTATGTGAATGTGTCAAAAGAAAAGAGTTGCTATGAACTCACTGCTGTAATCATTTATTCCACAACTTCTGAACAGCAGTTATTAATTTTATTTAAGGAATATTATTTGCTGTATCAAATGGTGTGCAGGGAGAAAAATAACACTTAAAACAAAATATCTATTACCCAAAATTAAGTGTTAAGTAGACATATATTCTGTACACAAGTTAAATATGTAAAAGAAATAACAGTCCAGTAGAACTCTAGCCAAAAATAGGCTTACCTAGAAAAAGTTTTGATAGGATTCTATTATACATCACTTGAAAGTAAAAGAAAAAGAAAAAAAAAAGTATTTCAAACTGTAACTTTTAGAGAAAAAAAGTTATAAATAAAAACATTACTCTGGATGATGGAAAAGAATTAAAAAAAAAAAAAAAAAAAAGTGCTTTTGGATGAAAGTTTCTATCACTTTCCAAGTTGAAAGAATTTTCAGAATTTCTAAAAAAAAAAAAAAAAAAAAAAAAAAAAAAAAAATTATATATATATATATATATATATATATATATATATATATATGTGAAAATTATTTGTAAATATTTAAGAATTTGGGTGCAAATTGGGTCATGCCCAAAGGGAATAGGGACTGCAAAGGATCATTATACGATTGGAAAATAATATGTAATAAATATATAGTAATAAATAATAATATATAATAAATAATATACATTAATAATTAGAATAAAATTAAGATCTTCATTGCAATGAGCACTTAATTCATACAACCAGTAATTACTTCTAAAATACTTTAGTGACAGATGTGTTTGTGTCAATTTGATTGGTTAATGACCCTTTAAAATAAATCTGCTAAAGTGTAATTAATATGATTGGAGGGGTACTTCGAAATGATGTAATGGTTAGTGTAAGCTTGTCTCACTCCTAAACGACATTTAATAAACTGCTATACTGATTGGAGTAAGATCATTTAAAAGTTTCGAGATCCATTTATTACCAATTGGGTGGCAGTCTTTAAAAGGTAAGGCTAAATTTTGTGTATCCCATACCTTATATCAATAGAAAAAAAAGAAAAGAAAAGACCAATTTCATTGTTAATATGTTAACCAGTGTATATGTGTGTGTGTATATATTTTTAAATAAAAACAGACCACTTTAAGGTTCTATGTAATAAATTATTTCACCACAGCCCTTTTAAAAGGACTGCGGATCATCAGACTACTTCCAAACAAAAAATGAAAAGAAAATTTACACATTTTTGACGGGCTGTATTAAACATATGTAAATTAACAAAGTGAGGGGGGAGAGAGAGAAGACATGAGTGAGTTAGCAGATATTGACACATTTAAACGGTTAACTTAAGTTATATATTGAAATCGAAGGAGTAGAGAAGAAAAAACTCAGAGAGAAAAAGAGAGAAGGAAGTTAAGATAGAAGAGAAGATGTCACTAATTTTCTTTGTAAAAAAAAGCTAGAAACAGATGCTGTTATTTTGTTTTACTTTGAAAGTGTTATTTTGGGGGTTCATAAAGATTATTTTAAAATGGCTGTGGTGAAATAATTTATTACATGGAACCTTAAAGTGGTTTGTTTTTATTTAAATTATTTGCTCTGGATTTACATTGAGCTATCTGGATTTTATCCTCCTTAGGTTTACCCATACAGATTACCTAGTTTTTCATAAACTAATATATATATATATATATATATATATATATATATATATATATATAATGACCACTAACATTATATATATATATATATATATATATGATAAAGAATGCTTTATATAAAAAACAAAGTGATGCTATATAAACTTTTCAATATAAAATATATACAGAATATGATAGGATAAGGGACAAATAGGAAACATTAAAATGTTTCACTTTTATCAGCAAATGAAAAATGAAGAGAAGGAAATTATATTTTTTATTTTATGTTTTTCACTAATCAAGCAGATCTAACATATTTGTCCTGTCAAGTGGTGTTCATATGTAATTCTTGTGCATCACAATTCTAGTTGGTCTATGCAGAATTCTACTGATAATTGTATGTGCATTTGTTATGTTCAATTCACAGAGCAATATACAAAAATAAAATATAAAAATTTAGAATTGAGTGTCCTTTTCAACCACCTGACAATTGTGTGACTGCCTACAAATAAAATGTGTATACTGTAAGTCATGAAAAACAATGAAATATGAGTGTATATATATATATATATATATATATATATATATATATATATATATATATATATAAAGTGACAGTAATATTTAAATGTACATAATTTTAAAAACATTTTATTTTTAATTGAAATTTTAAAAACTGCCATTTAGAAGCAATGTTTTAATTAATAAATTTTATTTTTAAATTCAATTTTTATAGAAATAATGTATATCTTTGTTAAAATACAGTATCATTGTTGTATACTATATGACATTAATAAAAGTAGTCAAATGGGGCTCCAAAAGATTTTATGGATTTATTTAATGTTTTTCACTAAAATTATGTACTATTTCTTTTGCAACTAAAAACAATCAAATTATGAGATCTTAGAGAAAATTGCAAATAAGGAGGAGGCTTATTACTTAATATCAGGAAGAGCCAGCTGAAGTTTTGGGGACACAATAAGGAAGGAGGGCCTGGAGAATCTGATACTCACAGAGGGAAAGAGAGACAAGAGAAAACAACGTGTGACATTCCTGGTAGACTTAAGCAAGTGGATGACAAAACGTGGTCTGGGGGAGAAAGCAAAGGGAAAGAACTTGTTGAGAGCTGCAAGGGACAGGAGGAGATGGAGAGCCATGATCACCTATGTCCTGAAAGGACATGGCACATAAAAAAGAATTTTTTTTTTTTTTTTTTTTTTTTTTTCCCCCCAGATAAACATGCATTAGTGAATGAATTCTTTTGATGCAAAAAAGTTAAATATGTTGGCCCTCCCAAGAAAGGATATGTGTTAAGCTATATTGTTACAGCAAGAGCTAAATAAACAAAAAGGCAAAAAGGGGAGAAAAAAAGAATATTCTGAACTTCTAAATTTAAAAGAATTTATCATAGTTTTAGTACATAAAAAAATAACAAGCAGTCCAACATATATTAGGTTGGTGCAAAAATGACGTAATAATGTAGTTTTTTGACATTTTTTAACGTCAAAAAACGACATTATTACATCATTATTTTTGCACCAACCTAATACCTTTCCTTAGTAATAAAACTCAATCAAACTAGTCATATTCATGAAGAATTAAGAAGTGTGAAACATTGAATCCCTAATAAAAAAAAAGAAAAAAAAAATGTTAACCCATTAATCAGATTTTTATTTAGTTACTTTGACATTAAAATACTTTTATTGCATGAAAACTTGTGAATATGAGATTTATCTAGATTAAAAATTCTAACATGTTTATGCCATGAAGTTTTTTTTATTTTTTTTTTTCTTAAAGTCACTTAGACTGCAGGTCATTTCTTTTTTGGCAAAGTCTAACAAAATTGAAAAGTGGCTACCTGGGTCAGTTATTTAGTTGTAGTTCAAAGTATCACAAATCCTGTTTATCAAATTTGAGAATCCAGACTCAAAACTACACCACAAAAGTAAAGATGAGCATGTTCCGTACAACGTGCCAAAAATTTGCAAAAAGAGATGGAGATATATACCTTGTGAAAATGACAACAGGAAAACTAAAAAAATATGAAATCTATTCATTTTGTTCAAAGACAAAGGATATAATCTTAATCAAAAACAACAAGCATTGTACATTATCAATTTACGTAGCTATTTTCAAATCTTTAATATCTCGGTTTGTTTGTTTTGTTTTACGGCATATCAACCTCAGTGGGTTATTTAAAGCCAGCAAAATTCTTTATTGCTTGTAATATTTTTTTCCAAAAATGTATTGCTGGTAATATGTTTTTTTCTTCAAAAATTTATTATTAATATATTATGTATTGCTAGTAATAATGTATTTTTGATAATTTATTTTTTTACAAGAAATTATTTCTGGCATTAAAACTTATTTTTACACTTTGATAGTTTAAGGGTTAACTATTTGCCATAGCTGGGATCCTAACAGGTGCTACCACCCTGAGTCAGGGTGGACCTGGGAACACCAGCAATTAAGAGGTGGTTCCATGCTCCTCAAAACCTCCTGATCAGAGGCCTTGCTGTCAGATGCAGTTTATCGTCTTACACAGAACAGTATTTCAGTTGGAATTAATTAGGTGAGACTTAACGCAAAATATTTTTTGTGTACTAAAATGACAACTAAAAATTATTAGGCTTGTCATTTTGTGCAGAAGGAAGATCCCACATCAAGAACTACAGCACTATGACTAATCTATATTCAGTATATATTTATCATTCAAATCTTCATCTAAGCAAAGCTACATCTAAGAGTATGCCGAATCATCTTGCTACTACTGGTCACAATAACTATATGTCACCTATCTAAAGTCAATAGATGAAATGCAGTAGAGATATCCAGGTGTTCTAACAATTTCTTTAGTAGTCATACTGTGCAGAGATTTCAAAGAGGAAAAAAGTCAGGTTTTTTGAAAAGATTTGTCATTTGAGCAAATATTTATTAAATCCTTAAAGAAAAGAGGTAGAGTTATTGGGTGGGGGAGTATGTCTGAAAATGTCTGAATCTGGTTAAAAAAAAAAAAAAAAAAAAAAATTTATTGGTGTGTTCAAGTGAGAATAACTGAAGTTCATTTTATATGGCCATAAATTTATGAAGTTAAAGGAATTCTAATTGGAATAGTGGCATAAATTCTCATTGAAATGGCAAATTTTTAACCTTTCATCCACCATCAGTTTTTATTTGTAACTTTCTCCTTAAAAGAGTTGAAACAAATTATTTATGAAAAAAAAAAAAAAAAAAAAAAAAAAAAATCTTTTAGTTGATGAATAATATGACTAAATTTTTTCTAAGTAAGCTTATATCTAACTGTAATCCTAGGGAACAAAAGCTATATGAAAATGTTGATAAAGCTTGAAAACAATTTCAAGTCAACAAAATGTTAATATGAAGGGTGTCTTTCTTGGTCGCAACATAGAGAGATCCCTGTATGAATAGACTTGGGAGATATCACATTAATTTTCTGCTAGCTGTCATGAATTCACAGATATAACCTTTTCAGGAATGTATACATTCAGGAGATAGTGACATGTTTATTATATAAAAGACAAAAACAAAAATGAAATCTATAGAAAGAAAAAAAAAAAAAAAAAAAAAAAAAAAAATGAACAAAATATTAAAATATATTTTCTGGAAGAGACCTACCTTATATTTGATGTAATGGATTTATTTTATTTCGCATTTTAAAAAAGTAAATAAAAACATCTATTTACATATAAATAAAAGGAAATATAACTCAATTCTTCAGTATTCGCTTCTGTCGAAAGTGATATACTTTCCGACAAAGAAATACAGTCTCTGGAGCAGCATCAATAGGAGGTAGTCTGTTCTGTCGAGGATAATTTTCGGAAGTAGGCACTACTTTCCGACGTGCAGGGAAGTTTGATTCACTTCTGCGAACTTCAGCTTTGTATCTGTTAAAAGGAATACAAATACAAAAATATTAACAAAATTCTCGATATTATATAAAATGCAAAGGAAAAAAAACAAGAAATTCTTAATAAATTTTTTTTCTATTTGATAATTACATTTCCAAGTTCAGACATTTCACTATCTCAATTAAAATCTCAGAAAAACAATCTTAAAAAAAACAAAAAAAAACAGTGTCACCCCATGCAAAACAGTAAAGCCACTAAAACTCAAGGAGTTACAGGGTGTGAAAGAATTAGGAACAGAAACATTAATAATGAGCGGGAAGAGGAAAGAGTAATCAGAAGGATAGTAGATAGCAATTGACATTGCATTTAAGTTTTTGCAGATTAAAGTTGGTTGGAAAGCATGGAACCAGAAGGGAGTTCCCCAAGAAAGGCAGTAAAGCCACTAAGACAAGGGTTTTCTGTTGGGTTTGGAAGAATTAGGAATAGAAATAATAATGAGTGGGAAGAGGAAAGAGTAATCAGGAAGACAGTATATATCAATTGACATTGCATTTAAATTATTGCAGATTAAAGTTGGTTGGAAAGCATGGAACTGGAAGGGATTTCCACAAGAAAGGCAGTAAAGCCACTAAGACACAAGAGGTTACAGGGTGTGGAAGAATTAGGAATAGAAACATTAATAATGAAAAAGTGACATTTAGAAATCGAGTGTTTTTCCTGATAAATATTACAATAAAACATTAAATTTTCAAATTTTATTTAAACTTAAAAAGCTTTTTTTTTTTTTTTTTTTTAATACACAAAAATTCCTAATCAGATTACATATATTTTATGATCATGTATATTGTGATAGAATAAAATTAAAAATTAAGAACTTCGGGGATGAGTTATTTACATGCAGACTATTGTCGTTATAATATTGTTTCGGTCATTATGCCATCCGGCTTTCTTCAGATGCTTGTCTATCCCAGTAACCTTCAGGAAAAAAAAAAAAAAAAAAAAAAAAAAAATCATACTGAATCTATTACACGAGTAGATTTTTCTCATTCCAATGTCTAGGAATATCTAATCTTGTTCAGTACTGTTCAATGACTGCTCATCTTGTTACCATTGAGTCTAAGTCTGCACTACCTGGCCCAGGGACTAAATTCACAAATCAATACTTTAATCCATTAGGCTATTTATTGCCTGGTGGGACAATCCAGAGTTTAGATCCCGAAGCAGACAATCCAGGATTTAGATCCCTAAGCAGACAATCCAGGATTTAGATCCCTAAGCAGACAATCCAGGATTTAGATCCCTAAGCAGACAATCCAGGATTTAGATCCCTAAGCAGACAATCCAGGATTTAGATCCCTAAGCAGACAATCCAGGATTTAGATCCCTAAGCAGACAATCCAGGATTTAGATCCCTAAGCAGACAATCCAGGATTTAGATCCCTAAGCAGACAATCCAGGATTTAGATCCCTAAGCAGACAATCCCAGATTTAGATCCCTAAGCAGACAATCCCAGATTTAGATCCCTAAGCAGATGATTCAATATGGAAAGTGAGACAAGCATAAGTAAAAGGCCAAGTCACTTAAATAAAAATCACAAAAGGAAGTTGGTTATCAAGACATTAATACCATTATGCTACCAGTTGACAAAGGTAAGCCTAAAGTGGTGATGGACAAGTGAGAATATTCAGAGTAATTGGTAAGCCTAGCTGTAGATGGTATCTGTAGCAAAGGTAAAAAGGATTCAACCTTAAAACCAAGAGGAAGCTGTAACAGACCCTAATTAAGAACAACTTCACACTGAATAATTATGCATAGACAACTGTATCAACACTACACCAAGCTGCTGCACATATGTATGGTCTACCAAAAACTCACAAAGTTGACAGTCTATTGTGACCTAGAGTCAAGTGCAGTGTTCAGTATACTACATACTAAGCAGAAAAGTGGTCATAGTCAATCCACAAACAAGGAAGCCCTAGTCATATGTTAAGAACACTTAATGGAATCAATCCAAGGGGCTCCCATCCATAACAAAATCTGGATTGGTAAGCTTGGATGTAATGAACATGTTCACCTGGGTTTCTACACATGAGGAACTATTGGGGGTTTGAAATTAACTGGAATCAGACGCCCCCTTTAGAGAACCTATCAGAATTCTGTTCAATAACCCAATGGAAATGTTAACGTTCTGTAGACAGTACCAGCAAGAGGGAGGCTTGGCTATATGTTTGTTGTTGTTACCAGTGACAGCAAACAAACATGGAATCTTCCAGGGAAAGAAATAAGTAGAGGACACCTTCATACTCTGGCTTTACCAGAAAGCTGAACAACATGAACTAAGACCTTCAGTCAAAACATCCATATATTACAAGCCAAACTTTGGACAATAATTAATTTCAATTCCCACAGCATTCAGAATAAAGGAATCATCCAATACCTACAAAACTATGCAATAATTATAAGTAATGACCTAGACACATACCAACAGATGATTATTGGCATCAGACTTAACCTTCAGAATAACTACTCTCCAAGAATAACTTCTGTGGACAGAAGAAGAACAGTTATGGAGGAGGTTTGGAAAACTGCCACAGTGTCTACCTTACATCAAAGGCTTATAAGAATTCATAAGATTTGCAGCCCATATAACATCAGGAAAATATTCAGAAGCACCTCACCCCTCATGAGAAGTCTACCGAGTCAAGCCTAATAGAAAACAAGACAAACTGTCTTCCACCCCTTGCAAATGTGTCAAAGAATATAAAGGTGAAACCAACTGCACTCTAAAAATGAGGAAAATAAAAAACCATAATTAGAAGTGAAACAATGAAATCAGGTATTGCTGATCATGTATGGAGTGGACAAAGGTAATCACCAGCCTCTGTGGTTGGAAGTAAAACACTAGACAGAACACTAGAGTCGGACTTGTAAAGAATCAGTGCATATGCTAGGCTATGGAGAGCTCTTTAGAAGGTTAAGTATAAAATAAAATACAATTATTGGAGACAATAATGAGAAATAAAAATAAAATTTCAACAGCAGCAGTAACAAGAGAGAAGCCATGGTTAATACAGTCAAGTGCAAGCAACCACAAATTAAACAGCAGGTAAGGCTTGAAGTTCATGACTTTGGGATTGAACCATCAAACAATAGTCTAGTGCTAGGGTTGGCAACCTTTTGCTAACTATGTTCCAACTTAAGGTTTTAAAATCATTCAGTGTGACAACAGCATACATATTTTTATACAAATCAAGGTCAATATACCTGTTCTAATATATATATATATATATATATATATATATATATATATTGAAACAGCTAAATATCTTCTTTGAATTGTAATAGTTATTGGTTTAGACTTTGTGATGTCATTTGCAGCTGCATGCCATTGGAAATTGCTTGGTGTGGCACACATGTCATCTTCTGGATTAAAGCATTGGTTTGTGAATTGGTAACAGTAATTATGAGTTCAATTCTGAGGTCAGGTAGTGTAGACCTAATGAAAACAGGGCAAGAAATAACTGAGCAATACTAAATAAAAACTAGACAAGATATAGAAGGAACAGTGAAATGAGAACAATTTACCCCTGTAGATTAAATAAAGGGCTAAGTTTAAAATTCCCTGAAGGTTACCTGGATCAACAGGCACCTGATGATGGCCCAAGAATACAACAGCTGAAACATTGTGATAGGACAATAACCAAAGTATAAATATAGGAAATAAAATGAAATTTTCAAAAATAAAAAAACAAAAATAATTTTCATCTTAATTCATCAAAATAAAACCTAATAAAAAAATTTTTTTTAAATAAAAAATGACATACCTACAGTATTCATTAAATGTCAATACATAACATTTTTCTTCAATACAAGCAACACTATTAATATCTCTATGTTTTGAAGCAAAGACCTCACAATCAATATTATGTGGTTGTCGTCCAGATTCTGTATGCTCAGGCCGGTAATACCACAGCAAACTCATCATCATCTCACCTGAAAAATTAAATATTAATTATAAATATTTTTTTTCTTAAATAAATTTTCATAACAAATAAAAATTTATTTGTAATACTGAAGAAAATAGCTTACTCCCAGGACAAAAATGGATTTGGATGTGTCTGGCATGTAAAATATTCCCAAAAGGAAAATAGTGACTTCAGTCATAGACTTTCACTAGAATCTCTTAACATATACAAATTTTAACTGTCACTTAATCTATAAAAGGTGCTTAAAGAAGTAACAGAGACAAAAGTGTAACTGCAGTAGCAAAGGAGACATGTTAGATTGTTTGACTTACACTCCCCTGTTGATTGAATGGAATGGAGTAGGAATCAATGTTGCAAGCCAAATTACAGTATTTTCTAGACAATGATTTTTAGAAAGAATGAAATATATTAGGGTGTTCAAAAAGTAATTATGTATTCCAATGCTATGAATTCTGAGTCAACCAGCTAAGGTAGAACCAATGTTGAAAGTTAAGCAATTGAATCTACAATTAGTTTATAATCTCTTTCTTCAAAGTTAGGAAAAATTACAAAGGGAGAACTTTGGTTCCTCATGAACTTTTCCTTAAGAACCAAACAATGTTCCACCATTTGCAGTCTTTTAGCCAGGAATGTCAAGCTTTCATTTTTACATAACATTGTTACAGGTGAAGGAAAAATGGGTTTTACATGTCAAGTGAAAGACAGTAGTTATCACAAAATGAGAAACCAGTGCTAAAAACAAAAACTATCCCTCAGAGATCCTTGCTTTGTGCCTGGTGGAATATGAAAGGTATAGCTGTCATGCCAAAAAGAACCTGCTGGAACAGGGCAGTCGTCTAGTCGGCTCCCTAAGCCCTAACTGCCAAAGCCTTTAGACATACTCATTTTAAAGACCATGACAAAGCAACCGATTGGTTGAGTGGGAGAGTTTTACATATGCGTAGGCATACTCTACCAATTCTCCCTCCCCCCAACTGCTCTGCAACACCATACGCATGCAATGCATGGACGTTTTCAGGCATGATGTCTACCTTGCTCACAACAATCACAAAAGGTATCATCCATTACAAGCTATTAGACCATTACTGCTGCAAATGTTTACTGCCAGCAACCTTATGTAAGCTAAAAAGGTGTTATTCTCTTGCATGTCAATGCAAGGGTGCACACCTGTAAAACAGAGTGTAAAACAATATCATTAAGAAAGCAGGTTCTTCCATATCATCTATGCTCACCTAAAATTAGTACCCATAGATTTTCATCACTATAACATTTCATAAATGGCAGAACACTCAGAAACAAAGTTGAAAACGGTCTTTCAAAAAAATAAATAAATAAATAAAATAAAAAGAGAAAATAAAAAAAAATAAAGTTTCAGATAAGACAGATTTCACAAATGTGAAATTAAAAATTTGCTTTCCTGATGAGATGCTGTCATTGAAACTGTTTTTATATCCTTTCTGGTAAAACAATTACTTTTCAAACACCCTAATACAATCCTCTAGTACTGCCTACAGGGCCAAAATTCAAGATGAAGGATCCTACTCTTTCAAGAAATTTTTAGACAACTGATTTTTAGACAACTGATCTTATTTGTGCTATTTTGTTAGCAAAATATTTCAGTTGATCTATTCTACAGTTTTCCTGTATACTACCTAAATGGAGAGTACTACCCATAATATGGTGACCAGCCAAAAATTCAAATTGTTCAAAGCTATGTTTTAATATAGCTTGGTTTTCTGAATGGCACATTTAATTTCATTAAGAACATTAAAATTTTTTGTTTGCTTTCAATTTCTCTTAGGTATACACTCATAATCAAGTACAATATTTCTTGAGTTTTGTAACCTCTTGTTGAAGGTAATGCTTTCAGTTTGTTAAATCATTGGCAATTTTCACTAAGGAAGATTATACATGTAAATGTCTTGATTTACAAGTAGAAAGTGTTCATTTTTTTTCTTCCTCTGGAGAAATTCTCTTAATGAAAAACAAAAAAAAAAAAAAAAAAAAAAAAACACTTTTTTTGTAAAGTCAAATGAATAAATTAGAAACAAATCATGTGCAGCAACATATTAATCATACTGTCATCAGTCATCAAAGATACATGGCACAGTGGATAAAGGTGTTGGTTAGATCCAGTGACAAGACCCAAAGAGTTGTGAGTTAAAAGGAAATAACTGAGGCATGGCACATGGAACTAGAAGAATCTACCCCAGTGAATGAAATAAAGGGTTCAGTTTGAAATTCCAATCACCTAAAGAAGGCCAGAGTGTACAACAGCCAAATCATTGTGAATATGGCAAAGATGAGGATAACAGTCCAAATAATATAAATAATTTGTAAAGACAGACATTTATATCTTCCTTGGGGAAAATTGCCAATAATTTAACAAACTGAAAGCATTACTTCATGTCAGAGATATAGACAAATATTGTCATCAGTCATATTATAAAAACTTCAATTCTTTTTTTTAATTAGAAAAAATCTTAAAGAAAAGAAATTCACTATTTCTAAGATGTTTATATGTATTTTCTGTAGCAAAAATGGATGGAGTACCTTCAATGAAAGGTTACCATTTTTTTTTTTTTAGTAATGTGCCCCCCCCACCAATTCAATACTGTGGGCAATATAAATTCATATACAAGAATGACCTTGAATCCTATCTTTGATATATAAGGAATTCTAGACAATGTTTCTGTTTAACAAAGTCTACACCTCATTTAAATCCGTATTGGTCTAAATCATGCGTCTAGTCAACTAGTTAATGTATGTCAATTTTCCCATTCTTTAACTATATCAGTTATCTGCAGAGAAGTTAATGTATGCTATATTAGATTTTTAAACTTCATCTTTGGCTCGGTACTGCCAGAAAAGTGCATAATATGATAAAAAAAGGTCCCAAACATGATAAAAGCAAAGTTTTATCATCAAAATGTTTGTTATTATTACAAGGAAAGATCAAAGTATATTTTTTTTTTTTTTATTTTTTTTTATTACATTTTTTTTTTTAAATTCTTTCTAGTATGTCAAAATTTTGGTTAAAAATCTTGTTTTTGTTGATCAGCAGTTGAATCAAAGATTACTATGGGAAATTTTACATTTTTTTTTTTTTTTTTTCTTCAGTAAAAAAACAGTGTTTTGGAAATTCTTGCAAAAATCAAATAATTGTCAGATTCAAATTAAATTTTCAGGACTTATGCACAAATGAAATTATTTCTGATTTTTATTTTTTTTAAAATATCTGTTATTCCCACTTACATTTTATGAAATTCCAAGAAAATTAAAATTTCAGCTCCTTCGTATTTATAATAGTTAAAAGCAGCACTCATTAGAAAATTTAAGAGAAACACAATTTACCAAAATTGTAAAATAAAAAATGCAATAAAATTGACATTATTTAATTATAAAAACTTAATTGCTTCTATAATTATGTTAAAGACACTACTGTCTAAATAATTTTTTTTTCAATGATTAACAAATTTTTACAAGAATTGTTTTCTTTTTAAATTTTAATTAGAAAAGTTTTAAATCTTAAAATTCTGTATTAATTTCTACCTCTTAGATTGTTAAGTGAAAACTAAATTTAGTAATCATAAATGAAAAAGTTTAATGCAAATCATCATAAACCAATATTTTAAAAATAATTTTGAATTTTTTTTATTACTGTATAAATGTGCAGATTTTTGTAAATAGTTGACCATACACAACATCAGAAAATAAGTGATAACTATTAAATTTAAAGCTGAAATTTCTAAAATTCAATAAACATTATATTACAGAGAATATTTTCCTAAATTTTTAAAATTACTGAGCACTTAAAAATTAAGTAAAAATGGAGCTTACATCAATATTTTACTACAAAAACTTACTACTACTCCATAGAACATTAACTGTCAGGCTGTCAAACATGGCTACTTTGGGGTTAAAAATGCATTTCTGCGATATTTTAAACTTAAAGTGAATAATATTTGTTTCAAATCAGCTCAAATAAAGTTTCAGAAAGTATATTTTATTTTTGGAAGATTTTTTAATAAAGAGAGATTATATTGCAATGAACACTAAAAAAGGGAGCTAATCCTCTATTTTAGCAAAAGAAAAAAATTTTCGAGTCAATTTAAATTTTTGAAATACAAGGTATTTTGCTTATTGAAAATATTAAATTCAATCTAGTTTGAAATTAAAACTGAAATGAAAGCTTCAAGAAAGTTTTTTCATTTTTAAAAATTCATTGTAAACCTTAGGTATCGTGTTTTTTGTGGAGGTACCTACCTTTGGCTATACTTTTACATTTCAACAGTGTGGCTTTTATTGCTCTACACAATCACTATGGAATTCTTTGTTTTTCAAAGCTAGAATTTACAAAGATCTCTGCATATAAATTATGGAATGACTTATTGCTTGCATTGAGGGAAATGGAATAATTTTTCATCACAAGTATTGATGTAAATATCTAAAATTTTCTGCTTGCTACTGATTTCTAGTTTTCACTAGAAGAGATCCTTTCTTTTTATAAAATTAGGTACACTTGAAGAAAGCCATGAAACAGATCAGCCAAAATGTTATGAGGATAATATAAAGAATCAGTTCACTTGTCCAAAACAATGATGATTTCACAAAATTATAAAAAAATATTTCAACACTTAATAGTTTATTTTTACATTTCACTAATGACTGTTTTATCTCTAGAGACCTAAAAAGTAATGCCACAACAGAAATAGTATCATTCAATAAATCTTTACTATTCCCTGACAAATATTTCATACCTTTCTTACCATATACGATCTTTAGTTAGCCCTTATCCGAATTTTATAAACCCATATACGATCTTTAGTTAGCCCTTATCCGAACTTTATAAACCCATATACGATCTTTAGTTAGCCCTTATCCGAACTTTATAAACCCATATACGATCTTTAGTAAGCCGTTATATAATTTCTTGTTATGCATTCCTATAAATAAGTCATTCTGAAGACAATATGCATAAATAGGAAAATATTAAAATTACAAGAATCAATACTTTGAAAGATTTTTAACAATACTTTTACTTTAGTATTTACATACTAACACTAACTAAAATAAACTACTTTTGTATGGTAAGTAAATGTAGATACTGAGAAAATATGGTGAAATATGTTATTCCACTGACTTACACAAAGATGACTGAGAAAATATCAATAAACACTAAACATTTAAGATAATTTGTAGAAAAAGATTTTATAGATTTATGTATAAAAATTAACAGCAACAGGAGCAAAAGAAATACTTACCGTCAGTCGTGTTTTCCCAAAAGGCAACTACTTTAGCTGTGTAAGGTAAATCTTTTTTTCTGGGTCCTGACCTCAGCAATACACAATCTCTGACACGGATGAGCTCCCCATCAGTGTGCTTTATGGCCGGATAACATTTTCTTTCAGAGGGGGGATCATCAATATTCTGATAATATATTAAGTTAGGAAAACATGAAGCAACATTATAAAAGATGAGGATATCTATAGGTTACAGATATTACACTGAACCAAAATATAACCTTTTTTGAATTGTATTCATGTAATTAGTTTTATTTTTCCTTACATTATTCCTTCAGTTTTTCTATACACATCTATTTATCATTTTAAATCTTTGTATTTAAAAAAAAAAAAACAAATATTAATTTCATTTGATGTATCATTATGTAAAAAATTTATCTAAAAAGCATTAAAAGTTTTTCTGCTAACTTGGTAGTTTTATAGTTGTGTAACCAACGTAATACTGTCAAACTAGTTTACACTGATGGTCATCTTAAAGTAATTTTTAGTTTTGGGTACTTAGTGAGAGCAGAGATCTGGAATAAAAGGTGGTAGATTTGAGGGGCTGCTTTATTTTAAATGTAAAATCTAATATGGTCATCTAGTAGGTTTTTGTATTTCCTGTTTCAGGTGATAGATTTTTTTGATTACTTCTATTTATTGCAACATTTTACTGTTGAAATAACTAGATGTAAGCAAAAGTTTTATTCCATACTTTCTTATCTCGCAATTTTCATCTGTGGAACTATTCTGGCTTCTTGCTCTGCTAGCAACTACAATCTTCAAAAATTTAAATGCAACATTAATCACCATCTGTCCTGAATTCTATTTTGTCCTTTTTCCTCATTAATGTTTTTTTTTCACCTGTACATTTTATATGACAGCACTTTGTTCTTTTGAACAGACACGGGTTATTCCATCTCAAATCAACCAACAGACACAGGTGACTCATAAAAATCTGAGAAAATTCACAGGTGTTTCTTGATTAAATTGGAAAATTGCAAATATTAGAACTGTATGTTTAATAGGTTTAAAATTGGAATATCTTGTAATTTAATTGCATTTTTGCTAAATAAATCTTTCAATGAATTTCTGACATTCATAGCACCAACAGACTTGAAACTTGGTGGCAATAGCCAATATTTACTATAGATTACAAAAATATAAACAGCTTATGTCTTGTTTTGATGACCTGAGAATGGCTAAAATGAGAAAGATGCTGTCCACTGAGAGTTTCTCATTTACAAAGTATGTCATATACAGCCTCCAAATTAGTTTTCTTGTCATTTATAACTTAATTTCTATGCAGTAACCATATTGATTCCTGCTATGGGAATATCAGTATTACTGTTTGAAAATTGATAATTTTTTTTTTTAACATCCTTAAAATTGCCAATGTCCATGAGTTCAGCAGACCATTTAAACAGTTTAGGAATTTTTAAATTTTTACATTGGTAGTTTTATTTTGTGGACAAACTTTTCTAGCACTTCATAAATTTGATACATAAAATATAAAACTGAATGTTGGTACACCCATAATTTACTATGCAAATAAACTATTTCTGACTTTTTACTTTTGTTCTAAATAGTTTACATCCTTTTCAGCCCTTAATTTTTTTTACTGAATAAAGAAACTAAACCAAGAACATTAAAATAAGGATTCTACTAGATTATTTTAATTTTAAATACATCATGTCAAAATAGAGAAATCAAAATTTGTTCCTTTTAAGTAATTTTATTGATACCCAAAAATATGCATGAATCAGTAAGGCAAACATCATAGTTATTTTAAAAGGAAATATTTAGGATTAATGATAGTAGTGAATACTTTCAGCGTCAAGTCAGCATTTATACAAGCAACTTTTAATATTAAAATGTTTTCAAAACTGATAATTACCGTGATTCTATAATTCAATTTAAAAATTGTATTAATATCATTTGAGGTATCATTGTGTGTAAAAAGCATAAAAAGCTTTTCTGCTAATTTGTTTTTTTTGTTTGTTTTTTTTTTTGCTCTATTTTACATGTAAAATCTGATATAGTCATCTATTAGGTTTATAAATCCAAAAGCTTTCTCACTCCTGTTGGAGAAACTACTCCCTGATTGACCAGGTCTTTAATGGGTGTAACTGTACTCACCACGGTGTGCCAGTTGCAGGCTTATTCAGGCTATTTAACCCATAGTAGCTGGAGTGGAATACTGCCGATTGGGGAGTTTATCCACCATTTAACATCTCTTGTTTTTGTACTGCTGAGGTTCCACTTACCAGACCAGGGTTTAATTGGAGAGCCAGTTTAGTTGCTTACTATTGAGGTTTTGAATTCAGAGTTTTCCTAGAGCAGTTGCCACTCAAGGCTATAGGACCCAGTCTGTCTTGATACTTAGCCCATAGCTGGAGGGAGAAGAGATGAAGTCATACCTTTCTTAAGGGTATTTGCACTAGGTGAATAAAATGAATGCAACTTTGCTCTCAGATTTCTCAATCTGAGCCACTCTTCATTATTCCATCTCTTAGTACTACTGTTCATACTAAATTTTCAAAAGTACCCAAGGAGCTAGCATGTCACCCCAGGTAAGGCTATAAACACCACTGAACTGCAAGGGGTTACTGAGAGTGAAAGAAACTTAGAGAGGACAATAAAGGACTAGGA
Organism: Acanthosepion lycidas; assembly: GCA_963932145.1. Lineage (NCBI taxonomy): Eukaryota > Metazoa > Mollusca > Cephalopoda > Sepiida > Sepiidae > Acanthosepion > Acanthosepion lycidas. The sequence continues at coordinate 55,236,212 of OZ010616.1, forward strand.
TTCAAAGAGATATGATGACAAAATTGCATTTAAACTTTTGAAGATCATAGTTGACAGGAAAGTAAATCAGAAGAGAGTTTCACTATTGTGAGAAAATAAACTAGTAACATAGAAATAGTTACATGCAATAATTTCAGTGAAATTATGAGATCTAGTTACCAATTTAGTACTGCATTTAAATAGCATATATGAACTAGATTTTTAGCTTCATTGAAGTTTTAAAAAAATGACCCATATGCAATTTTAAATACTTTCTAATATGATAGACTTAATTTTTAAAATGTTATGCTATAGATGCTACACTTTCATCATTTAAGCAATGTACTAGCAGATCAAGTGTATCAGAACAAGTCTCTTGTAACTTCCATTTACTTTAAAGCTCTAAACCTTCATTGGACAGCAGCACAATTCACAAATCTTTTATGCCTACACCATTAAGACTAGAATAATAACTGTCCACCTTTGTATATAGAGTCATTCCACATATCAAAAGCATGCAAATTAGTTGGCCCAGCCACCAAATCCAAATATATTAGTAGTGCCACCTGTACTAATCAGTTATAGTTTCCTCAAATGGCCAATTTAAGAGGACATAACCCATCTGGTGGTAAGTATAACTCAGGCTAAGGAAAGTAAACTCAGAAAAAAAAAAATAAAATAAAATAAACAATTCACTCCAACCATTACCACTTATACCCTGTCTGGAGAGAAATGAGCTATCTGGAGTTAGTTGGCTTACTTCACTTCTACAGTCCTAATTGATCTTCTAATCACAGCAACAACAACTGGCCCAGCATGGTGAGTACAGTTACACTCATTGAAGACATGGTCAATCAAGGAGAAGTTCCTTCAACAGGAGAAAGAACACTTTGGAATTGGTTGATTGATTCATTTGTTTTATAGCATATCAATTCATGATGGGTCATCTAATGCAAAAATTTAATTTTCTTGGAAGTAATAAAAATACAATGTTATGTTATTCTGTTTTCACAACTGAATACATGGTAGATGATACTCAGCTTTTCTGCATATACACGTTTGTGTGGACATAATTACTAGAGATGGTGATATGTGTTTCATGCTATAGTTTTGTTAAAGTTGTATTTTGGAATACAGATTTCTTTGTAGGATATGAATTAATGTCCTGAAAGAGTTCTTTCATGTTGGTCATTTTGTAGTATTTTAAACAGATTTGGCTGAAGTTGCTATAGTTTATTTGTAAGTGTTTTAGTGTGTATAGTTCTTGGTATGCTGTACAGATTGAAGATAGTTCTTGTTTTAGAATATAAGAACGTGTTATTATGGAGTATCCATTAAAAGTCCAGACATTATTACTTCATCTTTCCTTGTCCTTAAAGTTTGATGCGATATAATTTGTTGTTTGGGCAGCCAGACTTTTGGATTTGGACTAGTTACAACTTACTAAATGACCATACCAGATTTTACATGTAAAATAGAGCAGTGCTTCAACACTACCACCTCTGGCTCATCTCTAAGTGCTCAAGACTAAAAATTATGTTTTTTTTTGTTTTTTTTAAGATGACTGAAAATAGCAAATTAGCAGAAAAGTTTTTAATGCTTTTTACACACAATCTGGTGACTTAAAAGTTTGTACACTGAAGGATATGAAACTCCTTTGTCATTGGGAAAGGAGGAATAAGACTTGTCAACTTACAGTGAGTTTCTAAGCGTGGATTAGATGTGGCACAATTCCAAAAGTATAGGGTACCCAGTGAAGATCAAACTCACTACTCAGCCGTAATTGTTCTAGCAAAACAAGCTTGGTAACCCTTACACCACACTGAGGTGCCCTAAATGATATTCTAAGCGTAGCTTACATGCGGCACAAGGCCGAAAATATGGGACACCCAGTGAGGATCAATCTCACTACTCAGTCATCATTGTTCTAGGAAAGACAAGCTTGCTAAGCATAACACCACACTGAAGTGCCCTAAATGATTATTCTAAGCGTAGCTTAGATGTGACAAGGCCGAAAGTATGGGACACCCAGTGAGGATCGAACTCACTACCCAGTCGTAATTGATCTCGCAAGACAAGCTTGCTAAACATGACAGCACATTGAGGTCCCTAGACTAGTTGTCTTACATCAAATAAAAAAAAATTCTTGTCCATTAAACTCTTCTCAAAATATTATATTCAACTCTGAACTCAAAGAATTATTCTGAAGGAAGGAATATACAACTAAAATCTCCAGTTGGAATTCATCATCTAATTTATCAGAAATTCTAGTTTAAAGAACATATGATACCACCATATCCTGTAATAAATAAAATAGGTTTGGTTTGGTTTATTTTGCTTTACCACATATCAACCACAATGGGTTATTTACTACCGACAATATTTTTAGAACAGGTTCATATGAATAGAATATGTATTCTTTGTAAGAAATCATTTTGTAGATCAGGTTTCATTGACATATTTTTGTAAAGAGGGTTTGTGTTGACAGTCTGGTTTCATTGATGTATTCTTTTCAGATACACAGTTTGTAGGGAATTGATTTTATTGACATTTTCATTTGGTTTATATATTTGGTAGAGGCCACTGTTTTAAAAAGTAATATTATGTCATCCACTTTTGCTTTCTTGAAGATGAGCTCATACATGTTTATATTATGCAGTTTTGTCTTGAGAGAGAGCGAGGTCTGAATATTCAGTTAATATATGTTTAATAGTGTATACTATTTCATATGCTTGGCATACTGGTTGATCTTCGTTGTTTAGCAAATATGAGTGGGTTATTATCATGTGGCTAATGTGTAAGTGGGCCAGTAATACTTCTTCCTTTCAAGATTTTCTAAAGGCTGACTTCCATTCTCTTAGTTTGAGCTGAATTGCAAAGAGCTTATTGTGTGGGTTATCCTCCCAGAACCATTGACATTCCTTTTGAAGGTATTTGTTAATGACCTCTTTAAAGTCAGTGTATGGGATTTTGGTCATTGAATCTACATCCATATATAAAGTTGATTTGGCTGCTAGGCCTGCTTTATTGTTACCTTCACTTCCAATGTGTCTAGGAATCCAACATAGTTTGATGTCATTTATGTTTGCAAGTAGTACTGCTCATTTTGTATAATAGTTTCATAATGAGTGGGTTGTTGGATTGTTTTATCTTCAAAATCATGAGGATGGATAGTGAGTTTGAAAAAAATTAAGAAATTTTTTTTTGTTTGCTCTGTGTGATGCTGTTGAGAGCTACCTCTATTTCATAAGCTTCTGCAGTAAAAATAGAACTTCCCTTTGAAAGGCGCCTTTTTTTTAATAATATTTTGGCTCTCTGCTGCACATCCTATCTTGGTTAGTCTGTACAGATGGGTATATGGTTAAGGTAGTTTTCCAATATGCCCTGAAATTTTTCTTGGAATGTGAGCAAGTGTTTTTTTTGTTTTTTTTTTAGGGAGTTTATTTAATTCTTGAAAGATATTGGGTTGCTTTAGCTGCAGTTATTTCATGTATGTTTAAGAGAGAGAGAGAGGGTTAATGCTTCATCCTAATGCTTCAGCAATAGATTTCATCCAGTGTCCATAGGGTTGTATGGTATTGTCTTTTCATTGGAATAGATTATAGGAATTAGGTTTAAAGGGACTGCTATAAGCTGGATTAGTTGAGCATGATTTTATTTTGATATAGTACTGTAGTGCCAGTTCAGTGTGCCTTAAATGTGGAGATGTTTCATTAGGTTTTGTATATAAGCTCTTCACTGGTGATGTCCTAAAAGACCCAAATACTAGTCTGAGGCCTTCAAGATAGGTTACATTAATTCTTTTTAGTATAATTGCCTACCCCATATATGAAACTAGCATAATCCAGTTTTGAGCAATTTAGTGATCTATATAATTTAATTAATGTTTGTCTGTATGGGCTACCACATGCAGAATTTGGAGGACTTTACTACATTTTACTTTTAAATATTTTAGGAGATGAATGTTAATTTTTTTTTGTAAAAAATGATGTCTAGGAACTTGTGTTCCACTACAAGGATTTCTGCTTCATCTAATTTTAAACAGGGATTGTTGTGCAATCTTCTTAATCTGAAAAAGCTAAAACCATTTTCCATGGCCCATTTGTGTATTTGAGACATTGTTGGAGTTGTCTTTCTATAGTATACACATGTTGACATCTGTACATTATTAGAAAGTTAACATATAGAGAGCATCGCACTCATGGGTTTAGGGATTTAACTATGAAAATTATTTTTTTTGTGGTTTTTTTTTTGGGTGGGGGTAATTGGAACCACCCTACTAAACCACAAGGGGTTACAGGGTGTGGAAGAATTAGGAACAGAAACATTACTGATGAACAGAAAAAGAGAGTAATCAGGTGGACAGCAGATAGCAATTTGCATTGGATTTAAATTTTTTTAAAGTTGGCTGGAAAGCAAGGAGCCGGAAGGGAGTTCCGCAAGTGATAAGTGTGAGAGAAGAAACTTAACATAGAATTTACGGCTACATCTAGCCAGCTCAGCAGTAAATTGGTGAGATCTTAATGCCAGTCTAGTGCTGCACTTAAATTAAAAACTCTAGATACCATAGTGAAGAGCTAATTTGAACAATTACCATGAAAGTATTTATAGAAAAGATAGAGGCAACCTTACAGCAGTGAGAAAATGATTACAGCTGAGCTGCCAGGACCAATAATATTGCAGATTCTTCTTTGGATTTTATCATGGAGCTCAAGATATATAGCAGGGCACCAGACCATATATGGCAGCAATATTGTAAATATAGATGTATGGTAGAGACAGATGTCAGATTTTGGGGAGAAAAATTGTCTCACCCAACACAGTGAACAGACTTTCTTAGCAGCTGACCTAACAATGGATTCAATATAGCCTTTCCACTTAATTTCAGCAGAGAACATGAGCCCAATAAAATACAATGAGTCAGTTTCCTGGAGGATAGCATCAGCTATGTTGATGGAAGGCAGCAAAGGATCTCTCAGATGATTAATGGAGAGACATTTAGTTTTGGAGGTATTAAAATTATCAAGCCATCTTTTGCCCCAGTTAACAATTGCTTTGAGGTCATTTTTGCACACTGGCTGACATTTTGACCGTGTCAGACTGATGAAACTTAATAACAGGAGAAATTGTGTTGCCAGTATAGATACCAAGTTGAGAGCTGATGTCATCAGCAATGTCATTAATGAAAATTAAAAATAGAGTAGGACCAAGGATGACACCTTAAAGGACACCTGCATTTGTAGAAAAGGACCTAGACAAGTGGTTGATCAGAATAAATCATTTCACGATTTGATAGGAAAGATTAGATCAATTCAAAAAAGTGTCCAGAGGCACCATAATTTTAAATTTATGGGGAAGACTTGAATGCCAGATACTATCAAAGGCTTTCAAGATGTCTAATGCAACAGCCCGGACTTCTCCATTTTAATCTAGAGCCTGATAAACTCTTTCTGCAAATATTGCCAGTTGACCTGGAAAGCAAAAACCATATTGCTTGTCTGAGAAAAGACTTTACAGCGAAAGATTATGAACCAGTTCATCATCAATTAGGCTCTCTAGGAGTTTCCCAAAAAGAGGTATTGGGCTAATTATGTTACATAGAATAGGGTCATCAAAAGAATACATCCTTGTGGTTTTGCAGTTCTTGTAGGTTAGTTACTATATGGACTTGAAAATTTCAGTCTTACAGAGAATTCTCTATGAATCAGCCTTCTTTTTAGGCCAAGTTCATACAGGTCTTTTAAGATACTAAATTCTATGTTGTCAAAAGCCTGCTGTGAGATGTTCTTTCTCAATGAAGGTTTCCCTTACAAAGGTTTCCAGCTGTATTAAGTGATGCACAGTGCTTTTTTTTTTCTTAAAAGCACATTGGAAGTCACTAATTAAGCCTTTACTTTCAAGATACCATATCAATCTGTTGTTGACCATTCTCTCTATCTCTCTCTCTCTCTCATATATATATATATATATATTTTTACATAGGCAATTGCTTAATGCTATCAGACTATAGTTTTCAGGGTCTGTATCATACTTTTCAGGTTTTGGAATAGGAATGATGAATGACTGTCTTCACATTTCTGGGAAGTTGCCATTTGTCTATATGTCAGTATACATTTTTGATAACTGCTGGATAACTGCTTTATGAATTTGTAGTAGATATCATCTGGGCCCACAGCTGTATTATGGTTACTTTCTTTAAGGATTCATTTAGTTCCTCTAGAGCAAATGGTAGGATATAGCTTTCAGCATTATTTAATTTAAAGTTTAATTTTTGTTTTTCTGCTTTTTGTTTGAGCTTTAGAAATTGTTGGCTACCATTCTTGGCAGATGAACTTATAGAGATTGTTTTGGCTAGTTGTTTTTGCTGGTTATTTTAGTTATTTATCAAAAGATATTTTACAGTGTTTGTTTGGTATTTGCCTGCTATTTTCTTTATCATATTCCAAACAGATTTTGTTTTTGTAGCAGAATTGACATGTTGACAATTTTTTCAGCATTCATTTTTGGTTTATTTGATTATTTTCCATGCTTTTGCTTAAATTGCAGCAAATTAGAGGTCGTAGGTTGTTTGTCAAATTCTCTCAAAGCTGCTCTTCTCAGCCTGATGGATTCTTTACATTTATCATTGAGCTAAGGTCTGTTGTGTTTTTTTTGGTGCTGAATTTTTTTTGAATAGCTATAGAGATGAGGATTTTCATGAAATGTTTCAAATCCTTGATACTTTTTTCCTTCAACTAGTTTTTCAGAATATTGGATTTTAAATTCATCCCAGTTCACTCAGCCTAATTTCCAACAGAGAGGATTTTTAATGTCATGTTCAGAGTTTTGGAGAATGATTGGCAAGTGATCGTTAATGCATATATGTCTGTCAGTACCTTCCAAAGAAATCCATGTAAATTGATGGATCACATAGAGATAAGTCTATTGCTGAGTAGCTGCCAGAAAATCGATTTATGTAAGACAGAGTTTTATCATTATAAATGCATATCATTGTTATAAATAATTGTTTCTAAAGGTATTCCCTTTTGGTTTGTGTCTTTACAACCCTATATGGTGTTATGACAGTTAAAGATGTTTATTGGCCTGTGTAAAGTCACTTCAATAGTATTTGCTTGTAAAGTAGTTGTTAAATTTATTTTACTTTGAGGTATATCATTCCTAACTAGGATGGGGATGTACTGCCTGATGCTCGATACCCCAGTGTCATGTGTGTATTCTTTTATATTCAGGTTGTCATTTTGCTTAAGGAATGTTTCCTGAAGGCAAACAACTGCTGGTGACATGTTTGTTATTAGCAGAAGCAGTTCATTTATGTTTGCCTTTACACTGCAACACTTTCATTGAATTATTTGATACATGGTTGCTAAATGTTTTCAAGCTTTAGCTTAGTATGTGGTTGAGATTTAATTTTCCAAGGTTTTGAGTTTGGAGGTTTTGGTAGTTTGTAGGTTCTTGCTTTCCACCTCCATTTCTTCCAGTTATCAAATCAGTTTTGTGTAGGTATTTGGTCACTGTGAATTTCTGGTTTCAGTTTGGCTGGTTCTGCTTTTTTGAGAGAAGTTCTTAAGTCTATCTTTAATGGTTTTTGGTGGATGGATAAGAGATCATTGTGATCTTTGGTTTGTAGGATTTGTTTTTGAAGGAAATTTTGTATTTTTTGGAGGAGTGGTCTGTGTTTGATTGGTAGATTTTGTGTTTGTCTTTTCTTTATTTGTTATCACAATTCTTTTCTTGGCTTTCTTTTGTGGTTCAGTTTGTACTATTTCCTTGGAGTAAATGTCTTTTAGGTAGTTTTGAAATTTGGGCTAGTCATTTTGTCCTAACTGTATGAGCTTCTCAATGAGGACTCTGTATTTGTAAGGTTGACTGGTATTTGTAGAGTCATTTTTTGCATTATTTTTGAATAGGAAGGGCTTTCAAGTAGGTTTCTACTATTTGCCTTGCTTCTATGAATGAGACATTTCATTTGTGTTTTGCCTCGAGCATCTCATTTTCACTGTTCCTGAAGTTACATGATTGTGAATATGCGAGATGGTTTTCCTGGCAGTTAGTACATCTAACTTTATAGTGGCATTCTTCTTCAGAATGGTCTGAATTCCTTTGGACACATATTCCATAGGTTGGACGGCTCCTGCAGCTATCCCTATGATGTCTAAATATTTGGCACTTAAAGCACCTTAATGGAGCAGGGATATAGTGTTCCACTGGCTCAATATTGTACTCAACTTTTATTTTTCTAAAGATTTGAGGTGTGACAAAAGTATTATATGTTATGGTTTCTTTCTTTTTATTGTGATTCTAGAATAACCACTGACCCCTTGACTTCCTAAGGCAGATGTAATTTCTTCAGGGGTGGCCAGAGACAACTCTGCTTCTAATGACTCCCTTAGAAGTGTTCAATCTTTCTTTGGGGAAGGTTTTTATTCTTGAGCATATTTTCAGCAGGTTTCCTATTTTCTCCTAGCAAATTGCCATTTCCTAGTTTCTTTACTGTTTTATAATTATAACTTGAATAGAGATGGCATTTTATCCTATATTTGGGTATTGTTTTTTGTTATAGCATTCCTTAGATTGATATAGCTATAGGCACTAGAGCTTCACCTGACCAACAAGAGATCAAATTGGGCCTTTCCAACCACCCATTTAGTACAAGTAAGGGCCAAAGTGGGAATCAGAAGTCCCTAACCTTGACTCCTGAAGCCCTCAGCCATCAGGAATGCATCTACAGATATTATGGGTTGCCATCCACAGCAAACAGGTGGCCTCTTCTCTTGGCGGGGAATACCAGTCTGCAGAGGCATATTCAGCATATTCTGAAGCCACAGCCAACCGGGTGGAATGTATGTTTGTTAGCAAGAGAAACAGCACAAGATGCCATCTACAAATTGGGGACATTAAATTTAAATATCTTGGAAATGCTTTAACAGAGGATGGAAGAAATGTAACACCAAAATCCAAAAGGCACATTGAAATAGTAAAAGGTGTTTTCCAAAAGCCCAGCAAAGTATTAAATAAAATTTCATTAAAAACTAAGTAAACTGCTATGTATTATCAAATCATATATGGCAGTGAATCAGAAAAAAAACAATTTAATGAGCTTTTGTAAATGGATGGCAGAACAGGGAATTGGAAGGATATCAAAAAAGAAACATTGCTGTGTGTTACAAAAGATAGCAAGTTATGAAGAGCAATGAATGCCCATATCCTGAATATAAACAGGGCATCAAGTAAAACTGTCAACTAATCTTAAAATATGATCCCCAAACCCTCAAAACTCAGTAATAAATTTAATTCCTCATACTACATTTTCATATATATATATATATATAAAAGCAAATGGGTAAATATAGGTAAATGTACAATCATATACAAATAATTATAAATACTGTATAGAGTAAGAAAAAACAGTGCTGAATGTTAACAGAGCTTTTGTTTCTTTTAGTTTTTCCAGCATATTTACACTTTTCAGAAGTAAAGGAGTACTAAACTATCTTACTCCTACAAAATAGAAAAATGTAATGAAAGATATTTAAAAGAAAGGCTGCTGACCAAATACATGAGATAGATAGATATATATATATATATATATATATATATATATATATACACACATACATACAGTGTAACCCAGATATAAGAGAGTTGTCGGGACCGGAGAAGAAGTCTCTTATATCCGGGTTTGGTCTATTTTATATACATTAACACAGGCTCTAATTTGGGACCAGAGAAAATCTCTTATATCTCTTATCCGGGTTACACTATATATATATATATATATATATATATATATATATATATATTCTGTACTTATTGATTAATATATTTTAGTTGCATTCTTTTTTCCCCCACCAAGAATAAATAAAAATTTACTTACCAGACTCAGCACAGGTTTCATTTCAGGCTCACCTTCCCAGGACCAACCACAATTTGAACTATTTGGTTTCTTTCGCTTTGAAGGTGAGAAACTTTTTTCTACTTTTTCTGAAATAACGTTTAGATCACAGTTTCTTTTTCCTAACTTAGGTTTTGATTTGAAGATATCAGTCTTTCTTTTAGAGTTATTTTTTTGCTGGTTGTCCACAGTCTTGGTTTTGGGTATTGTTTGTTGACTTCCCCTTCTGCTTTTTTTAAGTTTAGGGGAATCTGCTGTTTGAATAAAAGGCTGGCTGGGGTGTGGATTATGGATCAACACTTTGACCTCAGCATGTGGTACATGAATTGGAATGGGTGAAGTGATCACACAAGACTTTGGGATTGGCTGTACCATTGTAGATGAATGTGGATAACAGCTATCACTAGGATAATAACCTGTAAGGAAATAATCATCCTGATTAAAACTAAAGTAATTTTCCAAATGACAATTTGTATCAGTCAATATTTGATTAAGATATATAAATATTGTTGACATATTTTTATTCATATTAGATGATAAAGAAATCATGAAAATCTAATGGTAAATAAAAAATATAGATTACAAATAAGTGAACAGAGATTGAGTGGATATGATGAAAATAGGCAAAAATCAAATTTTAAACTTTTAAGAGGTCTTTAAATTTAAAGATTTAAAGCCTGAAGCAAGAAATGAATTTTACGAGATGACAGGAATAGAGTTCAACTAATTTCATTTGAAAAGTTAACTTTAATAGCTGAAATGTCTAGATATCAATAAGATTAATATTATATAAATTATTTTAAGGGAAAGTTGAAACTTAATACCGGGGTCCTTGACTTACATTGGAAATCCATTCCTACGGTGCAATATAATCTGATTTTTCACATAGGTTGGAATTCATGCAAATAAGCACTTATGAGTCTGCCTTACAGTTGGGAGACACAATGAAAGGCAAAAAGTTTTACAAAATAAATAAACGACACAAATGAGAGATAGCAAATATAACACAATCCAATATCGAACACAGCCAGTGAAGAAACATCTTCCTCATATAGCGCTCTGTGACAACATATTATGAAAGGTGGTGCTGGCTGGAACCATGAAACAATGTACATCAGATCCAATGTAACCTGAAGACCTTCTGTAATTACTTTAATCATAAAGAAACTTTAATATGAGCTTTACCTACAGAATATATAGCAAAAGTTAATTTAGTTTATAGGGTGCAGAGTAAAAAAGTGGTAAATTCAAGAAGTCATGAGACAACCATTAAAAACTGGTGATGACCAATGTGACTGAAAAATTAAGGAAGAATTTCTGCACATTTTATCAATCCCCATGTCAGATGTTCTTTGAAAAGAGGATAACTTGTTCAAAATCAGTTGTTTAGCCATATGTGATGGGCAGAACAAAAGATGAAAGTTATCTGCAAATAACCATTAAATGATGAATCACAAGATCGAGCAGCAATTAATCAATCAAAAAGAACCAATCAGAGTCAAGTAATTACATGAGAGTCAAATGATTATTCAAGGTTATTCAAGGACAATTATTCCCAAAAGATAAAACGGTGATAATAAATTTGCTTTTTTTTTTTTTTTTTTTTACTGGGCACCCTGTAGATTAATGAATACCATTTGAACCTTTTAAACAAGTTTTGACCTACTTTATATATATATATATATATATATATATATATATATTTATGAAAATAAGATGTTTTATTTTCCGTTTTTATTAAAAATGCAAAGAATGCATAAATTGTATATATTGTAGAGGTAAAAGTCTAAGTTTTTTTTGTTTGTCTTTTTTTAATCATTTCACCCATATGAAAGGTGATAAAGTCATTGAGACAAAGAGTTACTGAGAGTGATAGAAACTGAAAAACATTGAGGGGAGAGACGACAATAAAAGAACAGGTTTCAAGAAGACAAAAGATGATAATTGTTATCATAAGATTCTATAATTTAGTAGTTAAATAAATATCACTTATTGAGAAATAGGAATTTCTTTCAGTCAGTATAAGATCAAATGTTTATCAAATACATATTACTAACTGAGAGTATATATCATAAATATAAAATTTTAATATACATCAAGAGATGCTATGGGCTTTTAAAGAACCATAAATTTATCACAAACTGAAAAGTTTCAATAAATTGACCAAAAGAAAAATATTAAAATGGCAATCAAAATGCATCTATTTCATATTTTGAAAAACAAAGATCACTTCTCTGATGACAGATATACAAAGTAATCTCAGTCAAAACATAACCTCCCATAGAAAATATGCTACCAATGCTCATTGTCAGTTGCCAAGGTTTAGCATGCTATCTATTAAGTTGATCCCCGGTCGATATAGTCAACCCATGAGGAGGTAACAACATATTTAAAAAAAAAAAAACAAAAAAAAAAAAACAAAACAATATCAACACACTTTGTAGCAAGTACTCAATTTTTCTACAAATAGTGAACCTAGATAGAAAACAAAAAAAAAAAAAAAAAAAAAAAATTGACAATCCTTCTCTATGGAAACATACCACCATACCCACCAACACAATATATATATATATATATATATATATATATATATATTCAGTGTATATATCAAGAAGTCTTGGTTACAGGATTATGATTTTTGATTCCTGCCATTTATACCAACTAACAATCATGAAAATGTACAAAACCTTTGGATCATGTGATCTATCAGAGTATTAAAAAAAATAAAACAATCAAAACAATAAAAACAATAAAATTTTCTTTGTGTATTCAATTCATGAGTTTGATATAGGTTTAAAAAGGTAATATATATTGGATCGTAACTACATTGTGTCAAGAAAGATACAGATTGTTAATTCCAATACAAAGTTGTTATCTGCACATACAAAACAAAAAACCTCCAAACTACATAACATTTATAAGTAAATGGAAGATTTACATCATAAAGTAACACAGCTTTTACAATGTAATTGAAAAGATTCAAAGAATTTGTACATGATATAACATCAGAGTATGTAATAGAAAAATAAGAATATATTAAATATGGTTATACAGTAAGAAATACAAAGGGGGGGGACACCCCCCCATCTCTCTAAAGAGTACACTTTAAGAGTACTGATTGGTCAATTAATATATAACAGATTAAATATAAAGAAAAAGAAAAGTACAAAACTTCATCTGAAATAAGGTAAAAATAAAAGGGTCCATATGAAAATAAATGGAATGAAAGAAGTGACAACCAGGAATTTGTCAATCACTAGAATAACTGTCATTTGAACAATCCATACTTAAATGCTAATGTTTTTTTTATACCTACTACACAAAATATACATACAGATTGGTTTTTCTAATGTTTTTTTCAGTACCACTAAATTCTTAAAATGCCATGTCCCTTCAGAATTTTGGTGATCATGATTATTCACAGCTTCCTTTTATTTATTAGCCAAGAATTGTGCCTACTCAGGAAGGACAATGGAATGGTTTCCCCATTGCCTTCTCCACAATTTAGAATTCAGAGTTTTCCTTCTTAGATTAGTTACCACCCAAAGTTAGAGATCCCAGTCTACTTACTATTTAACCCTTAGCTATGAGAAGAAGCAAGATGATTTTCCCCAAGAGGCATTTATGCAAAATTGATTGCAACAGACTAGCCAAGAACTTGAACTGGCTTTCCAGTTTTGTCAACATCTACCAACCACTCACCCTTTGATGTCAACTCGCTCATACAAAGATGTTGAAAGTTAAAGTGAAAATTGAAATAAAAATACCAAAATTCAAAAGATTACTAAATAACACGTGAAGAATGCTTTGGCTAAAACATGAATACATGACACTAATCTGAATTAGTCCTGAGACAATCAGAAACTTTTAGAAACACAAAAGCAGAAATACAATATTCCCTCACTTACTAGATTAAAAAATAATACTAGATCAGGGATTAAAATTTCTGATATTTAATTCTAAACGTTATTAAATGAGTATCTTTTACAAGGATTTAGAAGAAACCAGAAAATAGACCAGTATTTCCTTAAAGTATTTTTTCAAAAAAATTCACCATCTTCTTTATATTATAATCAATAGCTTTCTCAAGCTCAATAATTATAAATCTTGCTCTTTCTGCCTGCACTTCTGTATAATCTAGGCTATATCTAAGGTTTAAGGTGAAATTTTTAAAATGAAAAAGCTTTCTTGAAAGCTAAATGGTTAAATTTATCATAAGCAAAATACTCTATTGTATTTCAAACAGAAATTATATTAATTGAAATCATTTTTTGTTAAAATAGCTGATTAGCACCTTTTTTTAAGTAGTCTTTCTTGATAATGTAAAAAAAAAAAAAAAAAAATATATCTTCCAAAAATAAAATATCCTTTTCTGAATACTGATTTAGAGCATAATTTGAAACATTTAAGTTTAAAATAACAAAGAAATGTATTTTTAAAACAAACAGTAGGTGTGTTTTTAACTGGCAGTAGCCATGTTTTACATGATTGAAGAGTGTTGACAGAAGACATTAATTGTTGTTCTATAAAGATTGCGTGTAAAACATAATTTAAAGAAATGACATGTGCATCTTTTTATTATAACTTAAGTACTCAGTAATCTTAAAATGTTGGAAAATATTCTCCATAATCTAATTTTACGAATGTTGACTTTAAATTTACTATAGTTATTGCTCGTATTTTCTGATAATGCTGGGTATGGTCAACTATACTTACAAAAAATGGATACATTACATAATACTTTATATACATAAAAAAATTATTTAAAAAAATCTTGGTGTATAAAGATTTGTAGTAAGCTTTTCAATTTTTGATAAGTAAATATAGTTTATATATATATATATATGCCTGTGTGAGAAACTGAAGCTAGCAAATATAGATTCCTAGAAGTCATAATGAGAAGTGTGCATTGCTGAAATAGGCAATTCAAATCTTGCTCTATCAATGCAGTCTCTGTGACAGAATTGGTAAAGGCATGTTTCAGCTAAAGAAATGGTTGTATGATGAAAAAATGCCAGTGTTGATAAAATACTATATGCTATATACCAGGGCTATTAAGTATATGTTAATAAATATATATTATTTCTCATCAGTAATACAACTCTGGTTTTGTGCATGAAACTTGTGCTGGTAGTGAGGGATAATATGTATATTTTTTTTTAATATATACTTAATAGCTCTGATGTATTACATTGAGTACTGTTTTTATTAACACCAGGACATTTTAGTTGAACAATTTTATAGGCATAATAAAAATATTTAAACTTTGCATTTTAACCATTATCAGAATATGGGACCAATTAACTTGAACTATTCCACTAAAAATATGGTTCTTGACAAAAGACCTTATGAAATGACCCTTTTACACAAGATCAAAACTGTCACACAAAGAATAAAGTGAAACTTCTTTAAACACAAGAAAGAAGAACTTAAAGGATGCCAAACTTTATGGATTTATGTCCCCAAAAACACCACCATGGACTATTGGACTTTGAGAAGGACTGATTCTTGTTAATAAACAAAATTATATTCTCTAAAACTACCAACAATTTACAACAACAAAAAAAAAAAAAAAAAAAAAAAAAATGCAAAAAGACATTTCAATGATTAAAAAATCAGATAATTATCAAGATGGATAACCCTTACCAGATTGATGTTAATATGTACCACAAAGCTATTAACAAAGTTTTATAAAAAATACTTCTAATAACTGGAAAAATAACATTAATAGTGAAGCCAAAAATAGCCACTGAATAAAAAAATTGATGATAGGATCTACAAATTCCACAATAAGCATTCATCACAGTTAAAGATAAAGCAAATTTTCTAAACAACCCACAATACAGATTACTCAACCCAACTAAAAATAAAATAGGTAAAGATCAGCAAAAACATTCTTGAAAAAAACGTACAGATTCATGAAAGATACTCTAGGAATTAATCGGTGACAAAATACAACAGGAGCTATAAAATGGTTTACTAATATAAAATGGCAGAAAGAATGTACGTTCATCCATTTCGATATTTGTGACTTTTACCCAGCCATCACAAAATCGAATATCTATCAATTTAGCAAAAAATTACTGTCCTATCAGTGATTCCAAAATCAAAGTCATAAAGCAGGCACAAAAAAAAAAAAAAAAAAAAATATATTAACCCATGAGCATAATATGATTTAAACCATCTTTTAGTTGTAAGGATGAAACAAATATCTGAAAAATTTTCTTAAATTCATAAACACTTTAATTCACCAATACTAAAAAAGATTTAACAAAAATAATGTTAAGATCAGCTATAGCTACATTAGTAACATCAGTAACATCAATAAAACAATATTCAAACATTACAATATTAAACTGTCCAAAGTTATTTTTTTAATAAATGTAACTGCCGAAAAATCCGTCTTTTAAATGGCCAATGTATGACTGATAATAGTGTATATCAAGCTTGCATACATTCCAGTAACAATGTCAAATTTTATTTTCATTTCAATGAACCTTCACTGAATGACTTTAGACAAAGTAAAATGCATAAAAAGTACTGCTCTCCTCAAACATTTCTAGCAATTAGGGAATGATAGTAATACAGTCATTAATACATGGGATATAGCAAAAGCCAAATATTATGATGGGAGAGGTGATAGTTGTAATTTGTGTCTTAAAACACTTAAATAAGCCTAGTTTATTAAACAAGAGAAATGAATTCATGATTACGTGTAGGCATAAAATATACATCTGTTGAAAATTTGATCTAGATTAATTTTTAATGTAAATTATATTTCTCTTTTGTCTTTTTGGAAAGAACCAGTAGTCTCCCATTATGCTTAATATAAAATTTATATTCACAAATTTAAATCAAAATTTACATCTACATGTACATATATATATATATATATATATATAAAACACACACACAAATACTTATGTGTTGGTGTGTGACTTAAGTTTTGCTGACTTACAGCTCATTGGGCACAAGGTCTACGTTGCTAAAAGTAAACAAATACCTTATAGGAGGAATGCTGCTACATAGCCCTAAAATAAAACTGGACAAAAGCATAGTAAATGTGATGCAGAGGAGTTACATTTTTTAAAAAATAGAAAAATGTAGAAAAATCATTAAAAAAAAAAAAAAAAAAAAAAAAAAAAAAAAAAAAAAAGAGGAAAAATAAGGATTACAAATTCAAATTAAAAAACGCCGTTTTTGTATAGCCAAGATAACATTAAGTGTTAAAGGAAGGTAATTTGGTAAGATGCTGAAGTCTTAGTAAGGTATAAAAAAAAAGTTATAAAGGAAAGAAATGAAATATAAAACAGATAAATGTAAGGAAAGTAATTATAATATATAGGAATAAAAACAATAGAAAAAATATGGGGAAATATAAAATATAAGGGAATTAAATAATTGGTATAATAAATATTAGGTTGGTGCAAAAATAATGACGTTTTCTCACATGTTACTATGTGAGAAAACGTCATTATTTTTGCACCAACCTAATATAAGGAAACTAAATAATAGAAAAATAAAGATAATAAATGAGTATATATATATATATATATATATATCATAAAATATGAAAGATAAGGTGGTATTGGGTTTGGTTGGTGCTGGACAAACTATCATTTAGACATGTAAAACCTACCATATTAGAAAATACAAAGAACTACTACATCAACATTTCAGAACTAAAAAGCATGTTGAAGCAACAAATAAAGGATCAAAGCAACCAAGTATATACCAATACCACAGACATTATAAGTCAAAGTATATCAGCAGGGGGTATTGCATATTGTGCAATGGTGTGTCACATATCATTGCACAATATGCTAACAGCATTAACAAAATTAAAGAAAAAAGTCAACATGAAGGTAAGAGGTTCAATAATATATTTAGATACAAGCTGCTGGAATGTATGAATAGCAGCTCTGAACCAATTATGAATTCCAGTAGAGTTTGTTACATTACACAAATACCCTTGGGAATCTATCTCCTCCCCACATCTATGGGTTAAGTAGTAGGACTTTTATCTGGGAAAATATCATTGCTATTCTTAAAAAAAAAATTAAAAAAAATAAATAAATAAAAAATTTTAATGCAGTATTCACTTGAAAATTATTTTTAGAATCCAAAATGTTTTCAACTTTAAATAACCTACAGTGGGTTGATAATCCATTAAAAAAAATTACAAGCTGTAGCATTCCACTCCCCACCAGAAATTTTGGTAAGTTTTGTGGAATGACTTTTTGAACTCTAAATGCTTATTAAAAGGAAATGTGATAATAAAAGCTGAAATATCAAGAAATGTATTTCTATGAAAGACATAGAAGGTGGACTAAACATCTCCAAAAGAGTAAGTGCTGAATAAAAATTAATTAGTGGGAATTCATTAACTAATTTCCCAGTGAAAGCAAGAGAAGCCAAATGTTTTTCTCATGCTAAAAATAATTAATATATTTTGGGAGCAGGGTTAGTTTGGAACAGAGAAGTCATTATTATAACACCCCATTATTTCGCACCCAAAACTTCTTGGTGACTTAAAGAAAAAAAAAAAAAAAAGTTTTCATTTACAAACTAATTTACAATAGCTGTGTTGGTAGCTATCAGACCTACCTTGAAAAGGCATATTATGATCAGCTAAATTTTATATATATATGATAAAATTATTAATATGAAATATCTGGATAAAATATGTAAAATGAAATATTTAAAAACACTTGGACATTTTTTTTTTTTTTTATTATTCTGTTCAATTAAGAACAGCAGATTAAAAAAACAAAAGAAAAAATAATTACCATGACAATCTTGCTACTTAGAAATATTCTTAATGTGAACATTTTTGGGAACTAAAAAAGTATTACAGTCACTGCGAAAATCCTCATGAGGGTTCTGTAGATCAACTCCAAGAGTCAGTGTTATTTTAGAGCAAACTATATTTACAGTCTTTGCATTAAGACAATTTCAAGAAAAGTGTCCAGATCAAAAATATATCACTTTTGTTGATGTCAAAAAAGGAATTCAGCACTATAACCAGATAGAGTCTCTGGAAAATACTAAGCAATCTTGATTAGCCATCTGAATTTGCCAATATGATTATTCACTTACAGAGCTAACATGCTCTTAGAGGGAAATCATCTGTGCTTACTATTGTTGATAGTAGGTCATCAAACATGGCAAAGCTTTTAGCATGAAAACTGCACTTCATCAAAATCCTTGACTCTTCAAAGGTTATTGGTCCAAACAAAATCCCTGTTAAGAATGTTAGTAAAGTTAACAATCCTTGAAGTGTTTCTCAAGTCTCTGGAAAGTGTCAGCTACTTATCCTGTTTTCAAGAATACTGTTAAGCATTTATTCCCGTCACAGTATCAGCCCTATCAGTTACCACAGTGTTATCAGTAAACATTGTGTCTATGATCAACAAGAAGAAACAACCTCTTGAATGACAAACAGTATGTTTTTTTTCACTTTCCTAGGTTCACAGCTGATGACTTAACTGTCATTACACACAGAATCAGTGATGCACTCAATAAATTTGTCATGAGAGCAATCACCCTAAATGTTTTTGACAAGGTGTGGCTTAGGAGGCTGCTACACAAACTCAACATCTATGGCATCACTGGAAGAGTTCACACAATTACCAAATCCTTTCTCTCGGGTATATCCACAAAGGTCATTGTTAATGTAAGTGAATATTATGAGGATATGGAGAATAGATAACAGTTAACCATAAAATTAAAGACTGTAGGACTCTGGAATAATTCATTGATCCTATAGGCTTTCCTAAGGTTTTATTTGGGCCTACCTTCTTTTTTTTTTTTAATTTTTATTAATGATCTTCCTAGGAATGTTCTCAGATCAGTAAACATCTTTATAAATGATACCACAGTTTACAGAAGCACTTCTGTAATGATCCAAGCCAAGCAGCTATATCCACTGATCTAGCCCAAACAACTTAAGGAAGAAAGACCTAGCTTTTAACTTTCAATACTTCAGGAGCTAAGTTAGTCTCTTTATCACTAATCAAATCCTGAGTTTTTTCTCTCCAGTCAATGAATGGCTGCTCTCTCAATGAGGCTCCATGTTTCAAATAACTACTAGGACTCAAATCCGTTCTAGACCTTAAATGGAACTTGTATATACTTAAGATTGTGAAACCCTGTTAAAGACTGTAGAAAAAATAGATTTAAGTAAAAATCACTAAAACTCAATTCTGTGCAAACACAACTCACACAGAAATCACATTTTTGTGCACAAATTTGGCTCCAGATTTGAATTTCCACATTCACATTTATCAGCAGCATTATATGAAATCTTATTACAGCTTTGGAAAAAAGCCTGCATTTTCAGATGATCATATATTTGCTACAAAATTTGAAAACTCACTCTAGAACATGATCAACAATATTTTCTCTCCAAAAAAATAGATATTTAAAAATTAGGAAAAATATTTATTAACCAATAAGCTTCCGAGTTTAGTAAATTTAACTTTTAGTTACCTGGAGCCTATATTCTGTTATAAATACAATCATAATTGTGGTTGTACACAACTGATTACTCTTACCATTTTATATAATTACTCAATGTTCCACATACTTATTCAGTAACTTTTTGCATTAAACTAAATTTTAAAGTAAACTAAGCTGGACGAAAAATGTATGAACAGTGTTATGCCAAAAAAAAAAAAAAAAAAAAAAATAGCAGTAGCAATATCGCAGCTACATTTAGCTAACTGCTGGAAAATTACACACATTTATAAAACAATGTAAATACATGACTTGTTAAAAAGGCAATTTGTTTCATATTAACAAAATTTATTCTGTCATGTTATAAAGAACAATTAGAGGCAGAATAGACCAAATACGGAATACTGCTGTCATATCAAGGCTAGAGCTGCCCAATCCACTTTCCATCCTTGAAGGGTCATTGTTAATTGAGTATATAGAGGAAGAAATTTTCCACCCTGCAATCTTTGTTTCCAAAGACAATGTCACAAGCCTGTCACTACTCTTATTCTATTGATATTTCCATGGTAAATGTTTGGACAAGTTTCAAACTTTAGTTCCACCAGTTCAGATGTTTAAAGCTAAGAAACACTAGTTTTTGTCCAGAGGGTCAAACCACCCTCATTTTTTGTTCATGTTCCAATTTTAAGGAAGAAGTTTCACTCAGACAGCTCCTTCAAGTACCAATGCTTTGAGAAACTTCTGGATGGATACTTCTCCCAAACTCTACAATGTTAACCTCTTAAAGTCAAGGGTCAACAGTTACCTATCCTTCATATCTTTAGCACTTCCTACTCATTCATTTCACACACATCAATCAGTAATTCTCTAACTTGAGTGGCTCTTGAGCTTTCCATTAACATCAAAAATGATTATTAATCAACTGATATTAGCAAAATTTTCAAATAAACGATGCAGAACATTAAGAACATTGGTTATGGACCTAAAGAATCCAACTACCAATATGTGTGTGTGTGTGTGTGTGTGTGAATACATACACTACTTGTTTTTCTTTGTACTTGTTAATTAGTTATACCAAATTATGAATGAAAACAGTGTAGAATTTTTCTAATAGTAAATAGGAAGATTTTTGATTGCTGTAATATCATGGAGATATTACAAAGAGCCTTTGGTTGAGATTCAAAGACAAATTTGTGAGGTAAAAAATTCATTTTTGCCAAAGGGCAAAGGTTATTTTGTAAAAGTCTGATACAACCTTCATCCTATAGTGATAACATCAGTTAAAGGTTTAACTCTCCTAAAGAAATGTCCAGTAAATTAGAATATATGTACCATAAAAAATTAAAATATTTCACACATTTTAGCCAACACATTTTTAAACCATCTTTTCAAAAATCTATTAGTATAAATGATTAACACTATTGAATGAAGTGACAGTCAACAGGCCACTCATATGCTACTATTTAGATAAGCACTCATATATTGTCCATCAAACATTGTTATACATGCTTCAAATTCAAGTTAAAACAGTTAAATTAATAAGATGTCAATATATTGGAAATATGTTGATTCTTTAGATAAAATACTTTGGAAAGAACCATTTTCTGGAAATTATAAAGTACATGCTAATGCATCACTAAAAGGTGATCCCATTGATAAATCAAATTTGTCTAAAATTATTGAAGATTAATATTGGCTTGTAATATGTTGGTAAATCCTTATAATTTTGTCTATCAGTAGGCAGAAGTTAGAATTTACTGGACATTTCTTTAGGAGAGTTAAACCTTTATTAACTGATATGTTATCACAAAGATTTAATATCTAAGCTAGACATAAATTTATCTTTTTGATGCATGTTTCAAGATTTCCAGAATTTTTAATATGTGAAAGACTGAAAAAGTGGAGTTCAAATTTTTGCCATAATTTTGCTAGTCTATAGTGAATACTGTCAAACCCAGATATGATAGGAATATTTGCTCTGAGTTCTTGGAGTAGACAAAGTACTTTGGTTAATTATGACCATGTTTTATCTACCTCTGTAAAGGATTTCTACAATTCTTATCTAAGGAATTATTTTAATTTCATTGATTTTTTTCATAAACATTTGAGTTTTTATCCCTCACTATTTGAGGGAGGAAAATAAAATATACTTTTAAATGCCAATATCCTAATTATTTTATAAATAATGCAAAGAGGAAAGCCTACAAAATTTATAAAAATAAGAAAATAAAATCTGTCTATACTTCCAAGATGAGGTATTGTAATTATTTACACTATTTACATTGTCCTTATCTTTATTGTCATATTCACAACATTTTGGCCATTGCACGCTCCAGCTTTCTTCAGGTGATATACATTGGAACTTGACCAAACCTTCTATTTTAGTCCACCAACGTAAATTGTTCTAGTTCCCCATGCCATGCCTTTTTCAATGTATATCACCTGAAGAAGACCAGACCATACAATAGTCCAAACATGAATATGACAATAAAAAAGAGGACAATAGTCCGGACAATGTAAATAGAATAAATAAAAGTTTCATAAAAATAAATACCTATCAATACAAAATAAAAAATATTACCTACCAATTCGACAGCCACAATTAAAATAAATTAAATTATAACATTTACAGTCACAATAAGAGATTTAATCAACACAAAACATTAAACCTGAAGCAAAATGAACTGCAAAAAATAAATAGATGAAATATAGATATGAACACTGAGGGGATGCTTTGCAAAACTATATACCCAATACTTTAGTCATTCATTGTAATAGGTATAATCATAATTTCTACTTAAATACAGTTTTGATTAAAAGAAACAAGTTTATTAATGGCAAAAATGTATTGAAAGTGCACAAATTTCATAAACTTCTAGGGTAAATTTATAGTCAAGATTATGTCACCTCTGACAAAATGAATGCTGATACAATTTGGGATATTTAAAATAAGTGATAAAATTAAGAAATCAATAGAAAGCTAATTGGTCAACTAGGTTATGAATATACTGGATATCAAAATTTAAGGCTTTAATATTTTCACAAACAGAATTTGCATTTTTGCTTTCACTTTTTATATACAAGATGAACTCCATCTACAAAACTGATTAGTCTGAAGAATTTCCAGGTGGATACACGTCACTGTTTTTTCATTTTAGTGTGTGCATTTGTAACATCCGCTCAAAAGTACATTTAAGTCAACCATTAAAGCAGAACATTGACAAAGCACCATGGATTTAGTAAAATGACAATGTGTTAAGTTCAACTATACCTGATTGGCAAATCAAAAAAAAAAAAAAAAAAAAAAAAAAAAAAAGGTTCCTCCATGTACTGTCAAAAAAATGAACATGTTAAAACATTCACAACAGTCTGTTGAATGAAAATGAAAACCTTTTCCTCAAACAATTTTTTTACAAGAGATTAAATGGATAAAATCTATTGTGGATCCTAACAAACTAATCCTAAAGCTGAAACGAGCACTTCATGTAGAGAAAGATTTCTATCTGCTGGAACCTAAAAATTGTACTGAATTAATTAGTTACTGGATCTTAAGGAGAAGAAAAAAATAAAAACATCTTAACATTTTTATTGCCAACATCTTATGCCATTAAAACCAAAAATGTGCAGCTTTGGTATCATCCTCTAGTTTGATAATGTCAGGCCTCACTTGGTAAAAGAAATCCAGGAGTAAAAGACATTAAGCTAGAAAATTCTTTTCCTTTATACATCAGACCTAGCACTTGAAGATGACTATTGGTTTGAAGCATTAAAACACTATTTTTATCAGCAAAAGAATAGAAAATGTTACTATATCAGGTTAATATGATTATTAATGATGGCAATTGTGATTATGCCATTGATTAATAAACTTTAACTTAGCTATACTGAACTAATTTTTATTTTCTTGAAAATATAAAAAAAAATAATACTAAGTATCTAAAATTACATGAACTTTTGAAAAACCTTACAAAATTTAAAGATAATAAAGAGGAATAAAAAGCTTGAATGTTGGCAAAACTACTTTGCATCTGTTTGATGATATAAGGAAAAATTTATATACATGGATCAATAGTAAAATGTAAACTTACTACAGTGAGGAATGCTGCCAAGATTACAGGGAACACTGAAAGGACTCCCATAAGG
The DNA here is from genome assembly GCA_963932145.1 of Acanthosepion lycidas. Lineage (NCBI taxonomy): Eukaryota > Metazoa > Mollusca > Cephalopoda > Sepiida > Sepiidae > Acanthosepion > Acanthosepion lycidas. The sequence goes on from OZ010616.1 coordinate 55,260,684, forward strand.
CTGATATGGTAAACTTCTCAGATTGCTAATACTTCCTATACCATTCAAAGTAAATGTCTGGCACTGTGTTGGCGATACATTTTCTCCATGAATATAAGGAAATGAAGAACAGCCAGACACCATTTCTGGTCTTCCTTGAGAAGAAAGAACATTATTAAATTGTGAAAATTGTGCAGGAGTTGACTTCTTTGGAGTGGCTTTAAATGTTTTATCAGATTTCTCTTTAAGTCTTTCATGAATCTCTGCTTGAACTTGAATATCTGAGGAACAATTGTTACCACTAGTGATTAAGGAGCTTTTGCTACTGGAAATATTGCTACCAATAACACTGCTACTGTTGGTACTTGTGGCAGTACAAGAAACAATTATTTTTTGTTTTAAGTCATTTGTGCTTGGATTTTGCAGGTCACTTGTCAGAAACATTCCAAGACCATCGACCCACCGGCACGATTGTCTTTTGGGGGAGAATATATAATGTGTGCGTGCTGCACGCTGACTATTCTGCAAAAATTCCCGCTTTGAAGGTCGTGGTTCTTGACATACATCCATAATGGCTTGTGCATTAAGGCTGGCCATTCTCTTAGAGAGTTTTCCTGGTGACTCTTCCAGAGTTTGATTGTTATATTTTGCCTGACAAAAATCAAGTGGTGTTGCTGTACAACAATGCTTTTTGTCATTTCTGTAATGGTGTGGTCCTTTGGAACCATATAAATTGGAAGGTAAGTGTATGGTTGCAGGAGAGTTGTCAAAATGTAACTTGTGATTCTTTATTACATTTTTCAAGTTTTGGTAACTGTTAGGATAAGTATTCTGGGCAGTAACAGTCAAAGGATCATTATTAGTTGCACTTAATTTATCAGGTCTATATCCTTTTAGGCTTCCATAGTCAGTAAGGTAACTCTCTAGTTCTTTGGGGGTGCTGTAATCTACTTCAATATCTTTACTTTGACAAACTTTCACACATTTGCCCAATAATTTCTTTTCCGAAGAATAATGCTTCTGTTTATTATGAGCAAGTTGAAAACAATCAGGATTTTTCTCTCTTAAAGCTGAATTATCTATTGAATATCCTTCCAAACAAGAAACATTAAAACTGCAAAGGTTTTCGTTTCTATAGTTTCTGTTTGTTTTATCCACACAATCAACTCCATAATCTTTGGCTTCAATATGACAAGCTATACAGTCTTTTCTACATTCATAACCATTAAGTTGTTTTGACTTGTTGGTAAAGCCTTCATTTGAATTGTTACTTTTTAATTTTGTTTTATTTTGTAAAGTCTGCTTTACAGGCAAGTGGCATAAAGTGGGTGAATTCTGAATCTGTTCATTTAATTTGTTTTGCATTGTAGTAATAGCCTTGACTTTATTGGCCAACTTAGACTTCTTTATACATGTACCTTTGTTACAAGATCTGTTGACCTTCAATTTGAATAGCTTATTAGTTTTACTGATTGAGCTAATAGAGTAGTCACTTTTTTTACTTTTGGAAACCTTTGAAAAAAGTGAATGCTCAATAACCTTATAAACTTTAAATTTGCATTTTTTAACTAGTCGAGCATTTTTCATTTTATGTTGATTTCCAGATCTGGAAGCATGAGCTTGCTTTCCAGAGGCTTTTGATTGGTTTTCATTGTAAATCAAATTTACTTTGGCAGCAGCATTCAAACTAGCTTCACGTCTCAGGCGAACAAGGTGAACAGATAACTCTCTACATTGATTTGCTTGTAACAAATTACATCTATTTGAATTAGAAATTGATGGCAATGAAGTGTCTGAAGACTCTTCTAAGTTATGATTTGAAGTTTTTTTTTTTCCTGTTTTTGTAGAGGTTTCCTTCAAACAGTGATTAATAGGACTTTTTCTAGGAAAGGGCAATCCAGAAATGCCTGCTGTAGACAAGCTCTCCACAGAAGTCTTCCTTGCTGCAGAGGTGCTTGCCACAGCAGTCTTACGTGCCACAGAAGAGCTTGCTACAGCAGTCTTGCGTGCTGCACCATCCTTTGTAGATGAGCTCGTTGCAGTCACTTTTGCAGATGTGTTTGCCACTGTTGTTGCCTTTTTTACAGTTGTGCTTGCTACTGTCGTCACCTTTGCAGGTGTGCCTGCCACTGCCATCACCTTTTTTGTAGGTGTGCCTGCCACTGCCATCACCTTTTTTGCAGGTGTGCCTGCCACTGCCATCACCTTTTTTGCAGGTGTGCCTGCTACTGCCATCACCTTTTTTGCAGGTGTGCCTGCCACTGCCATCACCTTTTTTGCAGGTGTGCCTGCCACTGCCATCACCTTTTTTGCAGGTGTGCCTGCCACTGCCATCACCTTTTTTGCAGGTGTGCCTGCTACTGCCATCACCTTTTTTGCTAGTGTGCCTGCCACAGGCTTCTTTACATATGTGCTTGCTATAGACCTCTTTGCATATGTGCCTGCTACAGGCTTCACTGCAGATGTGTTTGCTACAGGCCCCTTTACTGCTCCACTTGCTACAGGCTTCTTTGCAGATGCACTTGCAACAGGCTTCTTTGTCAATGTGCTTGTAACAGGCTTCTTTGTCAATGCGCTTGCAAAAGAAACACTTGCCTCAGATGTACTTTGCATAGAAATGCTTCTTGGTGGACCTGCAATAGGTATTCCTGTTTCAAATTTCAGAGTGCTGCTTGCTACAGAACTTTTTTTTACTGCAAAACTGTTTCCAGAAATTTTTACAGATTGATCCTTTGATCTTTTTTTGGATATTTTTCCCTTTGTTGCAGATTCTTTACATGCTTTTGCCATAATTTGATACTGGAGAATTCTTTCATTATATGTAGCTACTTTTGTCTTCCTTCGGCCAATCGGGTGCTTGGTTCTGTAATCTGGAGATACAATTTTGACCTTTTTAATGCCAGGTGTCTGAAAAACCCAAAGAAAAAGATAAAAAAATAATTACTTAATAGTGTCACAAAACTAAATTACATTTTAGTATAAATAAGTACTTCAATATCAAAAAAAAAAAAAAAAAAAAATATCTAATATAAGCACAACTTAGAAGAATCAAAACTATTTTGTATTGAAATACAAAAATACCGAGTTCGTCAAAAAGATTGTTGTGTGTATGTTATTAGGAACATTAGTGTCTAACTTTGTATAAAATATCACTATTGTGAAGTGTTATACTATCATCGGTTTTTTTAATGTCAGAATTTACTTTTTTTTTCTTTTTTTTTACTGATTCTCATATGGTAGATGTACCAAAAAAATCTTATTCTATTATGCATATGAATAGTAAAAATGCAAATCAGAGGGAAAATATATCTGCATTTTATAGAAAATGCACTGTGAATGCAAAAATGTACTAATTATACATATAAGGAATCTGCTCAGGAGTTGACAGAGACAGCTCTGAAAACTGTGCCTCAGCGGAATATTCTCTTAGTGAATTTTAGGAAGGCAATACATGAGGCTTACTGTAACAAGAGGTAAGCAGTCTGTATTCATTAATTCTTAAAAAATTTTTTTATCAGAATCCCCCAAGCAAGGCAGTAAAGCCACTAAGACACAATAGGTTACAGGTATAGAAGAATTAGAAAACAGAAACCTTAATAATTGGAAAGAAAAGAGTAATCAGATGGATAGTAAATAGCAATTGACATTGCATTTAAATTTTTGCAGATTAAAGTTGGCTGGACAATTTTTTTTTAATTTTATTTTTCATACACAAAAATATTGTCTAGAACAAAAATAATTTTCAAATTTCCCAGGATTTTCTAATCTGACTGGACTATTTGCTATTGATATTACATAATTACAACCACATCCCACACTATTTTGGATAAAATCAGAACCAAAAATACCCATAACTATAATTCTGAAGCAGGTACTTATAAAATAGACTTCCAGAATTGCTCTTCACAATAGACTGGGGAAACTTGCAGAAACTTAAAAACAAAAACTACCCATGAACACAAAAAGAATCTTATACACAATTTATCAAATGTATTAGATATACATCAAAATAAATTCAAACTTTGATCTAAAAAAAAAAAAAAAAAAAAAAAAAAAAAAAAAAAAAAATATGCCACAATTATTAAAAAAAAAAGTAACTTAGATGAAAAAGTCTTGAGACTGCCACTATCCAATCTTAAATCTGCACCCTGGATTTCTTTCAAATATCTCCATTCTTGAAAAAATGTTTACTTTTCCAAGCCAACACTTGACTAAAAATGTTGAAAAACTAAAAGACAGTTAAATTCATAACCTCATGTTATTTAAAGTATACAATACAAATTAATCCCAAATTTTAATAATTTAGATATTAATTTGCATAAAAAATTCAAGAACATATTTTATTCCCTTTCATTAAATTATGTCACTTAACATCCTTCATGGCTTACCAAGACTTTTTCAGCTAACCTAATGAATATTCATGAGCTTTTCTTAATTTAAAAAAAAAGCTTCAGAAACTAACATTTTTGCCCTTGTCTATGAATACTTGTTACAAAATAAAATCTTTGCATTTTGCCTTGATACATCCTTGCATTTTGACTTGCCCTCAGAGGACAAAATGCATCAACTAAGTTTTCCTCTTGTTTTTAGTCACAATAAAAATTAATGCTAATACCTGTCTTTATATTAAAACAAAAAAATGTTATCTGAAATCATACCTCCATACTATTCCTTAAAATATCAATGATCCTTTTTAATAATTCTATAATTTCTCTTCATTATATTTCTATCCTTAAATAAATTATCAAGATATTGATTTCATTTATCATGAAACAAAATGCTTTGATTATATTCCCTTCAAAAATACTGAATACTAAATTGTAAAGATTGTAAACAAACACAAATTATGCATTTTTTGTTTGATTACAACTTCAGTTAGTAATTCCATTATTTACAATGGTCTTCATGTCATGTACTATTATATTTATTTTTTTTTTATTTTTTTTTTTTTTGGTGTAAAGATTTATTTTTGATTTTGTTATAATTAATTATATCTGTTATCCATGATGTCATTAATAAATTCCATAGGGTTAAGCCACATTTTGTTGAAAAATATCCAGTTTATTTGCATCTTCCCTATATTGGTACAGAGGGTGAGACTTTATCTAGACGAATTTTGTACGTGATTAATAGCTGTTATTTTTCAGCTAATGTTCGGGTAATATTTGTTACCCGTCCTGTTTTCTCTTCCATTCATGAGGACATCCTCCCCCACCCCATCATGTTAATTTGGTGATTTATAAATATAAGTGTAGTTGTGGACTCGACTACATAAAGGAGGACGTCCCAACATTTTGGATCTGAGAATAAAACAACACTTACACCCCAGGATTTTGAATCCGGATGCCAGGAAAAACCAACTAACCAATATTTCTGGCTCTTCTATTGCAGAGCATGTAATAAATAGCAGGAATTGTGCGTTTGATTTTAGTGAGGACTGTTTTTCGATTTTATCTAGGTCCCACGCCTCATATCACCTCAAGGTTTTAGAGTCCTTGTATATCAGATCCTGTGGGCCTGCCTTTTGTAAACAGAGGGAATGTTATTGGACTCTAGTTTTCTTGAAATTCATTTTTTTTTTTTTTTTTTCCATTTGTTATATTAATTTAATTTACATGCTTATATTTTTTTTTATATCCCAGAAAATAAACTTGATAAGGCTGGGATGAAAACGATTGTTTTTTAGCTTTTTTTAAAATGCCATATAAATTTTGCTTATTCCTAGCTATCGTTAAATTTTGTAGCATAAAAAATTTATAATTAATTGTTGGCACTTATTTTACATATACACTACTTACTGAAATTTGTCAAATAACAATGTAAAATGTTAAGTTTTGTTTTTTGTTTTTTTCAGTTATTTCACCACAAGCGAAGTAACAATGGTATTAAGACACAAGGGGTTACTAAGAGTAAAAGATAAAAGACATTTGTGAGGAAAAAGAACAATAAAAGAACAGGATTCAGAAAGACAGATGATGATCGACATCTCATTTAAATTTTTGAAAATCATAGGCAACAGGAAAGCCAGGAAAGCAAGAAGCCTGAAGAATTCCAGAGGCAAGAAATGCAAGAAAAACTATTAGAATAGAACTTAGATGTATCTATTTCAACAGTAAAACAATGAGAACTAGTTGCTAATCTAATAGTATACTTAAATTTATGCTGACAAAGTATGAAGGAGGAGAGTTCATTAGAACAATTGTAACAAAAATATTTATAGAAAAGACAAAGGGAAGCCATGTCACATTGGTGAGAAAATGAAGTCTTAATGTTAGTTTAGGACCATTAACATTTGATCCTTTGGATTTTGCTGAGAATCTCTAAATACATTACAGAGAATCAGTAATATTATTGGTTCTGATCTGGCAGCTTGGCTTTAGTTACTTACCCATCATAAGGTTGGCTCTGAGTCTTTTCTATAAATAATTTTGTGGTAATTGCTCAGATCAGCTCTCTACAATGGTAGTTTAAGTCATTTTTTTGATGTCAACTGATCTATTTTCAGACTAGTGCTGTTCAATGGAACTTGTATGCTAAACAAAAGTTTTTGGATATTAGGAACCTCTTTCAACCTACTGATTTTGTTAAGTTGATTTAATTTAGTCATCCTTCTTTCAATTATACATTTTTGTTTGATTTATTTTTTAATTTTTTCCTTTCAGTTTTTCAGTCAGCTTTGTCCAGCTGTTTTTTTTTCTTTTTTTCTTTTGGTTTGACTAAAGGCTTACCAAACTACTTTTTTTTTTTATTTTGTATTAAAATTTATATTTTACATGACAAGGGGTAATTTTAGTAGGCAATTGGAATATGTCCGTGACCCTGATATAGATGGTATAGCGGAAAATTCAGATAACCACCAAGACATGAAACCATTTCAGGACTTTATTAATAAATTTCATCTTGCCAATAAGTACCATAATGAATACCCTCAGGAGGTAGACTAGGGCAAATAGGCATGGCTCAGCTATGGAAGTGCTATCTAGCTACCTCAAACAAGTCTTAGACAGGAGAGTTGATGTAGGGCTCTTAGGGTGTTCAAGTTTTCATTATATAGTTTACTCTGATCATAAGCTCATCTTGGTTCATGGAAAATTATATAAGCCTATGGTTAAGATGGCTGGCTACTGGAAATTGAACTCTTTTGTTGAGCAAGATTTCCAGGAACAGCTGCTACTAATACTACAGCTGGAACTGATGGTGCCTGTGGTTTGGAATATGTGGTGGGACAATTTAAAATCTAAAATCAGATAGTTTGCTGCTGAGTAAAGTCATTAGCTCAATCTAGATAGATTAGCAGTGCAAACAGCTTGTGAGCAAAAAGTTGATCAGGCAATTAAATCCCATGATAATGGAGATGTAGCTTTAGCTAAGGCAGAGTTAGCCTCCTTACTTATCAAGAAGGATCAAGCTCTGGTAGTTATTCTTTTTAACATAGCCATAACTTCTTTCTAACATAGCCATGTCTTCCGAGGCAATGTGGCTGCTGAATTGCATGCAGAGGAAGTTAGGAATACATCTCACTGAAATGTCGCATGTATCACATTGTGAGACCATGACTGCAAACACAGGCATATGTGATGTTTTTCATGACTACTTTTAGGATCTGTTCACCAGGGAGCCTGGTCTGAGCACTGCTCAGATCGACATCTATTTTGTCAACTTTCCCTGCCTCAAGGCAGCTGGGTACAAGAGATCCATCACAGAGTTGGAGATCTGGGAAGCACTGAAACAGGTTGGCTAGGACAATCTCCTGGATTAGATAGTCTACCCTACAAACTGTACTTGAGGCAGTCAGTGTTTGTACCTTTGCTGACACTGATTTTCAAAAACTGGTTCAAGCAGAGGTCTATAACTCAGTGCTTCACCAGGGATGTGATCAAGCTGCTATGCAAGGACAAGAACAGTGGGGATTGGATAGGTAACTTTCAGCCTTTAATAATGTTAAATACAAAGCTAAAGATTTTAGCCAAGGTCTAACTGTTTGCAGGCTGTCCTCTCTAGTCTGATTGGCTCTGAACAGTCTTGTGCTATGAAGGGCAGGACTATTTAGGACAACCTTCCTATGGTATGCTTGATCATCGAGCAAGTTGACAGTGAAGTCACACTGATCAATTTAGATCAGTAGAAGGAATTTGATAGGGTGGACCATCAATTTCTGGTGGGTGTCCTTTCAGCAGCTTCCTGGGGCCATACCTTTGCACCCGGATCCAACTTCTGTATGCATCTCTCAGTGCACAGGTGAAGTGAATGGAGTTTGTTCAGAACTTTTCATATTGCTTTGTTCAATTTATCAAGGTTGTCTGCTTTTGCCTTTGTCTAACTTGAAGAAAAGGTTCCAACACAAGAACATGAAGCAAATCCAGTTCTTCACCAAATTTTCCTACCTGGTGCTACCACCTCAGCCAGGTCTTCTGCCTATGCTGATAGTTCTTGTGTTGAGTAGAGCTGAGATTGACATCAGAGGGCATGAGACAGAGGGACCAAAATCAACCCCAATAAGTCTGTTGGCTTGTGGTTGGGTGTGTAGAAGGGAGTTTCTCTTCTTGGACCTTTTATCTGGACAGACAAACTGGTCTCGATAACTTACTGGAAATGAATTGGTTGTAGGTACAGGGGAACACCATGGTTACAATTCATTTGTGGTCATGGAAAAATCTTTTCTTAAAGGGGAGGGCAAAAGTATGTGCCTTGCACATCTACCCAATTCTCCTTTACAGACTGTACTTCCACTACTTTCCACACTAATTTCATTAGTAAAGTTCTTGTTCTCCTTGTATCTTGGGAAATATGTTACCTCCACCCTTCTGAAGACAGACTGGCTATGCCTAACATCGAGACCCATCAACATATGCTTCACAGAGATCCTAGATAAAATGTGTTGCAAATCGGATGAGGAGGGCAAATTCTGGAAAAAAAAACACTAAGAACTTCCCATCCCTAAGAAATATGCACTCTTGTTTACACTAAAGCAAGTGCTCATTCTATCGTGAATGTCATATTGCTCTGAAACATTTCTTATCGGCGTCAGATGGCCTCTCCAGTGTCCAGGCATTGTCTGAAAGGGCATTTTATTATGTGTTACTTAGGGAATCCATACAAGATGATCTGATAGACAAGTTCAGTCTTACGAAGCTGAAGGCTTGTTCAATATTGCCTTGGATGCCCAGGTTGAAATGCCTTAATAAAGATGAGGCATCACTCACCTGGCTGGCAATTCATAGGGCCCTCTGGGTCAGCAAAAGACCCTGTTCAGTGGGCTTGGAAAAATTTCCAAACAGTATTCACCATGATGGGGGAGGTGGGGACTCTGGATCACCTTTTATTGCAAGGTTGTAGTCCTATTGTGCAAGTTTACTGAAGGCATCATGATTCACATGCTGCATGGAAAGTTTTTCATTTGTGAGGCTATTTCTGCCTGTAGCAATGTGGTACTGCCATTGACAAAGGTTGAACACTGTTCTTTTGCTTTCTAGGTGTTATGAGAGTCGTGACTTGAATGATATGTCAGAAGGGATTCTATGGGGGCAAGACATTCACTTCTTCCCAACTGATCTTTTTAAGCATCAGCTTAAAGTCAAGATTATGATGGAAAGACAGTGGCTCCCTCCATCAGCAAAAGGTGAGCGAGTCTTGCACATTTGTGTAGAGTAAGAGGGGCTGACTTTGAATGGCACTTTGATACTGGTTAGTCATTAAGATATTGTGCTCACTGGATTGAACAACCCCACCTGAATTAGGTTAGTTTAGGGTTGTTTTTGTCCTTAGTTTCCTCCAATTTAACTTAGCTAGAAGATGTATGCTCATTGGCCCCTTTTATTTCTGCCCCACAATTTCTTTAGTTTAATTCCCCCTCCCCTTCCCCATTAGCTGACTAACGATGTCATTTCTCTGGTGGATGAGAGATGCCTTTTGTTTTTTCAGGTGTGAGTTTCCTATTGTTTTGTTTGAATGAGTGTGTGGTTGAGTGAGTGCTTGGAGAAATGAGTATTTGGTATTATTAAAGTCCCACATTAATTTTATTCAGTTAACTGATGTTTTTGCTACATTTAAGAATGTGAGAAGACATACTACAAACACTATTTTATTTAGTTTCTTGCAAATAGTTTTGTTTCATATTTTTAAATACATATAGGGGATTAGATTTTTTAAATTGCTATATCCCTCCCACCACAAGCAAGAATTGTACATATGAGGACTAGTTAGGACTTCATAGAGATATTGAGGTATTATGGTGGATGTTGCAAGAATGTATTGTTTTGGGGTAAGGAATATTGTATGTTTGGGTCAATGATTACGGATAAGTTTAATGTTAAGACATAAGAAAACCATCCATTTCCCCATTCCTCATTTTGGCCTTGTGCCACATTTCTGTACCCAATGCAGAATAAATATCACTCTTTACTATGGCACCTAAACTTCAGGAATTCAAGTGCAATACTAGACTAGCATTGAAATCTCAACCATTTATAGTTGAACTAGCTAAATGTAGCCATAAGTTCTCTGCTGACAATTTCTTTTCTCGCACTTTTTGTATGTGGAACTCCCTTCTGGCTCCATGTTTTCCAGCCAACTTTAATCTGCAAAAATTTAAATGCAATGTCAATCACTATCTACCATTCTCCTGATTACTCTTCTCTTTCCACTCATTATTAATGTTTCTGTTTCCTAATTCCTCCACACCGTGTAACCTCTTGTGTTTTAGTGGCTTTACTGCCTTGAATGGGGGTGATAAAAAAAACAAAAACAAAAAAAACCTCTAGTCCAGATATGCCAGCAATATTCAATGCAAAGACAAATGGTCAATTTATAAATGTGCAAGATAGATTCTGACAAGAAAAATTGCATGGCACAACTTTCCTAGCTGAAGACTTAGCAATTGATTCAATATAATCACTTCATTTCATGTCAGTGGAAAAGAAAGCACAAGGATTTGCTCTCCTGGAGGTTAGCATCAGCCATACTGATGGAGAGCAAAAATGGTTCTCTATGATGATTATAAGAGCAGTTTCGCTTTGGAAGCATTAAAATTAACAAGTCATTTTTACCCCCAGTTAACTGATTGGATGTAATTTTTGATAGGTACAAATAGCTGGTAGTTGTTCTCAAGCTTACTATTAAGACAGGAGAAAATAGTTGTGTGATACAGTTAGGGAACTGATGACATCAGGAAGGTTATTGATAAAGATAAGAAATGACAAGTCTGAAGACAGAGACCAGGGAGACCCTACATTTATCTGAAAGGATCTAGAAACATGGCTGTTTAACACAACTAAATCAGATACTCAGCCAGAGACAACATAACCCTTGAGTTTATGAAGAAGACCAGAATAATAAACCCTGTCAAGAGTCATTATCATGTATAGTATAGACTATAAAACTGTCATTTTAGAGTCATAACAAAAAAATCCATATCAGCAGCTTCCTCCTCATCAAGAACAAGCCTGGTAAAACTTAGGCGTCAGATATCCAGGACTTCAATCCAAAATGCTCAAATGGAATTGGTACATCACAACCAAACTTCAATTTCCAGAGTTCACTAGTAAGAATAAATACAGACACACAAGGAAAGGGTTAAAATAATACAAAGCTTCCAAAAAGTTGCTTCTTTTACTGTTAGTTTTTGCTTGCTTTCTTAGTGTGAAAGGTGTAAAGTCTTCAATAGGATTGTACTTCTCACATTTACATCTCACAATTTCCTTCGTTCATCCCTTTTCTCAAATTCACAGAGTTGATATCACAAGAACTAGATTGAAAATTTATCACCTTAAATCTGTTCAGATTAAGAGTATAAAAAGTGTTTGGGACTATTAGTAATTTACAATATATATAACTGATGCAGAAGTATCTTTAGGCAATTGAGCAGCATGATGCTTCAAAATAATTCACCATAAAAAGGTTAAGTATTAAATCTGAAAGAGTGTCACCCACTTTGAAAAAAATTAAAACACACACATTCTCATCTTCAGAAGACATTTTTATCACCAAGAAGTGCATACCAACCCATATCACCAAGAAGTGCATACCAACCGATACAAAACAACAGTTGTAAGTATGGACACCTGGATATGCTGTTTCATTTAAGGAAACTATTCTTTGAAAGAGAAAAGGTATTATTAAAATCAGGTCTAATATTTTTAGTAAATTGATCAACTTTAAAAATTTCTATAATTTCCTTAAGAAATCGATACATTTTTCTTGCTCCCTAAATACTTGATAAATATAGATTTATTGGAAGACAGGAACAGCTATAAAAAGCCAAATCAATTGTTCTTTTCATGGAAGTTTAACAAAATAACTGTTTTCTAAACATTAGTAGAATTTTCAAATTGTCCAAATTTGAAATGTAAGAGTCTGAAAGAAAATTTACTGATCAGACAAACCAAGAACTTCAACATATTGAGTAAATGCATTTTTATAAAGGCTCTACATAGGGTTAATAACTAAAAAAAAAAAAAAAAAAAAAAAAAAAAAAAAAAAAAAAAAAGCAGAACAAGCTGAAATTTTTGACATTACTATTTTATAATTTGATTCACTTTTACAGAGTATTTCACCAGGAAACATGTGGTGGTAATATAAATAAAAAACTAAAAGCTATCCTAAGAGGGGGAGGTCTGCTATGAAAACTATTCAGACAACCAATTGCCTAGATTTGAAATGCTGGACCAAGTTTTTGTTTTGTAGCATATCAACACATCTATGGGTTATTTAAATGTTGAAATCTAAATATTTTGAATACAATTTTATACCTTCAACTACAGATAAAATGCATTGTGGATCCTTTTTTATGTAAAAATGTATTGCTGGTATTTTTACTATAAATGTGTATTTAATATAAACAAAAACATGAAAACAATAAACAAAAATTTAAAATTCTTGAAGCTTTATACATAAAACAGTTGAAACCTAACTTGAACAAAATAAGCTATGAAATCTCCACAAATATCCTTAAATGCCTATAATTCATAACAGAAACCATTGGTTTATACCAATGGCTTCCCATACTTAATACCTCTTGTTTTTCACTCTTGCATGGTCATGTGTGATGTCATGAGCCATGTCTCATATATACGAGTTTGTCGTTACTTGGAAATTTTCATGCAGCAAAGGTGGACTATTATTATGGTTTCATCAGTGTGTTGTTTGATTTATTGAAATTGTCATCTTTGATAATGGCTTGTGTAAGCCAAAAGCTTTGATTGGATTTAAACATGTATCAATATGGTGTTTTCCTTTCGTCTTTCAACGATAATGTGATTAAGCTTATCAGACAATATGTAAGGAACTTACTTAAAATAAATAGACAAAAGTTGTCTATATTATTTAATGAAACATGCATTAATGAAATATGTATTTTCATACTTTTGTAATGTTTTTGTTTATTGGGGGAAGGAGTCACTATTACCCCATAACTGGGACCCTATCAAGTACTACCACCCTGGGTCAGAGTGAACATGAGAACAGCAGCAATTAAGTGTTTCCACCCTCTTCAAAACCTCTAATCTCCTGATCAAAGGGCTTGCTTTCATATGTAGTTTATCATCATACACAGGACTTACTGGACCAAGTCCACCCACTCTTAAACAATACATGCTAACAGTATAGTCTCCACCTGGATCAGCTACTCGTTCAAAGTTAGCAATTTTGAATTTTTTTTTTAAAACCCCCTGTGAAAGATGATTTACCTCAAAAGAAGCACAAATTTGAAACTATCAAGACAGGTATTACCAGCCACCATTTCACCTAAGTTTATTTTATTTTTCTTTACTACATTTAGAGACCAAACAGATTCTCACCCAATACTGTACACTGATGGACACATACACACAAAATTGAATCACATTTGAAAAATGACTTCAAGACAATTACGGACGGATTATTTTTTACCCTTCTTAATCTTTACATAAACTATAGGTAAAATGTAAGGTTGATCTATTCCCCTCATTTAAAACAAGTTTTCCTTGTAGAAGTGGAATTCAGAGAGTGGGGTTCTGAGCACAATGCATTATTTTGACCTTTATAATTACATTTGCATTTGTAAATTGTCTTTTTCTGGACAAGAATCAATTTTTATGCTTTTTCTTCAGCACAGTGTACACAATTTTAGCTATACAGGTATCAAAAATATTTTTACAAACTTTTTGATACACTCTGTATATACTTATTTACTCTGGCTAAATAAATATAGTAAGGGAATTCTTCATAAGCATGAAAATCTGAACTAAAAGAGCAATACAAATGCAAAGTGATGTATATCAATGTTTTATAAATTATGCAAAAGCATTTGATAAAGGTAAGTTACAAAAAACCGTTAAAATTACTAGGTAAGTTTGTTTTATTTGCGAAGGATATTAGAATAATAATACATTTGAAACAAACTACCTTCATAGAGATAGAAAATGAAATCGGTAATTACACAAAAATAAAAAGAGGTGTGAGACAAGGATATGTCTTGTGCCTATTCAACTCTTATAGTGAATTAGTGAGAGAATTAGAAGCCATAATCTTAACAGATATGCAGATAATGGTGTTCATAGACAGAGAAAGGAAATTACAGGAACTCCTACAGAAAATACTAAAGAAATGAAAACTATATTGCATATCTGAAACAAGACTTGCAGGTAAGATGAAGTTGAATAGAGCCTCTAGTACTTTCAGAAAAAAAAAAAAAAAAAAAGTAGAAAGCTGATAGGTGTATCATCTGCTCCTTTGAACCAAGTTTGTCAAGTTTGGAACTACAGAAGAGGATTTGCAACAATCCAGAAAGCAAGAAGCAGTGAAGCATCTATTGTAGCATTTGGAGAGAACAGGGACCAATTTAGGGTCACATTTAAGGATTATTGCAGTGATACCTTCAAGCCCATATGCTTTGTTTAGAGATGAAGAAACCATGCATCTATGGATATCACAGAGTAGAGATTAAGTTCTAAATAGAAAGTCAAGCAAAGATACTCAATTTGAATCAAGATTAGAATTGGGAGAGAATTTATTACCAAAATATTTTCCTTTATCAGAAGATGTTAACACCTCAAATTGATGGAAAAAGGATAGAAGACTTATTTAACACAGAATTACAGAGCTGCCAGTGGTCACAAGAATAAAGTTCCTCATTCTATCAACAGATAAAGACTCGGCCACTTTGAGGACATGTTTACAATTATTACAAGGGGACACAAGGAAGAATTTGTTGTGATTGGAATTATCAAGCTAGTACAGCCAGAAAAAGTGATCCCTGTGGACAAAAGTGGTTGAACCAAGGAGAAAATTATAGCTTCAAAATTTAATAATTTTGATTTGAAAACATTTGATTACCAGGCCCCACCTAAAAAAAATTAAAATAAATACAGTTTAAATTTTGAAAAGAAAATCCAATATATTTTGACAAATCAAGAGCTAACAATTTGAATGCCATTTTTATGTTTAGTGTTGCAGTTGCATATTCCACCTGTAAGTTAGTTCAAATATTTATACAGAGAAATATTTACTTAGTTACACACACACACACACTCCCAGTTTCATTGAAGATGACTGACAAGGTACTGCAATTGAGTTTTGTTTTTGTTTTTTTAATTTTTCTTTTGTTCATTTGTTTTCTTTTCTGGACATAACTGTTTTCCAAACTACCTCATCAATCACCAAATTAGATTTTTTTTTTTTTTAAGGTAACCAATAGTAACACTCACCATACAGATAAAAATAACATTTTCTATAAAAGTCAAATGCATAGTAACTATAAGGAAGATGAATTTTCTTAGAACAAGAAAATTAAATATCTATTTACCATAAAAAATTTAAAACAGCTCAACAATATCAACAATTCACCTGCAAGATCTAAGTTATAGAGAACCAATATTACTTATGAATTCACATGCCACTTAAGGAACTGTGTTTCTGATCAAACTGAACTTATGAATAATTATATTGGACATGCTACAAATATGCCTATCAAGAAGACTCGGGTTATGCCTCTGACCAGAGCTCAGTTAGCACCCATTTAAACACACACACACACACACACACACACCAAATTCCATCTGCAACATACTTGTAGAAAGTACAAGTATAATGACCTCATCCATATGTGGAAAAAAGTTTCCATCACTCTAGAAACAAAGAAAAAATACACATTCTGTTAAAAGTAATAAAACATCCTTGATAATAGCTAATTGAATAGCTAAAAGCACTTTAATATATAGAATAATGGACAATTTTTATGCACTTTATGTCTGGAAAAGAAAAATGCTTATACAAACGCAAGAAAAATTAAATATAAAGCTGAATTACAGTAGGTTGTCACTCATCTTAAGTGAAACTTGTAAAAGAAAGATTGCTATATATATATATATATATATAATAAAAAGGCTTAAACACTAATATTCCATGGTCATAATTTATTCCATTGGAATCGTAAATACGATCCAATTCATCAGACCTACAAATTCAAAAAGAAAACAGAAAAAAACCCACTC
>OZ010616.1:55279628-55357128 GCA_963932145.1 Acanthosepion lycidas
ATAGCTTGGTTATTTCCTAGTTTGCTCAGAATAGAAGCTACAAAATGTTTCACTTTGTTTTAAGCCATTGAGTAAAGTCTATGGAGCAAAATAACTGTCAGTGGAATACAAATAATTTAATGTTTTAACACTCATATGTAGCAAAATATCAGGTTAAATACCTAGGGGAAAAAAAAATTGACAAGAAATGAAGCCATTATTCTAGGCAATTTTGCAGAAAACTATCTATTTATAATTTTGGATGAGGTTCAAGGGTATCATTGGAATAAAATATATTGCACTATACACCCAGTAGTCATTTACTTCATTAACCGTCATGGTGTTCTCTCCCATGATTCTCTGAGCTTTGTTTCAGATGATAACCATGACACAGCTTTTGTTTATGAAGTACAAAAGATTGACAATCAAGTACATTAACAAATATTATATTTTTCCAGTGGTTGTGCTTGGCAATAGAAAAATTACAAAAATTTCATTAATTTATGCCATCATGAACAGGATTTCCAACTTGACACTGAGTGGATTTTCTTTGCAAAAAATCCTGGTAAGGGTTACCATGTCATGGAATTGGAGATTCTGTCAAGAGATATGTTGCCAAAAAAAGCCTGCAGATAACATGAAGGAATCAAATCCTTAATTATTGTGGGGGAAATTGTGAAAATGGCCTACCTCAGAAACGCCCGTGAATCTGTGTGTCGTGCAAACTTCGATTACTCAATGATAAAAAGAATCAAAATGGTGGCACCCATGTTTTATACCGGGTGGTCTTTGACAGTTAACGAGAAATCCTGTTGTCTCATCATTCGCATGCAAATCATGGTCAGTCCTCGGCTGTATAAAGCAGGCACGTTTTTGTTTCTGAGGACTGTGTTTTTTGCTCGTGAGAAGGTTGGACGTGTGACACTATTTTATCGGTTACCCTCCTCACGTTTCCCATCCTGCTACTATCAGTTGAGTCATTGCTTTACCACCACAAGCTATTTCAGCAATGGACAAGTTATAATAATGATTACTTTTGTTCTCTAAGCAAGTGTATTATCTTCTTGTTAAAAGTTAATTAATGGAGTCATATACTCCAGCCAACACATGCCATTTTTGTGAGAAAACCTTCACAAGGCAAAGCAGTCTCAAAGTACACATCCAGACACATACTGGAGAGAAACCATTCACATGTGATATTTGTTTGAAAAAAAATTTGGTGATCGGAGCAATTTCACTGCCCATGTTAAAATTCATACTGGTAGTAAGGCATTCACTTGTACAGCATGTTCCAAAAAGTTTAGTAGAAAATGTACTCTTGTGAATCATCAATCAACTCATACCACCAGGAAAATTTATACCTGTGACATTTGTGACAATTCTTTTAAACGAGAATTGTATTTACAGGAGCACAGGAAGACTCATTTTGATATTAGACTCGCCGGCGTGTATTTTCAACGTGTGGAAAACTTGTTGGACATTTCCCCGTGTGTGGATGGCTCAGGGTGGCAGTTGCATTCATCAAGCGCCTGGCAACTGCAGCAACCAATGGATGGGATGATAACATCAAAGATCCCTCTTTCTGTTGCTTACTAATGGAGATTTTAAGTAGAGTACGGGAACTGGATCCCATTAAAGGAGACTGGTGCATGGGTGGTGATGAGATCACAGTCTGGGTGGATGTGAGTTCCGTGGTGACAGGAGTGGCATTGTAAGCAAACGGAAATGTCATCGAAGATGTGTGTTGGCTGCATCCTACTAATGATGCCAGGCATATTAATTTAGCTGAACTCGATGCAGCGCTTAAAGGAGTCAATCTAGCCCTTCAGTGGGAGGCGACAACATTGCACTTGGTTACTGATTCGGTGTGTGTGCACTGGTGGATTTCCGACACCTTGACCAGGAAGGCACAGGTGAACACAAGGGCAGCTGGCTAGGCGATGGCTGGGCATTATGCGATCGCTGGTGGAAGAATATAGATTGACCATAGATGTGACACTCGTAGAGTCCTGTCAGAACCGTGCGGATTGCCTCACCAGAGTACCGCGCAGGTGGCTGGATCTGCTCAAGAGAGGAGAACTGGCGCTCGAGAGCTGTGCAGTGGTAGGGAGACAATTGGATGAGGATCAGGTGGCCAATACCCATCATCAAAGCGGACATCCGGGCATGAAATGAACTCTGTACTTCGCCAGGTTAGTCGACCTGCAAGTGTCCAGAGAAAGCGTTAGATCCATTGTGAAGGCCTGCACAACCTGTCAGTCAATCGATCTGGCACCTGTTCACTGGGAAAGAGGAGAACTGAGCATGAAGAGCAACTGGAGCAGACTAGTGATGGACATAACTCACTGCAATGGTGAGAATTTTCTAACGCTTATTGATTGTGGTCCCTCTAGGTTTGCGGTATGGTGGCCTCTGCACCAACAAGATGCGTGCACCGTCATTCAACTGTTGGAGAATGTTTTCCTGGAGCAAGGCTCACCCATGAAAATACTGACCAACAACGATACTGCATTCACCAGTAAAGACTTTAAAAAATTTGTGGACAATTGGGACGTGCATCTCTGGTTTCGATGTGCCTACTCACAGAGTTGAAATGGCATCATAGAGCGAAACCACAGAACCGTCAAAACCATCGCAGCCAGGAAGGGCTGTACAGTATCAGAGGCAGTTTACTGGTATAATGTCGCCCCGAAAGATAATGTTTCACCGTCCACAGCGCCAGCTGATGCACTGCACAAGTATCATGTCTGAGTGAAAGGCATTGAAGCCAACCCGCTGCCTGAACTAGAAGTGACTGGAGGGAGATTGAAAAAAAAAAGGAGATGTTGTTTGGGTCAAAAACCCATGTGGCAAGTGTACGACAAAATATGGCACTGGACATGTTACGGAGGTGATTAGCCTGCAATCTGTGAGAGTTGATGGGGTGCATCGTCACATTAAAGATTTGTGACCGGTGATGCAACCGCTACCGTTACTGTGCGATGAAAGCGATTCCGAGTCTGAGAGTAGTGAGTGTTCGATCTGCTTGGAGTTAGACCTGCAGGGCAGTGATTCCGATATCAGCAGCCTCCCAGCAGACACTCAAACCACAGATGAGAGCATGCGTGAGGATGAAGCTTGTGTTGTCCCCCTTTGGGGGAGCGGGGACTCGACAGTGACAATCGCTATCTCCTTACCCTGTTTGTGATCATGAGATCAGGGGGGAGTGTGGGGAAAATTGTGAAAATGGCCTACCTCAGAAATGCCCATGATTCTGTGTGTCGTGCAAACTCCAGTTACTCAAAGATAAAAAGAATCAAAATGGCGGCGTCCATGTTCTATGCCGAGCAGTCTCAGACAGTTAACGAGAAATCTTGTCTTGTTATTCACATGCAAATCATGGTTGGTCCTCGGCTGTATAAAGCAGGTGCATTTTTGTTTCTGAGGACTGTGTTTTTTTGCTCGTGAGAAGGACGTGTGACACTATTTTGTCGGTTACCCTCCTCACGTTTCCCATCCTGCTACTATCAGTTGAGTTGTTGCTTTACCACCACAGTTATAGAGGCATTTCCTGATGTTTGTAGGATAGATTTTCCTAGGATTCAAGTTTTTGACATTGAGCAGTCTCATATGTTGACTATTCAAGATCAACTGACAGAATGCTTTTAAATGGGAAAAACTGTTTCTGGAACAAGGAACAGTCATCATTTCATTCCAATGTCAAAAATTTCTTACAAGCTCACAATATGAAGATATACATTTAACTTTTGCAAGAATGAACCAAACATGGTTGTGCCAAATGTATCATCATATTTAAGCTGTGTTTATTATTGTTTGACGGATAGGCTTAGTTAAGATGATGAGTGCAGAAATTGGTGATGTTGAAATCCAATTTTTCCATCCACATGGTCTAAGGAAAACATTTAAATTGTTTTCAAGGAATGATATTTGCTTTGTACCACTAAATAAATTATGTGAAATTTCACTTCTAAAATCAGCAACTGCTACTGGAAGATCTTACAAGCTTTCTGATGAGAATTTTGTTAAGATAGCAGAAGCATTTATAAGTTTCCAATAAAAGATAGCTTGATTCATTTTTTTAAGATTCTACACATACATACACCACCTATTATTTGCATATAAATTTCTGATGTGTTATTTCATGTTAATTTTCAAACAAGTGTTTTTTATTTAATTGAAAATAATTAAAAATTGGTAAAATAAAGGAATAAAATTTGGTCTTAACACCAATGTTATTTCATTTTTAAAGATATTTGCATATTTACATAATTTTACAATTTTTATCTCCCATAATTTATATACATACTTTTAATATTTCTTTCATGTTTACAATAATGAATTATTCAAATTGAAGAAGTGTTCTTAATGCTTTAGAAATTGAAAATAAATAAAATAAAGAAAAGGGTTTCATAATATTCACATTTGTATTATCCTCTATTAAAAAAAAAAAAAAAAAAAAAAAAAAAAGTTTTTATTCTGCTGATTTTATATTTCAATTCTGTATTTTAAACTTCTGTAAAAAAATTTTGTAGATAAACACGTTTGCTTTATGTGGGGTTTGTTTTTCGTACATTATTTTCTTATAAAAAAAAAGAAAAAATTTTAAGTCTCCAGCAAACCTGGCTTGTGCACATATGTAGTCACACCAACTTAAATTTAGTCCAATGAAGTCCTAAAGTCCAAAACATGTCACAAAACTTTTTCCATTTTGTCATATTTTCCCCAATATATACTATATAATGATGAAATGTTAAAATATTCATAAATAATTACAGAGCAAACAAGTTGTTGGAAGTTAGTATCAGGCAATGTTCTCATTTACATATTTCTACTATAAACTTACTTTTACATATTTCTACTATAAGCTTATTTTATTCTACTTAATAAGTATCTGAGAGGAAAACAAAATTAAAGTCTCATTCTAAGCTACTTCATTCTGAGTTGTTTTTTTTTTAGCTGATCCATACTTAAGCTATTAAGAAAATTAATAAAAATATTTACCACACAATATTAAAAAATTATCTTGTCAACTACCGTTTCATTCATTATAACTATTCTAAGAGTAAATCCTCTACTTCAAGACTTGTAGTGAATAAAGTATATGGAGAAAAGTGAAAAATCACAATGGAAAACATCACAGGAGAAAAGTAAAGACACTCACATTTCAACCATGACGACACTCTAAAAATGCCTGCAGAAATAGAACATAGCAATATACATCCAATCCTTACAAGACCTTCAAACAATGAACCTACTGATGAGTTAAAGATATTTAATAAGGAAAAATATGCATAATAAAGCCCCACTTGACATTAAGGCTGAACTTTTGAAAATAGCTCATCTTCCTCCAAATTCAGTAACAAGTTTCTCAATCTTGTGAAGGAAGTCACGTACCGGAAACGAAATGTGGGTTTTTTTAATCACAAATTAATGCACTGTGGGCTGGGCCTGTTTCCAGGATGGAGAATCATCGCCTACTTAAAATTTGTATTGTACAGTGAGATCTCTCCATTGACTATCACAGCAGAGGGGCACCAAAGACGTGATTCAAAGATTGCCTGAAAAATTCCTTTGTTGCCTGTCACATCAACCATTGCCAATGGTCAACCCTAGATGAGAGACATGTCACCTCGTGTTTCATCACCAACCATGCTGTCTCCTTTTTTTGAAAATACCTGCAGAGCCACTCTCAGGGACAAGAGGCAGAAGAGAAAGTAATGCAATGTTATGCCATCAAGCCTGGGCCAGACTTTCTGCTGCAACTACCGCAACCATGTACGTCAGTCCTACATTGCACATATCAGTCACAAACGTGTACAGATTCTCACTGGACCTTCATTTTGCAAAGCCAAGCCATGATGATGATGATGAAGAAGAGGAATGCACTGTGAAAACAAAAAGATAGTCCTCAAAACCTTTATACATACAGAAGGTATCACAATTGGATCCATTATGGTAAGTATTAATGTATGTTGTATTAACTAGGTTCTTATTTCATGAAAGTTAACTCCTCAAAACTTGGTTGTGTTTTCATTCACATGTAATGGTGTATATGCTATGATTACAGCTCCAGGAGATTTCATACCTCTCCTATAGAAAATTGTTCACCTGTCATGTTGACCTCACTGCAGCAAGTGAACATATCAATAGAGATGTTCTCTTCATTATAAACCATTTTCCTACTCTGATAACTGAATGCATCAATCGATTAGAGGAACTATATTAGTTGATAAAAATCATACATGTCTGGTGAGAAAACATTTCTAACCTTATTAGGAGTACAAAGAGTAACCAAGAGCTCCAGTCTAATCCTTTTCTAGACTATACCCTGCACATTTACAAGTAGAGAGATGAAAAGATGAAGACTAATCATTTAAACATTCCATGCCACATCCCAAAGGAATCTACAAATATAAGACAACAAACCTGCTTTCCCTCTAGAGACCAATCTACTGATGATGATGAGAGGGGGAGCGGGGGGGGGGAATATGCTGATGACAGATATTCATAGTTGGGATAAGAATAATCTTGAACAAAAATTAAGAAAATCTAAGAGAAAGGACTAAAACCTTTCAAAAACAGAATGATCATGAATTGGAATGAATCAAAAATTCTAGATGTGGATTTAGTAAAATACAAAACACTGGGTATAAATCAGTTCTAACAAACTTAGCATTGGAGAAAAGGAAATTGAACATAGAATACCCTACATTGGAGGTATAGAGTGTATTCTTGAGTGTAAGGAGTCTAATAATCCTGAATTCCAAACTGATATGATTACATCAGAGTCGTTTTGGTGCAAAAATAATGTCGGTTTTTGACGTTAAAAATACATCAAAAACCGACATTATTTTTGCACCAACCTAACTCTGAAAGTAAGTTTTTAGTTTATTGAAAATAATTACAAGATTTTCCAAAAACATAACTATCTGGAGATATGAAAACACATACAAAGTGTAATATATATATATATATATATATATATATATATATATATGGATGCAGCAATTTTTCATTAATGTGTTACATTAAATAATATAGACAAGTTTTGTCTATTTATTTTAAGTAAGTTCCTTTCATATTGTCTGATAAGCTTAATCGCATTATCGTTGAAAGACAAAGGAAATCACCATATTGATACATGTTTAAATCCAATTTAAGCTTTTGGCTTACATAAGCCATTATCAAAAATGACAATTTCAATAAATCAAACAACAATGGATGAAACCACAATAATAGTCCACCCTTGCTGCTTGAAAACAAACTCATATATACAAAACGCAGAAGTGAAAATTATGTTGCAGCTCATGACGTCACACATGACCACACGAGAGTGAAAGACAAGAAGTATCAAGTATGTGAAGCCGTTGGTATAAACCAATGGCTTCTGTTATAAATTAATATGCTTGTGTGTGCATGCATATATGCACGTGCACATACACACAAGTCTGTTTTTCTGTCTCACAGATCCTCAGTATGGCTAGACATCTAATTGCTTCAAGCTGGGATTGAAACTCAACCGATTTCACATTCAGTTAGAGACTACCCCTAAACTATCCGTGCATGGCAGAGAAAGGGAATCTCTTAATGTACATGTGATTTATATAAATGCCAGATCAGCAACTAGAGCACTCAATTCATAACGGGGAAGAGATGTGTTACAAGCAGGTAGCCATTATTTCAAAAATACTGCCGACTAAAATTAGTGACATTGAGATTTTTAGTTTATTGAAAATAATTATAAGATTTTCCAAAAACAAGTATTTGGAGATGTGAAAACACATACACAGTAATATATAAACATTTAAAGGTATGCTATATTTATAGGTAAAAGTGCTCAATATCAGAAGATAGAGTGTATTTAAGTATAAAGTTGCACACTTAGGTCAACACAGACCAGTGACAGGGTTTCATGCTTGAATGCAATTTTCAGGCCAAATGTTGTGTTTTAATTCAATTTATATATGCTGGTCAATGGTGTATTATTGGCAGTAAAGTTTTTTGTGTTATCCTACCAGTTGTTGAATAGGTGATAATGGTTATATATTTCAAATTATTGTAAAGGCTACTAAGTGAAAATTGTGGATCCAAATGCAGTTATTTGTGACTATTTTATAGTGTCAACTTTATTCATTATTACTGATTACTTATTTGTTGATTATCATTACATTTACTTGTGTTTATGTGTGCATTTGTAGTTAACTTGTTTATTTTCTTAATTCCAAATTTGTTAAGAATTTTACCTAATAGAGCCTTATGTCAAACATAATATGGCTTTCACTTCAAGAGCAACTGCTGGGGGTGTTAACACTTATTGCTGAAAGGATGTAAAGTTTTGATAAGGGTGAAAATAGGACTATTGCTTTAAATCTCTAAGTCATTTGACATGCTGCTGTTCTTCACAAGCCGAAAGGTTATGGTCTTTCTGACCAAATGTTTTTATTAGTTTCAATCTTTCTTATGAAATCAAGAAATCAAAGTCATTTTGAATGGCTATGTGATCTTTTTACATTAAAATGCAGGTGTAGCCCAGAAATGTGTCCTCAAACTTTGTCCCTGTTTTTATTTATTTATCTATTTTAAATCAAAAACCTTCCCAGTGTAGTCAGTTCACAGATTAGTATCTATGATGATGGCAATTGTTTATTCCAATCTTAGTGGTAAGTCAGATAGGTTCAGTACAGCCAAATTGGTTTGGTTGAGATTTATGGCATATCAACCTCAATTGGTTATTTAATGCCAACAATTTTTATTGCTGGTAATATTTTTCTTCAAAAAACTATTTCCAGCAATACCCTTCCTTTTAAAATCAATTGCAATCAATATTTTTCCCAAAAAAAAAAAAAAAAAAAAAAAAAAAAAAGTACTGCTGGTAACTCCTTTTCAAGAATGCACTGCTGTAATGTTTTTCCAAAACACATTGTTGGCAATTTTCATTTACAAAACTATTTGCTTATAATAGGATTTTTCCTTCAAAACTATATTGCTGGTAATAATTCTTTCTTCAAAAACATATTGCTGATAACTTTCCTTCAAAAATGCATTACTGGTAATAATTTTCCAACAATGGATAGCTGTTAATAATTTTTCCTTTATATAAGCATTGCTGGTAACCAAAAATTTATTGTTGGAAATTTTTTTTTTCCCAAACTAGGTTACGAAACCAAGTAAGTAGATTTAGTAAACTATATTTCTTTTAAATTTTCCAGTAGAGCCGAATTTCTTGAATGAAATTTTATGATCTTACTTGGATTGATATTTTCAAATAGATCCTTTAAGTTATCCAATTTGTAATATTTGATACGGGGCTTGCCATAGGTTGCGGCAATTTAGTAGGATATGTTTGACTGTATACTTGTTTATGTATTATATTTCATTAATTTTTACTTGTTCTATTTATGTTTAGTGGGTGAAGTATCCATACTTTCTATGCTCTCCAACCTATTAGTATTTTGTTTCTGGTTACATTTTGTTCTTTGATAATGATTTTTGTGTGGATGATGACCATTCTCTTGTTTGTAATTAGCTAGAGTTTTGTTCCTCTATGTCCATTCCTTTGATTCTTCACAAAAATAGAAGTGTTTTGATTCTCTTTTTGATTCTCTTGAGAATGTTTAGAGGTTTTTTTATTTCTTGGATTTTTGTACTTTGGTTTGGAATTTTCAGATTTAATTGTTTTCTATATGTAGAGTCTTTTTTGTTTGCGGTTGACAGGACAGGATTTTTTTGTCTATGGGAGTTTTACTTATGAGTGATATACTACATTTTAGTAGTTCTACTAAACTTTTTAACCCATTAATAAGATTAATAAGATCTTGGCTTCTTAATGTATTGTTTTCTTGGATGACTTTTTGTTGATTTGATATTTTAGTGATATTTGCATATGATGCTTGAAGCGAATTAGATTCAATCTGCGTTGCTTCCGGTGTCAAGAATTAGGCCACATTGCTTCATTGTGGTCAGGAAAAGAAGAGGAGGACAAGACATCAGTGCTGATCTCTTAAGCAAGTTATGAATGAGGCACTACCTGTCTTGGGTATTTATGTAAACGGAATTGGAGAGTGGCATGGGTGCTCACAGACACTCATGAGCAAGTCAGCCTGTCAATCTTGGTGGGAGACAGAGAGGGATATATATATATAAATGGAAATGCTCCCAAATGTTGCAGAGTTGGAAGTATTAAGCTTGAAGTGGACAATGCAAACCCCCTCAAAATCGAAGTCTTGGTAGTCGATAGAGAGCTATTGAGTTTTGATTTGTTGCTTGGGTTTGATGCCATTAAAAAGCTGGGTGGACTCCAAATAACGGAGTGTGGTGATGTATGGTTTCCCAAGTGTGGGACAGTTTGTTGTGCCACTATTAAAATAGAACCGGATTTCTGTGCTAAATTCAACCCAGATATTCAACAAAGATTCAACAAAGATATGGGTTGCATCATGGAAGTGGTCTGATGGTCGATCATTGGAGAGTTTGCGAAATCAGATGCTTGAGTACCAATACCAACTGGAGTCAAGGAGGAATACAACCGTGAGCTGCAGACCTGGCTTGATAATGGTTGGTTGCAGCCTTATCCTGAAAAGGAACTTGGTCCTCCAAAAGGTTTAATTCCATTGATGGAAGTGGTACAGAAAAACAAAAATAAAGTGCAGCCAGTATTAAACTATTGAGAGCTGAATGAGTGTCAATGCACACACAGCCAATGCTGACATGCAGAAACTGAGGGAGTGGTGTAAAAAAAAAAAAAAAAAAAAAAAAGGACCAGATGTCACTATTCTTGACCTACAGCAGGCCTATCTACAAATTCATGTCACTTTGGCCCTTTCAAACTGTAATCTTTAAGGGGTGAAGATATTGCTGGACATGAATGGGTTTCGGGTTGAATGTTGCACCAGCCATAATGAAGGCCATTGTGGACACCTCATTATCGAAAGACGAGTCAGTTCAACGGGCAACCTCCTCATATAATGATGATATTTATGTTAATGAGAGCATGATTTCAACAGCTTGTTTGAAGGAGCACTTGGCTGCGTTTGGTTTGACCTGCAAGGATCCGAAGCAGTTACGGGACGGCATATGTGTGCAGGGTTTGCATGTCGAGCAAGATAACAGCACACTTAAGTGGAAACATGAAAATGGCATTCCATCAGTTCCTGAGGTCCTGATGCAATGTAGCATCTTCTAATGGTCTGGAAAACTGGTGGGTCACATTCCTGTGTGTAAGTGGCTTCGTGTTGCTGCATCATTTGTTAAACACAGGACAGTATCAATCATGTCTGGCTGGGACAACAAAGTGACAGATGCTCCTCTTAAGAACCTGATTGAGGACATAGGGGAAAGAATACACCAGAATGACCCTGCACATGGTAAGTGGTGTACAAGCGGACACTTATGAGATATGGGTCGATGCAAGTTCTCTCGCCACAGGGGTTTCGTTGGAGGTTGACGAAACTGTTGTAGGAGACGCATGTTGCTACACCGTTTCATGGACTGCGTGTGTGCACTGATAGGTTAGCAAACATGCTCACTGGCAAAGCCAGAATACAAACTAAGGCAGCAAGCGAGATTCTGATCCAGAGGTGTTTGAGTACTCTCAAAAAGCTGATTCCAGAGTATAACTTATTGATCACAATAAGTTTAGTAACGTTGAGTGAGCATCGAGCAGATAATCTCACAAGAGTACCGCAACAATGGTATGATGTGATCAAGAAGGAAATTGAATCAACATGCCAGATATACGCTTCCATGGTGAACGAAACCTCTCCTGATCAGATACATGCCATACATTGCCAGAGTGGACATCCTGGCGTCAGGCAAATGCTGTATTTTGTGAGACAAGTTTACCCTACAACATCCAAGGTGGCTGTCAAGGCAGTGGTCAGAAAATGTAAAGAATGCCAATCAATTGACCCAGCCTCAAGTCGTTGGCCATGTGACAACCTAAGTGTGACTGGAATCTGGACCTGCTTAGGAATGGAGATTACGCATTATGGTGGGAAACACTACCTTATGTTAATTGATTGCAGCCCCAGTCAATTTGCTATATGGCGACGCCTGCTTCAACAAGACTCAAGAAGTGTCATCTGACAGTTGGAAAGTATTTTTTTTTGAACGAGAACTACCATCAGAAATCCTAACTAACAATGACACTGCATTTCACAGTAAGTCCTTTAAAGATTTCTTGGATGACTAGGGAAATGGTATAGTGGAAAGATCTCATCGAAGCATAAAGAGAATTGCAGCAAGAAAGCCATGTTCAATAATGGAGGCAGCATACTGGCATAATATCAAGTCGAAGGATGACATATTGTCGATTAGTGAGCCTGCCAATATGATTCACCATTACCAACTGAAAGTGAAGAGAATTACTATAACATTACCACCTGATTGTTGTAAAAATCACAGTATATACAAAGTTGGAAACAGAGTATGAGTGAAAGCTCCCTATGGACAGTGTACCTCCAGGTATCAAGTGGGTCACGTGACAGACATTGTAAGTTCACAAACAATAATAGTTGACGGGATGCCATGGCATGTAAAAGATCTTTGCCTCTTTTTTTGATTCTGATACACTGACGAGTGAATCCGATGATGGTTCATCATCTGAAAGTGATTGGATAATTGAGATCTATGAATCCAATGCTTCCACAGATGCAGAAATTCTGGAAACTCAAGATACGTCTGATGACTCCTCAGGAGACAACTCCCCAACATGCCGACATGCGTAAAGGAGATCACAATAAGCACCAGGATAAAGAGAGCTGCTCCAAGCTGTTCGATTTGTGTGATAATGAGATCGGGGGTGGGGGAGTATAGCAAAGAAAACGGCGAATTACCTTGTCAAATCAAGTGACAGCATGTCGTGTGTATCCTACAATGGAAAATGCGGTGAAAAAAAAAAAAAAAAAAAAAAAAAGCATGTCTTCCGCATGACATGCTGAAGATGGAATATTTAAATTAGAAACAAGTCAGTCGCAGGAGTCGCTATAAAAGTATTTTCATATGCAAAAATTGGGTTTCCTCTCCCAGTTGTCAATGAATGGAAAAAATGCTTGACCGATAAAAGCAGTTGGTGTTCTTGAATTGAAATAGGAATAAAATTTGTGTATTTTGGTTACAGTGTTCGGAGAGCGAGTCATTTTTCTGACTGGTTACGTGCATTGTGATTTGTAAGATAGTATTGCGAATCAAGATTTCAGCATTTCTTTCTGTCTCCGATATTTGAGTCTGAACTTACAGTGATTTGTTCTCTGCATTGTGGAAGTAATCTGTGACAAATATTTCCTTTGCAATCCCAGAACGTTTACAGGGGGTTAACCCCATTTGCCCGAATTCTGCCAGGGCTACACTAGTTGTGATGAGAGTGGATACAAGCATCCACACTCCCCCCCACCATATCTACCCAAGTATAGTATGATGTAAGGTTTCACGGGCATGTCGGACCCATTATCTAAGAGGTGGTTCCACGCTCAAAACATCCTGATCAGAGGCCTCACTGTTGGATGTAGTTTATCGTCATACCCAGGACAGAGCCAAATTTATAGCTGATTTTGAGAAAAAGAAAGGCTTTTTAAGTATAATGCATTCAAAATAAACTGATGTCTTAACTTTATCTTCCATTAGCAGAGGCTAACTTATTGTGCCTTTTTGATCTTAACGTTTTTCACCAATATGAATTGAAACAATTCTATCGAACCAATTATTAGGTTTGCTGCTAGAAATGTTGGTTTACTGTGTCTAGACAAGTTCCCTTGCAAGAATCTATCTTACATCTTTATAACTACCAATTGTCTATATATTGAAAGTTGTTGCCACATCAGGTTTGTTGCTTCTGCTGCATATCTAAAGAATGACATAATCCAAAGACAAATATGCAAGTTTATCAATCCTGACATCTTGGCTTCAATCACTTTCCCCACTGCTGTAGCATGGCTTCCCTGTGCCTTTTCTATAAATATTTTCATAGAGTGTTCTGATAAGTTTTTCTCTTTGGTACTATGATTTCATCAATTTAAGCACAGTACTAAATTAGCAGCTAGATTTTATCATTTAAATAACTAAATGTAGCCATAAATTCTATTCTAATAGTTTCTTCTTGTATTTCTTACCTGTTGAACTCTTCCAGTTTTCATGTCAACTGTGATCTTGAAAAGCTTAAATGCAACATCAATTCAGTATTTGAATCCTATTCTTTTGGTTTTCTCCTGAATGTTTTCTGTTTCTTTCATCCTCAATAAATCATTATATATATTAGTGGCTTGGGATGAAATAAAGAAAAAAAGATTTTTTTTTTTACAATTTTGAGAACTTTTTCTAAATTAAACATTTACATGGGGTATTTTGTCACAGCTCATAATCTTATGGTTGTTGCAGATTACTTGGTTTTATATGTCTTCATTTTATTCTATAAGTTTTCAGTTGGATTCACATTCATACTGAATGTTTATATTCTTGAAGAGATTTCTGGGCTCATTTTAAAATGTTTTCAATCATTGCTGTGCAAAACTCCAACCAAGGTTCAGCTTCAGATGTCTAACATACTTTTAAGTCTTACGTTTTACATGCTACTTTCTCCTTCCATATTATGTTGCAGGAACAGCATTCTTTAGTTTGAAAACTTTACCATAATTGCTCCAAGTTTGTCATTATGTCCCGTAAGTCCTTTTATCTCTTCTGACTATAACACTGGATTGAAACAAAAGTTTGTAGCAAATTTCAATAGGTATTGTTTGAACAACATTTTCTTTCACAAATGACTGAAATTTACAACACATTCTGAAAGGGTGACATTTCAATATATCTTTCTATACAATTTTTATATGTTTTTTTTTTTAAAAAAAAAAAAAAAAAAAAAAAAAAAAAAAAGAAAAGAAAAGATACATTTTAATCATTTGATGCTCTTATTCCTGAGAAGGAAACTGTACAAATAGCAAAAAATATGTGCCATAGCTGAGAGTACTGTAAGTGATTCATTACACTCAAAAATAGAAATTTTGATCTGGAAGAACAAAGATGTTCTGGCAGACCTGCAGTCATTGATTATGACCAATTCAAAACACTGATTAAAATAATCCAGATCAAATGACTGATATATTTTACATGTTTTCATATAAGACTTTTATGGTATTTGAAATGTCTGGGTATCTTGTGATTAAACAAATTTAATAATGGACTACATTTCCATCTGTAACTATGTTCAAATGAAACAAAAAGAACCCCTTTTGAAAGATCACAGATGATGAAAAATGGATTGTTTGCAACAATGTAGAGTGAAAACAAAGATATCCTGGGCGGGGGGAAACAAGGTCATTCTGTGTCCAAAGAAAGTGATATTGTTTATCTAGTAGAATAAAGACATTGTGTATAGAGTTCTTTCTGTGATAAATTCAGAAAATTACTGTTCCCAGTTGGAATAAGGCAACAATTGATGAAAAATTATCCAGAATTGGCAAGGTGTCATCTTCCATCGGGACATCACCAGGATCTCAGGGTTTTTTGTAGACCTTGCAAAAATTAGTAATGAAGAATGCCTGGGATAATTTACTACAACTGCCATACTTATACAACTAGATACTTATTTTGATCCGAACAAAATTCTTAGTGATGAGAACTTCAAATCAACTTTGACCATTTCATCACCATGAAAGGATGTCAAGTTCAAGGAAGATAAAGGTAGCAGCAGAAAATGTTATACATGTGGTTGAATATATCTATATGAAAATATCTAAAGATTGTCTTTGAAATTCACTTAAAACATTTGTTCCAATATTATATTTTCTCAGGATGAAACAAGTTTGTCAATATGTTTATTTGCAAATATTAAAATTTCAAATGACTAGCCATTAAAAAAAAAATTTTTAAATTTGAAATAAAAAAAAAATTAAAATTTTTTGTAACTTATCCTTTATATATAACATACTTATAACTGTCCCCACATAAATGAACTCTACACTTAAAATGTTATTCTTCATAAACTAAATGACCTAAAAACCTTTCCATTAATTTTAGTTAGCACTGTAATACAAATGCATAACAATCACTGTGACGGCTACTCCAATGTAGAAAAAAAAATTTTTTTTTACATTATTTGCATTGTTCACTGCTGTCCTCTTTATTTCCATATTCACAAAGTTTCAGCCATTGTATACTCCAGTCTTCTAAAGGTAATTGCAATTCTGAACTGAACCCTTTATTTGATGGATTGTTCTAGTTCCACATGCCATGCCTTGTCCAGATGTCTCAGTTATCTCTAACTCAACTCTCCAAGTTTTTGTTCATCACCACAGTAGCTACATATTGAACTCAATTCATTGGGTCAAGTAATTGGATCCAACCAATGCTTATTCACTGGGCCATGTGTTATTTCAAAATTCCGATCACTTGAAGACTGGAGTGTAGATTGGCCAGAATGTTGCAAATATAGCAATAAAAATGAGGACAACAGTCTGAACAATGTAAATAATTACAATATAGACAGATAAAAAAGAAAACAAAATAAGGATGACAAAACAAACTTGCATTGAATTACCAATTCATAGATGTTCATGACTAAAAGATTATTTTTCTCAGTCTTTTGAGAGACTTTCTTATACAAATGACATGTTCAGTGGCTTCACAAATTACATCATACATTTATAAAATGACTTCCTAACTTTATGGATATATTAAGCAAATAAATTTTTTTTATTAATTTTCATTACATTTTCTTTGCACATACCTGACAGGATATGTATGTATTTAAACAATAGCCTTTGAGTGAACTTCATTCTCACCCACTTGAATTTTCTCATTAGGGAGATGCAGGAAAATGCCCCCTCACAAGATAAATTTTTTAAATGATCATTCTAATGTAAAGGTTTATCACTTTATAAAAGTTGGATGAATTAATAAAAATCTATTATAATACTTAATTTTATTAATAAAAAAGAACATATAATCTTTAAAAACATTAAAAAAAAAAAAAAAATCTTATTTATGTATGAAACTCCAAAAAGTTTTTAATAGCATTATTTTTACTATATGAGTGCATCAACATGAGGTGAATGATATAGTCAAAGTATCAAGCAAGAAATAATTCAGAAGTAATGCAATTATATACTTAAGAGATGATAATAGTTTCATATAAAACTGAAATAACTTCATGGGTAATTATGTGAATATTCATTTTTAAATGATCAATGAGATTTAAAAAAAATTAGTTAAAATCATTTGCTTTCTACTATGATCACAAAAGATTTTTAAAAATTATTTATCCATCAATAAGAATTTCAGCTTTTTATATACTGTTACTAAAAACAAAGATTAGTTTAGGGTAAGAAAGAACTTTATAAAAAAGAAAAGCACTAATAATACAACTACTTATGAAGTATAACTACCCAAAGAAAATAAAGAATTGGTCTCAATACATTATAAAGCTAACATGCCAAAAGTGAGTGAAATGATAACTGCAACAAAGAGCTAGATTTATTCGTTTTCTACAGCTTAACTCACTGCAGGTTATTTAAAGTCACGAAATAGATTTAGAATTTTTTTAAATAATTTGTATACAAGTCATACTAATTTAAATAATTACCGATATAAGTC
Source organism: Acanthosepion lycidas (assembly GCA_963932145.1). Taxonomy (NCBI): domain Eukaryota; kingdom Metazoa; phylum Mollusca; class Cephalopoda; order Sepiida; family Sepiidae; genus Acanthosepion; species Acanthosepion lycidas. The sequence goes on from OZ010616.1 coordinate 55,297,188, forward strand.
TTACTAATTAACCCATAACTGGATGAGGTTGATTCATACATTTCCAAAGGATATTTGCATACAAGTAAATATAACAAACCCAATAGGAATTGAAACAAGGCTCTGATTAACAATTCAGAACCATTATACCATCCACACATCCAAGCTTAAAGCATCTGGTATTCTCAAGTATTTACCCATCTAGGTACTGACCAGGATGAACATTGCTTAACTCCAGTGTTCGTATGGGAACTGATGTTTTAAAATGTGATGTGGCCATAAAGCCAGACATCTAGAATGAAAGTGGTAATTTTTCTAACAGAAGTCAGTTAAAATTAGAATTAACTCGTTTAAATAATATTCTCCCTGACACTTTCCCCTGCCCAAAAGGTAGAGTCATTTTGGTAACTTGATACATTTTGACTACTGCAAACCAATCAGGAAAGTTTTATCAAGTATCTTGGGAGTTCTTAGTAGATACGACTTCAGTTCTTTTCACTAATTTATCTTCTGGTTTTGTCAAAGCATAGGTGGAATGTTGTCTCATCTTCCTTTAAGAAAAATTGTTGAATTGATTTTATTGTAAAGATTGATGAATATCTGATGTTTAAAAGAAAGAACAATGTTGGAAGAGTAGTACATCAAGAATGGATTTTTGGAATTTATGATATTGAAGACAGAAAAAAAAAAAAAGGGTACCTGGTGCATATTGCTGACAAAAGTGCAAAAACTTTACTTCCAATTGTGCAGTGATATATTGAACCTAGTGCTTTCATTCATAGTGATGGATGGGCTGCTTATAATTTATTAGTTGCCCTTAGGTTTCAGCATTTTTTTTGTCAACCATAATCGGAATTTTCTCGACCTAATGATGGGGGGGGGTCCTGTACTAATCATGTAGAAGCATATTAGGCAAGAATCAAGAAACACCTGAAAAGAATTGATGGTTTAAAATTTGATATGAAATGGTCACACCTGGATGAGGCAATTTAGAGAGACTTTTTTTTTTAAGTTCAAGGTTAATAATGTTTGGGAGGATTTTAAACATGTATCATTGCAATACACATTTTAAATATATTACTATACTTGGTTTTAAATAAATACTGTCACATGAATGCCCACAAATATTTTTTTTTGTTTGTTGGGAGGGGTGATGAGTCTAAGAACATTCTGCTGAAACATTTTATTTTAGATTGAGCTGTGAACCAGCATTTTATCATTTTGCTCTTTTCAGTTTATGTTCCAGGTTTGGGCAGACTTAACTCCCAACTTTTTACAAGTAGCAGTCAAATGACACAAGAAAACAAATCCCTTTCTGAAGGTAATTTTATGAATGTATTATTAAGAATGGCATAAATCAGTTCAGCTTCCTACACCTTGTGTTTGTACTGGTTATATATATATATATATATATATATATAAGAAGTGCAAACACAGAACAGGAAGTTCATATATGTATATATTTATAGACCCACACTTTTGCATTAGTACTCCCCAGAAATCATAAGATTCCAGATAGGAATGGCACTTCTAGCAATGGACTTCCTCTTGAAGAGCATCTGTTTGTTTAATGACATATCAACCTCATTTAATGCCAAAATATATTTTTTAGGGAGCTTCGGAGTAATAAAAATGTTATTCTGCTTTCACAATTGAAAGCATGATAGATGATACTCAGCTTTTGTACATGTATATATTTGTGTGGACAATTACTAGGAGGCAGTTTAGTTTATTTAGTTTAATGACATCAACTTTAAAGGGTTATTTAATGCTGACAAGATTTTTCTGGTAGATTTATATGAATAGAGTATGTATTCTTTGTAAAGAATCATTTTGTAGACCAGGTTTCATTAACATATTTTATAAAAAAGGGATTTTGTCAAGAATCAAATGTATTGCCAGTAATATTTTTTCTTCAAAAATGTATTGCTGGAAATAATTTTTCCTTCCAAAATAGGTTAAAAAACAATGTAAGTAACCAGATTTGGTAAACAGTCACACACACACATATATATATATATATATATATATATATATATATATATATATATATATATATATTCCTGTAGAGCCCAATTTCTTTGATGAAATTTCTGATGTTGCTTGGATTGGTATTTTCAAATAGATCCTAATTATCTAATTTGTACAGTTTGATTTGGGTTTGCTTGAAGTGACAGAAATTTAGTAGAATGTGTTCAATGGTATATGGTTGCTGGCATGGGACACATTTTTTATTAGATGTTGGTAGGTTATGTATGCATCTCCTATATGAAGTCAGGATAGAACCACCTCCTCTCCCCTTATCTTTCTGTAACTTGACTGTCTTTCACTAATGGTTGGTTGGAGATTGAAAAGTTTGTTTACACAGTCAGAAGTCAGTGTGTGACACCTTTACATTAGGAGAGGGCCATGTTCAGCGATCCCTTTGCCATTTTGTCAGGTTTTCCATTTCCTTTTATGCCAATATGGCACAGTATCCAGCATAGGACTATTACAGCATCTTTTTCCTTATAGAGTCAATCCTATTTAATAATTCATTTATGGTTTCCCATGTTTTTATCCTTCAAAATAAAGAAGATGAATCTCTCTGACCCACTGGATTCTATAATATCTAAAGCCAAGTATCTGTCTATAGAGGTATAAGGTATTATGATTATTTACATTATATTCTCATTGCCATATTCACATTTCAGTGAAAGAGGGGGGTAGATTGTTTTAGTTCCACATGACATGTCTCAGTTATTGACCTTTAACTCGACTCTCCAACAAAAAAAAAGAAAAAAAAAATTGGTGGGGTTCACCACTGCTGTAGACTGGTATTGAACTTACAACTCTTTGGATATAGTCACTGTATCTAGCTAACATCTTTATCCACTGGGCTATGTCTGAGTAACCATTTTTACCAGTGCTCATATTGCAATTTTTCTGTTATTATTATTGCATATTTTTTATCATCCAAGATTTCCCAGGATGACAGATTATCATGCAATTTCCTTAAGTCATTGTCAGCAAAAGAAGTACATTGTATATTCCTTTATGTATCAGATCCAGCATTTCCATCACCGAGTCAATGTTTAATAAAGTAATGGTAGGTACAGAGCTCAATATGCCAACAATGAATTTGTTATTTTTAGACTTTGAAGCTCTACTCTTATGAAAGATGAACAGGGCTTTCCACTTAGCTACTATAAGAAAAATATTTGTCTTTCAAGTAACAGCTCATTTCAAACGATAGCATTAGATTCCTACTCTACAGGAGAATGGTTTGGTTTATTAGGTCTTTCTAGACTGAAATTTTGCTTCCTTGATTCCACATCACAGCTAAACACTCAGCATCCATTTCAACTTCAATTTTTTTTTTTGTATAGAGTGTTCTTATATATATATATATATATATATATATATATATATATATATATATAGATATATATGTGTGTGTGTGTCTGAGAATGCAAGTTTTCATTGAAAATGACTGACAAGGTGCTTTAGTTGAGTTTTTATATAATTTCTCAGGTGTTCGTATGTTTTCTTTTCAGGACATAAATTATATAAAAATTGTCAAAATGTTTTTCTAGCCATTTCAGCTATACTTTTAGGAATTATCAAGGATGAATTTTATTTTACTTTTAACTGAATATACGGATTCTTTGTGACCAGGCTACCTGGACAGGTTATTTGAGTTATGCACCCATTTATTTTTGTTCTGCCAACTGTATGCTAGTTGGGCTTCCCAACCCACTCTTACTTTCGGTGCACTTGCTCTTTATTATTTCCAGCTACCACAAACTTACTTCCAGCATTCTTGGCTTTACTAGTTCTGGCTATCTTGGATCCTTATTTTTGGTAATCTTGACTTATACTTCCACCTATACAGACTCTTACTTTGGCATTCATGGCCTTTATTTCAACCTGACTCATCTGGTTGATTTGTGTTAATGGACCTGATTACAACAGCCCTGAACTGCACATAGGTACAAGTTTCTGGCTTTTCTGTCATCCTAACTCATCTGGTTTAGGAAATTGCTGCATGTATATCATCCATACTTCAAATAACCTATTCTGTACACTTTGGTTAAAATACTACAGAAGGTCCAACATTAGACTTAACCAGCAACTATGCAATGCCAGCACTGGACACTAAAATTGAACTTTCTTCACCATTGCTATATCATCCAGACTTTAAATAACCTACTCCATAGACTTTGCTTAAAATATTACAGAAGGTTCATTTTTGAACTTAACTAGCAGCTTTTCAACTCTTTCACTGGACATGTTTAAGTGAACTTTCAAACTGTGGACTTACATGCTAACTTACATGGACTCTACTTTTAACATTTAATCACAGTTATATAATGTAAGATCTTCTAGCCAGTCAGTATTCTTCAATTTACTTAATTCTGCCTCAGTTACTCGATTCATTCTTTGTTCATGTTCCTTTAATTCAAAACACATACTTTTATATACAATGTAAATAAATTTTGTATTAATTTTAAGTTTATCATTTGTTGTCCTCTTGTTGACCCATTAAATTTCACATCTTTTATTTTTAAAATGTTAGTGAGCCTCCTGCGACATTTGCATTTAAGATGCACAGGCTAAATTATATCACAACACCCCCTCCAGGGTCCTAAACAACTTGTGTTATGAATACGGAAGAAAAGTAAATGCGATCACATACCTACCACACAATTTAGAAATAAAGAAAGTTTTTTTTCCAAAAAACCATTCTATGCTCAACTGGCTTGTCTATTCCAAAGCTTACCATCACACAGCAATTCTCTTGGATTAATAATTTCATCATCTTCAGTGCTTCACCAGTGTAAAAGAAATTTAAATTTTGGAATGCAAATAAGAGCAGATATCCTCTTCAGGAACAGATTGCCAATAAGGTCATATGGATGCCTGTTACCAGTGTAGATGCCGAATGTTCATTTTCTCAAAAAAAAAAAAAAAAAAAAAAAATGTGAAAGTCTTACCCCTGAGAACACCCAAGCAAATCATAAGGTTGTATTACAATGGAGACTTAGAGGAGATTAAAAGATTAGATATTTCCCAAATTAAGAAATTAGCAATTTTAAATTTGAGCAGTATTTCAACATGGGATAATTTGTTTTATTTAAATTTTGAATTAATAAGTCTAATTTGTTTTTTTTTGGGGGGGGGGTTATATTTTGTTACAAAGATTCAGTTATGGTTTAATTACTGAATTGTAAACTTAAAAAATTTTTTGACTTTATTCAGATATTTATTATTGATATTCAAGTTATTTGTAGTTGATTCTTTAAATGTGATTTTTATATCATGAATCAATAATTATAAATCCTTTTCCTTAAAAAAAAAAAAAAAAAAAAAAAAAAAAAAACAATCTGAATGTGTTCTTAAAGGAGGAAGTTCTGATTAAAAGTTCTACCTCAAAAGATAATTATGCACTATAAGATTCTATTGCTTTATTCATTTTACATTTTATTTTTACATATAATTTTATTTTGGACTTGAATCTTAACATTTAAAAAGATTTGTAGATATTTGCTATTTCTTAAATGCAATAAAAATTTGAATTATGTTTTTGTTTTCAGTTTTAAATAAAACTAGCATAATGTATTGCAAATTTCTCATAAGATACTATAAAAATAGAAAAAATGAAATTTCCCAAAAGTAAAAAATGGAAAATGGAATTTACCAAAGTAGAAACAGAATCAAGGGAGATTTGAAATGAAAAATCAAGGGACCTAGTGACTTTGTGTAGCAGCTGGAGTGATGAAGAGGTAAGAAAGGGATGGGATGACAGTGAATCCCTCTTAGGCAGATGATGGCCAAAGTAGTCACCAAAGTACAGCAAGATGATCCCTCCCAAGGCAACAGGTGCATAACCAGAGAGGAAGTTAACACATAGGTTTGTGCAAGATCCCTAGCAATAGGTGTAGTGTTGGAAAGACATGGTGCTATTCTGGAAGATGCATGCTGGCTTCATCCAACAAGCGATGCTCAGCATATCACTCTGGCAGAACTAGACACCACACTAAAGAGTATTAACATCAGTGGTAATCTAAGTTACTGCAACTACATAGAGACTGTATGTGTTTACCACTAGTTGACAGACACCTTGACAGGTAAATCTCAAGTCAGAACCAAAGCCTCAAGCAATAATGAAGGTTGGCAACCATAAAATAGTTGATTGACAAATAGTTTGATTGTTGGCATCACCTTGATGTCAGAGCAGAATTTATTGAATAGGCTAACTCTAGCACTAAAAAGGTGGCTTGACATGATCAAACAAGACATTTACCCATTGCCTATTATGTGAGCTGTTTTAACAGATCAATTAACACCTGAGCAGATCCATGCCATACATCATCAAAGTGGACACCCTGGCATTCAGTGTACTGTCTACTTTGTCCAAAGAGTGTGCCTCTTGACTACAAAGGTACTCCTAAAGTTGGAAAGACAAGATTGCAATAAGTGTCAGACAGCAGACCCAGCCCTATTCCATTGGCAAAAGGGTAGGCTTGAAGTAGATAGCAATTAGTGGTAGTTAGGCATGGACATCACACAGTACAATGACATCAATTTCTTGACACTCAGATTATGGTCAGACACATTTCCTCTTTTGGCATCTGCCAACATACTAGGATGCATCAACTGTCATACGGCAGCTACAGGCAATGTTTTGTGAATGCTGTCAATCAGTCGAGATATTGACAGACAATGCTTCAGCCTCTGTGTCCAGGAGTTTTGGGTCCTTGTTTATGAATGAGAGATTTGAATACAATACCAATGTGTATACATTTCAGAAGGTAATGTTATAGCAAAGCATTGTCACTGCAATATTAAAAAAATTGCAACCAGAATATGGTGCTCCATTTAGAAATTGTGTATTGGTACAATGTGATACTAAAAGATGACTCCACACTGTCAACTGCACCACCCAATGGAATTAACTATTATGAACAGCCATCTAACAGTGTAAATAATCACTATCAAGTGGAAGAGTGTCTGGGTCAAGGTTCCACTCCAGTATATTTGGTAAAGATTAACTTGATGGGATATTTAGCCTACAAACAGTATTGGTTAGCAGAACACTATGCCATGTGAAAGACCTGTGACCATGATAGGTATCTTCTGCTTCAGAAGACGGTAGAAATAGCACATCATCTGAGAGAGTGTCTCAAATACTGTTCTTAAGAAAAGGGTCAGTAAGTTCACCTACGGACCCAGAGAATGGTAATATTGTAAATGAGGGAGACCAGGAGAACGCAAAAGAGGGTGCAACACTGATAGAAATATCAACCCCCACCCCGAAGAAGCACTCGCCAAAAGCAACCTCCATTCCCCTACGACTTATGTGATCAGCAGATATGTGGGGGAAGGGGGAATACAAGAGGAAATGACTTACCACCTAATAAAAAGCATGTCCAAACATGTTTCGCATGTAAAGTATCCCATAAAAAAAAAATGACAGCTTTAAAATCATATTTAAGAAACTGACTACACAATCAAAATCTCCAAAAATTTGAACAATTTAATAAAGTGGATATAATTTAGGAAAAAAAAAAAAAAATTTAAGTTTTAAAAAGTACTGGGAAGCCAAGTTATAGCAGTGGGGAAGTGACTGAAGTGGAGATGGCAGGTCAAGACCTGTTACATTGCAGATTCTTTAGATTTTGTCAAAAATCTCTAGATACATAGCAATCAGACTACATGTGACAGCAATATTCAAGGCAGAGATGAATAGTAGACATACAATTATAAGATTCTGGTAAGAAAAATTGTCTAGAACAAGCTTTTCTAGCAGTAGATCTAGCAATTGATTCAATATGATCATTCCACTTCATGTTCATGGGAACTTTATCCCAAGAAGGCTCATCAGTTCACACTCCTGGAGGTTAGAATCAGCCAAACAAAAAATGTTCTAAGACAGTTAAAAGAGAACAGTTTCATTTTGAAGGCATTAAAATTAACAAGCCATTTCTTGATCCCATTAAGAGATTGAATATATATTACACATACAGATTTTTGTTTGTTTTAATTACTAGAACATTGAAGTGATAAAATGATCAAAAACAAAAATCTGAAGTATTTTTGGAGGTGGGTGTGACATTCTTTAAAGTGGAACTGGTAAATTACCTTACCATTGTTGAAAATGATTTTGATAAATATTTAAATTGCATTTGTTTATATATCCTTTCTAGCAAAACAATTACTTTCTCAACACCATATTATACAACAACTACCGAAAGGAACAAGCTTAAAATGACAGTCCTAGAAAAAAAAAAAAAAAATGATTAAATCAATCTATCACATGATCTACACATCTCTCAGGCAGCCAGTATTGAATGTTCAGTGATCTTCCTACACACACCCCTCACACATACACGTTGCTTAAATAGTACCCAGTGAATACATATAATATACTGACCACTAAAATGATCAAGGAGATAATAATGCCCATAACATTAAAAAAAAAAAGTAATAATAATAATAATCATTGATATTGGAAAGGGAAAAAAAACAGAATATATACATCAGTGTGTCAGAAAAGAGCTCAATGTATGAAGAGCAATAGCATCTTGACAAAGGAGTTTATAATGTAAACACCAAAATGTTTAGGTTAGCCAAAACTGGAATAAAATCCCAGATTACTAAATGCCCAATGCTGACCACCTGAAGAATGCATGTATATAGTACACGGGAAGCTGACAATAACAGTTGGTTACACCAAAAGATTATATATATATATATATATATATATATATATCTCCTGGGATGATGCTGAAAAATTATTAGTGCAACGTTTGATTTGGTCAGATTTTAAGTTAGTTACACAAAGATCACCAAACTTAAAAGATAAAGTAAACTTTAAAACATTGAAGTTTTAAATTTACTCTACCTTAAAAACATATACTGGATTACACTAAATGATCAGAGGAATGTGTCAAAAGTATTCAGACTTAATACACAGTATATCCACATTGACCATAGGTAACAAGCCTGTAGTTTTACATATTGCTGTCTAGTAAATCACTTTTCATGCAGATACCAGAATGAACCAGGTATTATCATATGCTATGTTCAATGTTGAATAAGACTGGCAAAAAAAACGTTGAACATCTTGCATAGCAAGTTGAGTAACACAGGCATCATGGGGGCAGACATTCTGCTAGAACATCAAATTAAACAGTTTTAACATAACACATGAGTAATCTCAAAGCAACATCATTTGCCAACTGTCACATAATAAACCTTGCATTCAGAGAAGATACTAGACTGAAACTTGATTTCCTTGTAATCTGATATTTACAATTTTTTTTTTTTTTCTTTTTGACTATTCCATTAAGTTTCTGAATTACAAGCCCTTCATATTGGAAAAATCTTTGATAGATATTCCACTGCTCATAGAAACTAAACCAACAGCAGTAAGATACTTTGTTGTTTTTGTTTAGAAAGTATATCAACATCTCTATGGGTTATTTAATGCCAAAATATCTTGTACATAATTTTATGCCTTCAGGATAAAGGTTTTTTGTTTGGGATATATAATTTGTAGATCATAAAATGTATCGTTGGCAATTTTACTATAAAAATGTATTTTTATACTTTAGTTTTGAATTGTCATTTTGCTGTAAAAATGTATTGTTGCTCATTATAAAAAATAAATGTATTGTTTATTTTTGTTTAGGGGTTCACTATTTGCCCATAGCTGGGACCCTAACAGGTGCTACCACCCCAGGTCAGCAAAGAAGAAAAAGGAAAGAAAATCCTTAACTTGTATTTTTAAAAACAAGAGTATTTTACAGATTTTTTTAAATCCCAAATTTGTAAATCTTTCTTTCTTCATTCTACTTATCACTGTCTTTGAATTTAATTTTTTTTTCCTCATGTGACAAACTACTCACTACTGCTTTCTAGTTTTATTTAAGGAAAAAAAAACAAAAAAAAAAACTTAGTAATGCATAGGATGTCCTCTGTTATCAATATCAACATTCACACACATCTAGCTGAAATTTCAGACATTACATACCTTTTTCAAATGCAATTTTTATGAGTAAATAACATTGTTTAGTGTCATTTTAAATTCATTTATGAGAAAAAAAATTTAAAATAAAAGTTCTTATCCATAAAGAAAACTTTAAAAAAGGATGAATTATTTTATTTTTGTAAAAAGATTTAATATCTATTTGCAAGGATAAAATAGAAACATAAAAAGCAGCAATATTATTTTTACTTTTATAAAATAAAGGATAACTCAAGAAACTATTTCTTTAAAAAGATCAGATTTCTCTCACCCATTCACAATCTAAATCAATTCAAATCTAAAAACCATTTTATCCAATAAGAAACCGCTTTTATTACATTAAGGAATAACGTCTCACCCAATAATAGTGGCACTATTGACAAAATTACAAAAACTTAAAAAAAAAAAAAAAAAAAAAAAAAAAAAAAAAAAGACACTTCAACTGAAATAATGAGCAAGTTCTCAGTAACAATCTTTTATAAAAGTTAGAATTTTGTAATGAAACTTTACAGATTATTTATTATTGAGAAAAAAAAAACTCAGTAAGCACAATTATACTAGATAATTAAAAAAAGATCTAACAGAATTTTTAGGTTTAGGAACAAATTAATATTTCACATAGGTAATTAAAAGGACAAAAGTAATATAAAAGCAATAGAAGATCACAACTTTTAGTAATATTACTAAACAACTAATATCCTTTTGGTACTGCTCTTGTGAGAAACCATCAATTGAAAGTTTAGATTTGAAACACCATATTGCAAAACAGACATACATAAACTTCACACATTACACAAGAACAAATATGCAATTGGTGCAGATTTCATTGAAAAGATAGGAAAATTAGTTCTCAATTTGTGTTTAAAAACTTTATTCTCTTTTTACTAGACAAGATAGCTACAAGACAAAAATAAAAATGGATTTAAGAATTCAAGATTAAAGAAATTATTTTTAGCCCAAGATCTACTTTAAACTTTCCAAATGAAAATCTAAGAGTAAAAAAAAAAAAAAAAAGTTCTGGGTTTGGTTGAATTCAATGTGAATTTATTACAAATTGCTAGAAAAGTGTCACAGTGAACACTTGGCCTGATTAAATACTGCATTCGAACAAAGAAAAAATAAATTCATCCTTATGTTGATGATGCAGTTCAGGAGCATATTGCAGACATTTTCCAATTTTACTGAATGCAATACACTTGTCTGCTCAGCTCAAGGTAGAAGTTCATTAAAGAATTTGTGGGCCACTCACATGGGACAAGGTTTTCATGCTCAATTATGTAAATTTCAAAGTTTCATTAAATTCATTTTTCCATATGGACATAATATAATGGTAATATTAGCTATTTCTTTACCATACCAAATGACAAGAAAAATAGGCCAAACAGATCCTTCTATTTTCATATTGAAAATACCTAAGTCCAGAATCACTAAAATTCAGTCAGAAACAAAAAATTCAGTAGACACACTTGCTTTCCACTTTGAAGGAAAAGAAGGATTCCACTTTGGCTACTGGCAACCTCAAAGTAATCAATCATCTTTGATTACCTACTCACTTTTACTAACAAGATGCCTATCATGACAGCTGAAAGTTTAATGACTCGTTTATGTAAATTATGTAAGTCCCCCTTTCCCCTTTTCTCTCTCTCTCAAATTTAAACTGAACCAGTTGGGTAAAAAAATAAAAATAAAAAAAATTAATGCCACTCCAAGATTTTTTTTTCTTTATTAATTAACATTAAAATTTAATTACTTTCCTTTTTTGCATTTCAATTGCTTTGTTTCAAACAAAAATTATATGTTGAATTAAATTTTTTAAAGTTTACTATTTAATTTTGTTAGGGGACTCAATTACTTTAAACAGGCCTCCACAAATTTTACTTTGAGCTGTCTATAAATTCAAAAGTGGAATGATTCTTTTATAATAGAATATACAATTTGGCTAAGAATTGATATATAATCATAGGACAGAAAATACTGACTAAATAGTGATACTGTGAATTTAAGTATTTTTTGTCAGACCTATGAGCTGCAGACAGTCCTCAATAATGGGATAGTTGACTAAATATAGTGATCCCTCACACAATCCTTGGCATCCAACTCTGCACCACTTGAGCTTGGACTTATCTATACATATAAAGTTGTAGCCTCTGTCTGTCTGCTATCAAACTCCTAGGGTTTTGAGATATAGACCCCCTACTAACCATATATATTCTGAAAGTACATTACCCAGGGTACTTAAATAAGTATATTTCATTTTGATTAAATTCAGGATTCATATCCTATGCTTACTATATATATATATATATATTTATTTATTTATTAAGTGCATGCAAATATTAGTGATGCAGAATTTTCTAGCTATTTTTAAAAAAAAATAGAAATAGCTGTTCTTTTTTTCTTGTGAATTGTACATTAATTTGGGGGGGGGAAGCTTCTAAAACACATAATTTATGTAATGTTCATATATGTATATTATATATGTTCCAAAGTCAGAATAGTAGCGAGTTCATTAGTTGTACAGGTTGATAGATGCCTATGCATGTATTCAATGCAAAGTTTGAGACCACAATAGAGCTCTGGGTCACAAAGCAAACTTTCCAATTATATATATCTTAAGTTCAGAAGCACTGTGCCCATACTGCTACTCAGAAATTTGAGGTTACCATAATTGGTTAACTGATGCTACTGTTTTGTTCTACTATATACTTAAAGTTACATTTATCAACTTTTTACCTTTTCTACTCATTTTTATCTATTGACAGTTTAAATGTTAATACTGTCAAAAGGGTACTATAGATTTTTATTGTATATTATAAATAATGGCATCATAATCTCCAAGTATATCAGGCTTTTATAATTTTTTTTTCTTTCTATCTTTTCCCACAATTATCAAACATTGATATTTGTGCTTATGTAGGACTTATGAATCTTTCTTCTTAGCGATTGTTTAATATATATATATTTTTTTTTTATGTCCAGAACATGTCTCGGCAAAGATGAAAAGCGCTGAGCAGCACACTGATAGCACATGCCTTATAGGCTGCAATTTTGATGTTTGCAGTAATCTTTGTTCTCCTAGACTTTGAAACATGGTAGCAGCTTGTCTAGTCAATCTGTTGACCTCGGTGTCCAGGAAGAGGGTGTCAACTGGTCCAACCAGATTACCACTACCATAGTTCTCACCCATGCTCATTTACCCAGCCTATACACCCTTCAACAGCACCAACTCCACTGGCTTGGACATGTATGCCATATGCCAGATGGGAGGATTCTGAAAGTCCTTCTGTATGGGGGAATTGGTCAACAGCAAAAGGGCGGCCTCATCTTTGCTTTGTAAATCATCTCCAGTATGTGCGATCCTTCCCACATACTGGAGATGATTTACACAGAGGACTGGAGAGAAAAGAGGAGAAAAGAATCAAAAAGTTGCTCCTGGGAGAAGCATGCTTGACAGAAAGACATCAGAGGAGAGTGTCTTCACATGCATTCATTGCAAAAGAGTATCACTCCCATGTGAGCTTCTACAGCCATAAATGATGTTGCACTGACGTCAGCAGAGTCATAACTCTGAACACAGATCCAAGATTTCTTGAAAACAACAGATGCCACACACACACACACATATATATATACATACATACATACATACATATATAATAGTAGGAATCCATTTATCTTGTGAGAAAATGGTAGCACTGTTCAAAATTCAGTCCTTTTATGAGCAGCGTCTGGAGTCATTTACCAATCCAATCTTTGTATGGTAGTCTCTTCTGCAGGTGTGGCAGATGAAGCTGGAATGAAGGTCTGACATTGCTCTGCTTTCTGCATTGCCATCCAATCTTCAACTGTTAAGCTTTTTTCTGTCCTTCATGACTCCTTGAACAGTATAGCACCACCTGCTGTGATCATCCCAGGTCCCTCTTGCAAACATCCTTGAAACAGTGCAAGGCAATCTACCAAGCAGGGTCCCATGGCCAGCTTATCACACATTTCTTTAGGTATACATCCATCATTCATTTGATGACTGACATTGAAGATCATGTTAACAGAGGAGAAGATGCATGCTCCAGGACTGCTTGCTCCAGCAGTGTTGGTAACTATGTAATACCGTGAATACATCATAGGCAGTAGAAATGGAAGCTTTCCAGGTGACTTTCCTGTCTGATGTGTGTCATCCCAGTTTGGGTACTATAAAGCAGAGTACTAAGAAAACATGCCTGGAATATTTTTAATTGGGTACACAAAATTAGCCAACCTTTTACATACTCCCTTGCTCAATGTGGCCGTCACTTTAGTTGCTTTGGCAATTTGTTTGTCATTTTTCAATGTCAAGCAACAGATTGTCAGTGATGGTAAAGCTCAGATATGTGAAGTGATTTTATTTGTGGAGATGTTAGCCTCAAACTAATCTTTTGGACTTAATTTTGACCAAGCAGAGTACTGGCATAATCTCACATGATAAACAAACACCTACTACAACATGGAATAAAGCAATATGTTATACATGGAAAAAAAAGCCAACACCACCTGCCATCAAATTATACAACCATTTAATACATCTATTTAATACAACCAAAAAGGGATTAGAATTTCAACTAAACTGCTGTCCGAGTTTCTCATATTGGTAAAAACGAGAAAGTCATATAGAGAAAAAAAAAAAACCAAAAAACTAGCATCTCCAGCAGTCATGGCAGCCCCAAATGTAATGTCTTCCTTTCAATTTTGTTATTATAGCCAAGAATGAGGGGTATGTGGTTTGGGCAATCCAGTTTCATATGCCATCACCTGATACTAACATAGTAAGAGAAACTCATGAAAGACCTACTCTTTACCAATTACAGATTAGTCCCAGAAGAAAGATAATACACTTCATTAATAAACATGTTCTTGAAGGTGAAAAAAAAATAAAAATAAAAATAGTAAATGGGATTTGAGTTATTCCCAAAACTGCAAAAATTTGATACCAGAGAAACAGTAGAAGGGATAAAAAAAAAAAAAATTGATTAATATTACAATAATAAAACTTCCCTTCAAAATATTTCCTGGTCAGTCCTTTACAAGAAAGGGATAAAGATATGTATCTATAACATACTATGCATTACATAGTTATTAACTGTACCTTATCCTATCATGGATAAGGAGCATCACTGGGGCACAAGGAAGCTCAGAGGGTCGAAATATCTGCTCATTGGCTATGTGCATAAGTTAGCATGGATTTCAATATATGGTTCTCTTTTCTCATCTAAATGTGGAAAACACCTGACTGTTTTGTGTACATGATGTTATTGAAAAACTAGATTAATGAACAATTTGTCACCATTTTTTGTCATGGATTAAAAATAACACATAAAAGAACTGATTGATCAAAACACTTAACAGCAATTTAGCAAAGAAATTAATTTCTAAATAAGCACTCAAAGTATAGACAAATTATTAAAAGGCCATTGAATAAAAAATGTAAAAATCAAAAATTCTGAAGTGTGTGATGTAATTTCCAGTTGAAGTTTCATAGTTACTGCAACATTGAAACATGTAATGTTCTTAGAAATGAATCTCAAGAAAATTACTAAATTTAAGAGACTTCATCCAGTTGAATTTTTTTCCTATATATATATATATATATATATATGCACAGACACACATTCTGCTGTCATTACTAATATCCCATATTATTTCTTAGTTACTTTATATTTTATGTCACTCGTGTTAGTTCCACTAAACCAGGATATATATTTCACTGACACAGCAACTGGAGTCATGACTAAAACTGTATACACTTAACCACTTACTGACTCATGATTACACTTAACCAACGCCATACACTAGGCCGTTAACTAGGACAATCAAGTGAGGGTATTTTAGAGCTTTTGATCTAGTACCTGTTCTAACAATAGTCAGAGTACTGCTACAGTCTATCTACCCTACCACAGGGAAGTCAAAAAGGATTCATAGGATTTGTGATCCATACATGAAGTTAGTAATCAAAAGTAGTTCTAACCATCAAAGATATTCCATCATTGCCAAGCCTCCAGCAAACCATAAAATGACCAAAGAATTGTACCTTTAGTTGCAGCAAGAAAAATAAAGGCAAAAATATCAAGAGCAACCAGAGTTAGGTATTGCCAAAAAAGAAGTAGGATTATCACCAATTCTTGTAGAATGAAGTAAGGGTAATACTGGAAAGTAATGGGATAGAAAAAAAAAGATTACACATACAAGGCTAAAATTACTTGTTCAGTAAGTCTAGAATTAAACACTATATGGGGGTCTTTAACCTGAAAAAAAATAAAATAAAATAAAATAAAAATAAATAAAATAAAAACACTTTTAATGATCTAAAAGCCCTATACTATTGTTCTAAAAGACAACTTAGAGCAGTGGTTAAGTGTATATTTAACTGGTACTATCAGTTCAATTCCTGTGGACAAAAATGGCTGGAATAAGTAGAAACAATGATAAATTTCTCCAGTAACCCCATACATTATATATATATATATATATATATATATATATATATATATGGCTTCTCAAAATTAGCTAAATTTGGAGGTTATGACTTTGTATAGTCCAGCTCTATTAATACCAATTTTATTGTGAAACCATTTATTTGCATAATGAAAACAGTGTAATATAAATATTACCTTGTTGCTTAAGTTAAAATAAGCTAACCCGTGGGTCTAATACCTATGAAGAAAACATTATAGAATACCTATCACTTAAAGTTATTTTTATATGCCAATATACTAATGTGTTATATCAAATAACTTAAATATTTTTAAGAACAGGTATTTTTTTTAATCATTTCACACCAAGCAAGGCCACTAAAACATGAGGAATACAAAATGAAAGAATCAGTAAGAAAAAAAAAAAGAAAATCTTGTTTTTGATATGTACATTTAAGAACAGTCTTCATCTTAATTATGAACTGTAAATATTAAAAAAATAAAATAAAAGACTCCTTTTATTCATGCTCTACATATTTCTTCTAATAAAAAATAATAATTATAAAACTGAAATCATTATAAAGGTTTAGTTGAAACTAGATACCCTCTTGATACCATGCAAGATAACAATCCTACTAAAATTGTACAATTTAATAAACCTAACTATATGGTCCAGTAAAGTAGATCATTTAACCTTGAATTGATTAACACAAGATTAACAGCTTTGTTTCTTGGTACATTTGGATTACCATCTGAAAGTTTTAGAGACCCTATATATTAAGTACAGGCAACATTCTCTGGAAGAAGGAATTATTGTGGAAATTAATGTAATTGATTTATATTGCAGATTCTATATAGGGTTTTTCTTACCGCCTTATTAGTCATTGAGTACATGTTTATGCATATTGGGTACACAATTGAGCTCTGAAAAACCAGGAGAGAAAAACCAGTTAGCTTTTGCTTTTTTCTTTTACAATTTCTGAAATGAACTATTTACACTATTTACATTGTTTGGACTTATCTTCATCTTTATTGTCACAATGTCACATTCACTTGGATTCAGACGTTGTATGCTCTGGACATCTGGTTATATTTGTTTAAATTTCAAACTGAACACAGAATAGTCAATCTGTATATTGGCATTTCTGAAAAGTAGTTTGATAATGTTTGTAGACATTCTTCCCATATTTATTTCATGAAATCAGCTGACATACTTCATCTGCCTTTGTTTTAATTTTAAATATATTTTTAAAACTATATCAAATTGCACCCGACACACATACAAATTAAAAAGTAACCTTACAAAATTGAGAACTTTATAGAAAATTAAAACATGATATAAAAAGTAAAACTTTAACGGAATAAAAAAAAAAGAATATTAAGCAAAAAACAATACAAATTAAAAATCAGATTTTTAGGGAAAGAAAACAATGTACAATTCTTCACCTATTTATTTCTTTTTTTCAGAGAAGTTTAAACAAGTGATTATCACTATCAAGTTTATGATACAATTTTTTTTTTTTATTGATAGTGAAAAAAAAACTCAATATTTGTGAAAATGCTATGTCATTTTTATGTAAAAACTATTTTTTCCAAGGAATAATCTGATCATGTTCAAAGTGTAGAATATTTTTTAATATGAGAGAAAACTAATGAAACTCAAAAATTAAGAGTATATCTAACATGAACATTTTTTCTTTTTATAAAGATATGTAATGACTAATTAGATTTTATATTAGAATCTCACATAAGTTTACCTTTCATCCTTGCTTTGAATATTGCTGCCACATCTGGTCTGGTGCTCCTACTATATATGTATAAATTCTTGATAAAATCCTTAAGAATCTTTCATGTTATTGGTCCTAACCTGGCATGTCAGCTTCAGTTACTTTCCCACTGCCATGAGCTTTCCTAATCAACTTTGATCTTCAGAAATTTAAATTCAATGTCAATTATTATCTTCTGTCTTAATTCCTGTTTTGTTTTATTGTTCCCACTCAATGTTTTTCTTTTTCTCATTTTCTAACATTCAGTAAACTCTTGTATCTTTGTGGCTTTATTGCCTTGCCTAGGGTGAAATGATCAAGAAGAAATAAAGTCAAAGAGAAACAGACATTTCACAAAATTAAGGATATTCAGTTTTGCAACTTTAGTATTTGAGAAAAAACTTTGTGCATAAGATCTGAGGCACGATTCATTACAAAAGTTATCTTCCAAAATTTGGAAAAAATACAAGAATACATTCAATGTGTTGTTAACTTCCATTGGCTAACAAATTCTTCATTTTAATATAGTTATTTTAAAACTCTTACCAGGACATATTCCACTAAACAATATTCACTTATAATTATAGACTAACTATCATAAAAAAAATAAAATACCAACTAGTCATTCCTACGGAGATATTGGTTATTGAAAGTTAAAAAAAATATTTCGAAGGCTGTGAAAAAAACCATACAAATTATTTCTACAAAAACTAACAAGTCTTTCAAAGAAAGCAATTTATATATAACTATACTAAAATTCTATTATATAACAATATATACAACTATACAAAAATATAATTAAAATAGTACAAAGAAAATTATAAGCTTTAATAAGTACTTTATAGTATTTATACAAAACTACCATATTTGGGAAGGTTCAATGAATTTTGCCCTCGTGTGTTCAATAAAAGATATTTAATGACTACTTAATTTGATTAGAGAGTTAATTTACAAATTCTTTCTATGGCAAAAATTATCTAAAAAAAAAAATTTTTCAAAATGACTTCCAGCTAAGATATTAAAGAGATCAAAACAAACTCTCTTCAATAGGAAAATTTCAACTATAAATTACAAATGGTTATATGTAACAATGTGCTTATGAAAATTTCTAATATAAAATAGTTTCGGAGGATTATTACATGGCACAAAGACAACATTTTAAAATGGTTGTTAATCATTAAGTCTGTTATATATTAATCCTACAAAGAAAAATGTCACAAAAACGGATACTTTAATTGTCACAGTATAGGCTGAAAATAAAGAATAAATTCCCAGAAGAGTTTAAATCCTGACACCTGAGTATACTGGCTGCACTTACCAATCTGAGCTTTGAGGAATTCAACAATTATCAGAAAGCCTTTAATCTTTTTCAGTCTCTCTATTCTTCAGTATTTGTAGAAAAATTACAAGTCAAAATTTAAAATTCTTCATATAGAAAAAAAAATTAGCAATATTAATTCTACAAGAGCAAAAGAATTTCATTCTTTGATAAATTTTTAATAGGTCATAAAAAGCAATTAACTTTTAGAAAGGACTATTAAATAACCTTGAATCAAAATTTGGAGCCTGTTAATTTTTATCCTTAATTATTTTCTTACAGCTGAAAGCTAATTCTCTGTTGTAGATCTTTATATGGGAGAACGTTTTTATATATTATATATATATATATATATACATACACGTTTCATTAAATAATATAGACAAGTTTTGTCTATTTTAAGTTCCTTTCATATTGTCTCATAAGCTTAATACCATTATCATTGAAAGATGAAAGGAAATCACCATATTGATACATGTTTTAATCCTATCTAAGCTTTCGGCTTACATAAGCCATTATCAAAGATGGCAATTACATTTCAATATATCAAACAATACACAGACAAAACAATAATGATTGTTTTTGTTGCATGAAAAATTTCAAAGCAATGACAAACTCGTGTATACGAGATGCAGAAGTGAAAATCGGGTTGCAGCTCATGATGTCACACATGACCACACGAGAGTGAAAACGAGAAGTATTAAGTATGGGAAGCCGTTGGTATAAACCAATGGCTTCTGTTATCAATTATAGGCATTTAAGAATATTTGTGAAGATTTTATAGTTTATTTTGTTCAGGTTAGGTTTCAACTGCTTCATGTATATAGCTTCAAGAATTTTTAGTTTTTGTTTGTTTTCATGTTTAAGTATAGCTATGTTTTCAATGAGGATTCTCTGGAATTGTGTACATGGCCAGGCATGTTTTAAATGTCTAAAAAATTGCTGCCTAAATATACACAATATATATGTGTGTGTGTATATATATATATATATATATATATATATATATATATATACACATATATATATATACATATACACACACACACACAGAGGGTGTTGCCAAAAATTTGACAACATTTGCAGGCCAATAATTCTGGCAATTCTTGTTAAAATAAGCTCAAATTTTCACAGAATGTATAGAAATAGACCAAGATTTCATATTTTTTTTTTTAATAACCAGGCCTGGTGGAGATGAAGACAGTTTTCTGATGAAATGGACACTGCAGTCACTGGACCTGTCCCCATATGTTTTTTTATGGGGATATGTGAAGGGACATGTCTATATCAACCACTTCCTGCTAGCATTGATAAACTCAAGCAGAGAATCACTTCTGCACTCAATGTTACCAGAGACATGCTACAGCGTGTTTAGCAAGAGCTTAGCTACCAACTTCACATGTGTCGTGCCACAGATGGTGCACATATTGAACACTTATGAAATCAGTCCCATAATAAACATAATACCTAAACTGCTCCATTTCATTGAGCTAGGTTTAGTAGTTTTCAAGATAATTGCTTTTAAAATGATGTCAAATTTTCAGGCACACTCTGTAGGTTTTGTCTGATGGTCACATAAGTGTGAAACCCAGGTTTACAAACTCATAATAAATAAATTATATATATATATATATATATATATATATATATATATATATATATATATATATATATATATATATATAATTCTGTTACTAAGAACACCAGTTTTAGTCTTTTGAAAGGATGAAACATTACACAGAATTTTCCAATTTTGTCATTCAATACTCCTAACATTCAAACTAATTTTCATGGATATATAATGATGTATGTGTTTGGTCATCAGTTGACTATTTTAAATGAAAAAAATATTTTAGTATTCACACTTGACAACTCTGGTTTATAACTTGTATTGATTATGAACAATGCCTTGTTTATCAGACAATAATTTAAAGAAAGGTAGGTTTGACAAAAATGCTTCCGTAATATTTTTAATATTTGTAATAAGGATTGTCATTTAATTTGCTCAATATTTCAGTATTAATTTTGTAATTGTTAATTTTTAAAAGGCTATGCATTTTCTTAGATTTTAATATATTCAGGCAGCAATTAAAAAAAGAAAAAAAAAGTTATTTGCACTCTATAACAAGATTTTAAAAATCTATATAAATTAAGATTTGATAAAATAAAATTACAGATTCAAACATGAACACAATTAGAATATTTTATTAATTAAATCAACTTCAGACAACAAAAGCCCATTTTATTAAATTAATAAAGTAACATAGCTCTGCTGAGCTGATACCAAATTTAACTTAAACTTGTAATTTACAGTGAATAATTAAATTTACAGAGCATTTTAAACATCAAATTATTTAATGCAAACAGAGCCTGGCCTCTACACCTCAGTTTGTGCTTTTAGTATTTAGAGAATGTATAAAATTGTGAGCCAGAGCAAAGTTTAAAAAAAAAAAAAAAATCTTCCATTGTTTAATCTATTTCCTGTCACACAAAAATTATCTTCAAAAGAAGAAACTAAACCAAAATTCTTTGTAAAACACCCACAATTCTAGAATATAAAATGTTATACTTTCAATTTATCTACATTCTTTATTGTGTATATGTTGATTTTGATAAGACCAAATTTCCAACCCTTCAGCCTTCCACAAATACAAATTTAAGACATAAAAAAAAAATGTTTATTCTTTTTAATAAGACATGCATATCTCTAAATGCAAGTCTGGTCTTGTGCTTCTATTCTTGATAAAATCTGCAATGTCATTGGTCCTAAGTTGGCATCTCTGCTTCAGTTACTTACCCCACTGTCATAATATATCTTCTATACCTTTCTATACAGATACTTTCAGGTCAGATTTTGATTTGTTTTTCTCTTTAGGTACCTCGCTATCACAAATTTAAGTGCAGTTGCAGCTACGTCTGATCATTTTACTAATTAAATTAAGTGTAAGTAAACCAAGCGTAAGTCCTATGCTAATGGTTTCCTCTTTCGTGGAACTCTTCCAGTTTCCAACTTTCCTGTCAGCTATAATCTTCAAAAATTTAAATGCAATGTCAATCGTCATTTGAATCCTGTTCTCTTCTCTTTCTCTACGTTTGACAAATTTCTTTCGCCTTGCTTGGGGTAAAAAAAAATGATTAAGAAAAATAAAAAAAATATTGTCGTCAGTGTACTGTACAGACACTGTAGTGTAGTAGCGTACGGTAAAAAAGGAGTTGACTTTTGAAGGTAATAATACCAAATTAAATCCGAATACTTTTGGGTTTTTTGGGGGGTTTTTTTTGTTTTTTGAGTGTACTTTTAGACACGAAACACATTATTTTTAAAACTTGAAAACTCAGATCGAATATTAGAAACAAAAGTGTCAAAATTTTGAGTTGACACTTCAAAGAAATAAATTTAAAAACCAACAAATAAGTTTTCGCTTATCTATCCCATAACAAATTCATTGAAAATGAAGTATTCTGTATTATGATAATTCATAATTTTTTTTTTTTTTTTTTTTTTACTTTTTAAGTTGTGTGAAAAGGTGGGCTTACATGAGCGAATTAACTTGATCGTAGAAAAATGCACATGTACATTCGTACTCACGACCAAGTTACACACAGAATAACGTCCACAATAAAACACCCACACAGATCAGATGGTAAGATTTAAAAAGTAAATAGTGGGCGTATTTTAACTTAAATACTAATAATTCAGAAACTGTTACTTGTAAATTTTTCACCTTAAGATAACTAAAGAAAAAAAAAATTAAAAATTGGGGGGGGGATGAATATTTCAAAATTTTTTTTTTTTCACGAATTCGAAAACATTTTCAGTTAGTACTAAGAAAAAAAAAATTCACATATTTCTAAACGAAAGAATTTTACATGCAATTTAGAAACATCCGATGCTTAGATTAGATTGCCAGTATAAAAATTAACTAGACGAAACAGGACTTATTACTTACCGATATTGCAATTATTAATCGGTTATTTATTCGCGACTACCGAGCACTACCATTTACGCACATTTAAACGTAAAGAAAAAAAAATGTTTGAAAAAGTATTTTAATTCAGCTACACATTAAGAATAAGGTTGTAATGTAGATTATTAATCGTTCTTGGTATTTTTAAAAAGGAAGGGAGACATAACACGCTTAGAATACATTTTTGTTGAGGTTGGTGAAATAAAAAGGTGTGGTCAAGTTGGGACCGGACCCGGAAGAAAAAAAAAAAAAAAAAAAAAAGAAGAAAAACATACACTGATCATTGGTGATACTATTTAAAAACATTACTGAAAGTGCGCTTACAAGTTATAAATTATAGAATTAATTTACTAATAAAAAAATAAAAATAAAAAAAAAGGTGTTAGCTAAGAAGACCTAAGAATACGAATTTAGATAGTTGCCCAGAGATATAGTTTTTTTAGTTTCAGATGGAGGTAGTTAAAAACCAAAAAAAAAATAAGGGCGATGAACAATTAGTGACGTATGCATGCTCGCACAGGTAAAAAAAAAAACAAAAAAAAAACCGTGGTTACACACACATTATTAATAATAGACGAGATTATATTGCATAGTGAATATACGGTCGGTTGGGTGTATACTTGGGCGTGAAGTACTCTGCATAGATCTGTCTTTAGTGTACAACTTTACACAGAATTGCGAGAAGAAAACAGATTCGTTTCAGGATATGATATATAAACCGACTTATCGCATTTAGGGCGTAAAACTTGTATAATAGTCAAGAAAAAAATAATTTATATAGAAAAAGGGTGTCATATCGATGCTTAACAACATAACGTGTGTAAATAATAAAAAAAATTTTTTTAAAAAGGGAAAGGTTGTAACGTGTGTGGATGGATATGCGAATGGATACTAAATTTTAAAGTGTTAAAAAAGTACAGTAATAATGCGTAAAAGTAACAAGACAGTAGTCATATTTTTTTTTTTTTTTCAGTACAGTCCAGACAACACGTACAAAAGTACATTTTTATAATAGATGGAATCTGGTCTGGAGAAATCTTTTAAAGTTCTCTACCTAGTAATAAATATTACCCATTTTTAATTAACTTTAAATAATTCCCCAGCTAAATATCCTTTTTATTACCACCATGCTTTGTTTCTTTTTTGTTTTGTTAAATTTAATTCGACTTCGCTGTTATTATGCAAGTGTGGCTTTAGTTCGTATATGTAGTAGTCAAAGTATACACGATATGTTCATTTAAAAACGAATATTTTTGGATTATACTAATCAAGTGTTTTAATTTCACTATGTTTTAATTTCTTTGTGTATTTAATGCTCTTAACAAAAGCAGAAATTCAAGAAGGAAAATAAAAGTCATTTACTTTAAATAACTTAGCAAAATTATGGTGACAGTCACACATAAACAGAAGATACGCTGAAAGTGTACATGCAAACGAAACATACGGTCATTAGAAACACGCACACTGCTATACATACAAACACACACATATTCGTGTGGGCACACTCATACAAATAGACACATACACACAAAAAAAGGATAGATTGCACTGCCTCTTACCAACACTACTTTTAACTATTAACTATCACGTAGACAAAACTTTCGTCAAATTGACCAAGATAGAAAAAACTTTGTTTAAGATTATGAATAATTAAATAACGATTATTTTTCCTTCCTAAGTACTGGAATTGATTCCTTACCGGATAAGGCGTGTCATCTTCGGCAGCGACTCTCTTCATAGATGATTTCCTTGAATGAGCCGCCATTTTCCTAAAACGCACTTCTAATGTACCCAGACAGAGGGCGCTCTCTAGCACACACATATTTCTACTCTTAAGCCTAGAGTTTAATAAAAAAAAAAAATAAAAAAATAATAATAATACGCAACCTTATTGGACACGATAGTCATATGTGAATGTGTGTGCGCATATATATATATATATATCTATATCTATCTATCTATATATATATATATATATACATATATATATGTGTGTGTAAATATGTGTGTTTGTGAGCTTTAAATTTATATTATATTTACATACATTCACTCACACACACACACACACACACACACACACATTATATATATATATATATATATATATATATATATATATATATATATATATATATATATATATGTAATCAATCATGTGAAAGAAGTTTTATCAAACTTTTTAGTTACTAATATAAATTTAAAAAGCTTCAAACCATTTGAAAAACTTAAATCACAATGAAAATTCCTTTTTTAAAAATGCAAAATAATTTTTTCATATATTTTTTTAAATGCCTGAATTTTTTTAACGATATATTTATGAACAAAATATTTGTTTTTTTATTAATTATATTATTATATCAAAAATTTACAATTCTATATTTTCTATAAGATATTTACAATTCTACAATTTTTATATGATATTTAAATATGTAAAAGCTTTTTTTAAGTTATGGGTAAAATTATTTTGGAAAACAAACATAAAATTATTATTAAACCTGCAATTAAATTTTAATTAATGATAGATATGAAATGTTAAAGTTAACAAGATGAATTGAATTCATTTAGCAATAAAAATGTCTATATAACTTTATGGAATATACATTCTAATGAAATTTATATTTTCTATTGACAATTACATTTTGACATTTATATTTAGTTTACTTAGTTGAGAAAACCTTAAATCCTTATTGCCAGTTTTTGTTGTGTTTTTATAGCTTTTTGTTTTGTTTTTTGTTTTTGTTTTTTAATCATTTCACTCCAAAAGGTAATAAAGCCACTAAGATGAAAAGTGTAACTGATTGTTAGAGAATATGAGAAAAACTACAATTAAGGAGAGAGGACAATAAAAGAACAAGAACTAAGAAAACAGAACATAATGATTGACATTCCTTTAAATTTTTGAAGATCAAAGGCAATAAAGCCACTAAGATGCAAAGGGCTACTGAGTATTAGAGAATATGAGAAAAACTACTATTAAGGTGAGAGGACAATAAAAGAACAAGAATTAAAAAGACAGAAGATAACAATTGACATTGCATTCAAAGGCAATATAGCCACTAGGAAGCAAGGGGTTACTGATTGTTAGAGAATGTGAAAAAAACTACTATTAAGGAGAGAGGACAATAAAAGAACAAGATTAAGAAGACAGAAAATAACGATTGACACTGCATTTAAAGGCAATAAAGCCACTAGGACACAAGAGGTTTACTGATTGTTAGAGAAAGTGAGAAAACTACTATTAAGGAGAGAGGACAATAAAACAATAAGAAAACAGAAGATAATGATTGACATTGCATTTAAATTTTTGATCAAACATGACTGGGAATTAAGAAGCTAGAAGAGAGTTTCACAAAAAAGATGTGGGATAGAAGAAATTGTTAGCATAGAACTTACAGTTACATCTAGCCATTTCAGCTGTAAAATGATGGGACCTAGCTGCCAATCTAGTATTAAACTTAAATTCCCAAAGTCTAAGTACCAAAGACGAAAGTTCATTAGAACAATTACTATGAAAGTATTTATAGAAAAGGTACAGAGAAGCTACATTATGGCACTGGAAAAGAGACTGAAGCTGAGTTGCCAGTTCAGGACCAATAACTGCAGATTCTTTTGATTTTTTTTTTAAGAATCAATATATAGCAGGAGCACCAGACCAAATATGGCAGCAATATTCAAAACA
This sequence comes from Acanthosepion lycidas, assembly GCA_963932145.1. Classification (NCBI taxonomy): domain Eukaryota; kingdom Metazoa; phylum Mollusca; class Cephalopoda; order Sepiida; family Sepiidae; genus Acanthosepion; species Acanthosepion lycidas. Next base: position 55,324,353 of record OZ010616.1, read on the forward strand.
AGGATAAATGATAGACTTATAAATATATAAGATAGATTCTGTCGAGAAAAAATTGTCTAGCATGACACAGTGAACCAAGATTTTTAGTTGTAGATTAAGCAATTGATTCAATATCATCTTTCCACTTCATGTCAGCTGAAAATGTTAGTCCAAGAAGGTGCAATGAGTCACTTTTCTGGAGGTTAGCATCAGCCATGCTGATAGAAGGTAAAAAGCTTTTTTCAAATGATTAAAAGAGAACAGTTTCATTTTTGAGGCATTAAAATTAACAAGCCATTTCTTGCCCGATTTAACAACAGATTGTAGGTCATTTTTGAGATCAGCTAATTGCCATAGTAAGTCTTTAAATCATCTTTTTTAAATGTCTTTACTAAAAGTATTTTTAAGAAATTTATTTTGCATTTTCTTGCACACAAGAAAAGTAAGATTTTTCTTTAAAAGCCAAGTAGAATAAAATATTTAAATGTGTAGTATTTGTAAAGAAAATCTTTAAAATTCTGTATAAATTAAGATCTTATTAGACAAATAAAACAGAGACAAATTATAATGGCCAAATTCTCAAAACATGTAAAGCTGACTCAAGAGGATGCTTCAATGATCACTACAATCGTAACCTGTTCAAGTCTGGGGTTAAGCATTATCTTCCACACAAATCCACATAAGCTGTACTTACTTCATGATCCTCTACCTTGAGTTGCCCTCATGCCTTGCATAGGGTGAACATCATTGTAAAAAAAAAATGTATTCTATTAATCTGTTTCAGATAAATTCATATTCATTTAAAACATATCAAATTATTAATCTGCACAGTTTTAGCTCTTAAGCATATATAATTAAATTATTTGAAATTTCTATATAAAGATAATTGTTTTATTTATTTAGAGCTCATGCCACACCCCCTCGAATCTGATACAATCCTGCCTCCCAATCAATGATACTACCAAATTTATGATACCTCCAAATCTATGATACAGCATCACCCACTCTACTTTTTTCTTTCTTTTTTTTTTTTAAGTATTTCACCCCAAGCAAGGCAGGAAGCCACTAGGACGCAAGGGGTTACAGAGAGTTGGAGTGAGAGCAAATAGGAATGATAGAGGAAAGGATGAAGAGAAGGATAGGGGATAGATCAGGGCATCTGGAGACATTGATTGATATTACATTTGAATAGTTGGAGATTATAGCTCTCAGGGAAACAAGAAATGAGGAGGGAATTCCACAGGCAAAAAGTATGAGACATGAAGCTATTGGAGTAAAAGAGATGGCTACATTTAACAGTTTCGACAGTGAAAGGGTGAGAGCGAGATGCCAGCCTAGCTGAATGCTTAAATTCATGAAGTCTGGGAACCAGCGAAAGCAGCCCATCAGAGCAGTTACCATGAAAGTATTTGTAAAAAAGACAGAGGGAGGCAATGACACATCTGTGAGAGAGTGACTGCAGATGAGATGCCAGATCAGGGCCAATTACATTGCATATCCATCTCTGGATTTTATCAAGGACCTTGAGACAAACAGAAAGGGCTACAGACCATATATGGCAGCAATACTCCATGCAAGGGTGAATGGTTGATTTGTAGATTTGAAGGATCGACTCCAGCAAGAAAAATTTCCTGGCACAGCACAGGGAGCTGACTTTCCTTGTGGTGGACGAAGCTATTGACTCCATGTATTTGTTCCATCTCAGATCAGCAGACAATGTGACATTGAGCAGTCGCAAAGAGGTGCTCTCATGGAGTTGAGCGTCAGACATTCTAATGAGGGGCAGGGATGGTACTCTGTCGGGAGTAATAGAGAGCAGTTTTGTTTTTGAGGCATTAATGTTAAGCAGCCAATTCCTGCCCCAGTCCACAACCAATTGGAGGTCCTTTTGGAGACAAACGAAAAGGACCTCCAATTGGTTGTCTCCATTTTCATAAGGTATTCATACACAATACAAATTTTATTGTAACCTGATTATGTACAATAATGCAATTCAACCAGAAGCATTAAAAATAAATACAATGTATCTAAATACAAATTAGAGACATATCATAATAGATCATTCCATCTTAAATAAATCAATGTTTTGAGGCAATTTTTAACATCGACTTGAGACTTTTTGGTTAAAAAATTGACAAATTTTAGCACATTCAAGATTACAAATAAAAAATAGTGAATTTTATATAGTGTTTATTCACAACTTAGCATAACCAAGACAAATTCATGGATTTGAACACAAAAAAAGACCCCAGAATGACACCAAAATCTACAAAAATTTTTCATCCTTTAATAGACATTTACGCCTAGTTTAATTTGTAACATAAATAAATGTAGGTAGAAAAAAGTAAATGTTGATAAGATAGGAAGGGTCACAAAATACTGTCCAGGGTCCAGAATCAGACTTGCCAACCCCTCCCCCAGTCAGGGATTTCAGGGGTAGTATGAAGCAGCTCTGGTGATATTTAAACATGAGTATCCTATGCTAATTTTTGTATGATAAAAATAGAAATATTATTATCATTATTATTACCAGGAAAATGCATATACAATCATCATTGTTATCATCAACATCAGTCTCATAACAGGTTGTAGTTGTTGGGGCTAGGGTTGCCAGCTGTCCCAGAAAATGCAGGATGTTGAAAAATGTGTTCCATACCAATTAATGCAGGTCACATTTTTGTCCAGCATTTTTAAAAATTAAAATTAACCCAAACAAATAAATAAATAAACAAACAAGCTACTCTCGCAAAAGTAACCACCAGAATAGATTACCCACAATGCACCACTCACCCATATATATAAATAGTCGAGGAAAAATCCAAGATTTGTGTCCTGACAATTGCGCCTAGCATGAAACAGTGTCACCTCAAAGTGTTGACTTCAATGTTCACTTTTATATTTATATTTACATATGCTCTATCTCTGATACTGAGCACTTTATCCAATAAATATAGCACACCCTAAAACTATATTTCTTCATATATATATATATATATATATATATATATATAAGCACACACACTTTTGTTTTTAATAATGGACATTGGAGTAAACAGATTGTTGCTACTTATACCATTTATAATTATATAATATAATAAAATCTGCATATACAATGGCAGCAGGCAAAGTTTATTTTCAATGTTCCATTTTGGTTTTTACAAATCTTATTCATTACAATAGCCTACATAATTCAAATGAACTAAATTCTATTGTTCAACAAACTTTCAAAATGTTATCAACTAGACCATATTCCCAAAATCTTTATTCCGTTATTTGTTTGTTAAAATACTAATTTTAGGAAGTGAATTGGGTAGGGGTTTTCAGCACTCCCATGTATTCTTGAGAAAAAGTTTGCCAAATAAGGTCAATTATGCAACTTTTGTTAATTCATCCACATCTTTTTATATTACAAGTTAATATTTTTTATATTATGTTTTTGGCTAGTTGTTTAGGAAAGATTTTCCCATGTGTCTAATCAGAGCCAGATATTCTCATTTAAATATTAACAATAATAATAATTTCATCGTCTTACTAATAACAATATCATCTTACGATGAACATTTTCAACATCTTACTAATAAAATTTCATCATGTTACTCATAATGAATTCATTTTCTTACTACTAATATTTTTATTATCTTAATAATAATTCCATTACCATGTAACTATTAATAATTTCATAAGATTAATACAAATTATTTCATCATCTTACTAACAATAATCTTATCAAGTTTCTATTAAAAATTTCAAAATTGTATCAAGAAAAATTTCACCGTCTTACTATAAATAATTTAATCTTACTACAAATACTTTCATTTTACTAGTAATAATTTCATCACCTTAAAATGAATAAAAGAGATAATTTTGTCATTTTACTATTAATAATCATCTTTTACTGTTAATAATTTCAGCATCTTATTACTAATAATGATTTCATCATGAACTCACTAATAAAATGTTTATACCATCTTACTAAAACTAATAGCATGAAATTACTACAAATAATTTAAACATCTTTCTATAATTTCATCATCTTACTAATATTAATTTCATCATCCTAAAAAAAATAATTTCATCATTTTACTATTAATAATTTTGTCATGTTACTGTTAATAATTTCATCTTATTTCTAATAATAATTTCATCTAATAATACTTTCATCACTTTGCTGTGATTACATCAGCTCATTAAAAATAATTACGTCAGCTTACTAATACTCCATTGTACTACTATGAATAATTTCAGCATTTAATGATAATTTCAGCACCACATAACAAATAATTTCATTATATGACAAATAATAATTATATAACCTTATTAAGAATTTTATCATCTTATCAGTAAGATAAGTATAACTTACACATAATACTATACATAATTTCGTCACCTGAATAAAAATAATTTCATCAACTTATTATGATTAATTTCATCATTAATTCACTTATAAAATTATTTCATTTTACTAATACTAATAGCATCAAATTACTAGAAATAATTTCATCACCTTTCTATGAATAATTTCATGATCTCACTGATATTATTTTATCATCCTATGAATAATTTCATGATCTCACTGATATTATTTCATCATGCTATGAATAATTTCATGATCTCACTGATATTATTTCATCATGCTATGAATAATTTCATGATCTCACTGATATTATTTCATCATGCTATGAATAATTTCATGATCTCACTGATATTATTTCATCATGCTATGAATAATTTCATGATCTCACTGATATTATTTCATCATGCTATGAATAATTTCATGATCTCACTGATATTATTTCATCATGCTATGAATAATTTCATGATCTCACTGATATTATTTCATCATGCTATGAATAATTTCATGATCTCACTGATATTATTTCATCATGCTATGAATAATTTCATGATCTCACTGATATTATTTCATCATGCTATGAATAATTTCATGATCTCACTGATATTATTTCATCATTCTATGAATAATTTCATGATCTCACTGATATTATTTCATCATGCTTTGAATAATTTCATGATCTCACTGATATTATTTCATCGTGCTATAAATAATTTCTTCATTTTACTAAAATCATTTTATGATATTATTAACAATAATTTCGTCATATAATGATAATTTCATCATTACCTTCATCTTACTAATAATTTCATCATGAGCTTACTAATATCTTCATGTTACTATAATTACATCATCTTAAAAGAAATAATTCCATTATCTATTTATAATTACTATAATAAACTTACTAATAGGTTCCGTATCTTGATACATATTTATTCATCTTAATAACAATAATTTCTGCATCACATGACAATTTCATCATGTTACTAACAATAATTTAATTTAATCATGTTAATACTAATAATTTTATTATCTTACTACTAACAATTTTATCATATTTCTACAAATATCTGCATCAGAACTTACTAATTTTACTAAATTTCATCATCTTACTATAAATTATTTATTAATTTTACTAATAATGTTTAATTAATAATTTAATAATAAATAAATAATTCCATCATCTTACCACAAATACCTTTATTAAATTACTAATACCTATTTTCTTATCTTACTAATCCTAATAATTTCATCATCTATGAATAACAGTTTCACCATTTTACTAATAATAATTTCATATTTATTTCATCAATCTTATGAGAAAAAATTTCATCTAATAATAATTTCATCTTATTTTCATAGTAATTTCATCATCACATGAATAAGTTCTTCATCTTAGTAATAATAATTTCAGCATCATGTTCATAATTATGTCCTTTTACTAATAATAATTTCATCTTGCTATTATAATAATTTAATCTTACAATTAATGATCTTATCAGATTGCTTATAATAATTTCAACATCTTACTATAAATAATATTATTATCTCACTAATAATATTTTCATCATATTATAAATAATAATTTCATGTTACTTTATAATTTAATCATTTTACTATGAATAATTTCATCTAATCATAATTTAATCTTTCCACAGATAATTTAATTATCTTTTCATCACCTTACAGTGAATAATTTCATATAAATTTCATCATATTATTAGAAATAATTTCATCATATTATTAGAAATAATTTTATCATATTATTAGAAATAATTTTATCATATTATTAGAAATAATTTTATCATTATTAGAAATAATTTCATCCCAGTTTTACTAGTAATAATTTCAGCATCTTACGAAAGATTCCATCATCTTTCTAATAATACTCTCATTCTTTTACTATGCTTTACTATATAATTCCTTGCATCTGAGTGGTTTTATTGCCTTTCTTGGGAGGAAATGATTAAAAAATGAATCGTAACATTACTATTAATAATTTTACTATCTTTCTATAAAATACTTTCATCAGCAAATAATTTCATTATCTTACTAATAATAATTTCAGCATCTCTCTGTGTATAATTTCATGATGTTAAAAGTAATAAATTCATTATCTTACTAATAAAAAAATAATCATTTTAATAATATTTATTTTATCATTTTACTATGAATTATTTCATCAAATACTAACAATGGTTTCATCAAATACTAACAATGGTTTCATCAAATACTAACAATGGTTTTATCAAATACTAACAATGGTTTCATCAAATACTAACAATGGTTTCATCAAATACTAACAATGGTTTCATCAAATACTAACAATGTTTTCATCAAATACTAACAATGGTTTCATCAAATACTAACAATGGTTTCATCAAATACTAACAATGGTTTCATCAAATACTAACAATGGTTTCATCATCTTATTATAAATACTTTCATTGTATTACTTCATTTAATTTCATCATCTTACAAATAATAACTGATGGGACAGCTAGGCAGCAAATCCTAGACAATCACACCTCACAGATGAAGAAGAGATTTGAATCCACAGAAATGTGTCTCTACAGAAAGATGATAACAATATCATTGACTGAACATGTGAACAATGATAAAGTTTTAGAGAAAATGCTAAAAAGAACACTTACATTTTACATCAAGAAGAAATAGTTGAAAATTGTAGCAAACAAAGAAAGAGGGCTTGAAAAATTTGATACTCACAGGACAGATTGAAGGTAAGCAGGATATATATATATATATATATATATATATATATATATATATATATATATATATTAGTGCTCTATTTTACATTTCTTTAAAAGAACTTTCTGATATACAACAAGAAATTGAAAAATCAGTATATATACAAAAATAGATAACATAAAATTTAATATTAGAATTTAAAAACTTCAACAGATAGAATTTAAGAATTTGAATAATTTGATAAAGAAAAAGAATGGAATAATTTCAAATTGTCAGTGTACTGATGCAATTACTTTTAAAATATGTGAAAAGAACAATAAATCTTGAGAATGCTATGAAAAAAGGGTCCCCCACATTGATAATCAAGCATAATAAAAAACTGTAAATGTGTAATGGGTGACTACTCATTTCCAAGTTTACTCATCCGCTAAGGTAGCTAGCTAAATCCCTGTTGCAGACACTTATTCTGACACATATTTTGTGTTTCTTCAATATCCACTATGCCAACGTTGTTTATACTGCAATGGCACTGAGCTGACTTTAATTACAGTTTCTTGGGGAAAGTTCACAACCTGGCCCGATCAGTGGTCGAATAAGGTTAGTATTCTCAAAACATAAGTCACAATGAATCCTGACTTTGTACTAATACAGCTCCCAACAGTCTCCACACAGTTTTGATTCCCAAATTTTTCTTATATGACATGGAACAATCAATGATATCATTTTTAAGTGCTTTCCAATGATACCGTATACTGCATTATCTCCCCAGGCAGTTATTAAAATGTCAACTTTTTTCACAGATCAACTGCAGTGGAATTCAAACCCCGTTCTCATGGTCAGAAGGCTAATAATCTAACCTCACACATGCACACACAGATACATACATTATATATATATATATATATATATATATATATATATATTTTTATACTAATATTAACCCAATATATAAATAATTGATATCTTTTTAATGTTTATTTATTACCGTTTTTCCCTAAATTGTTAAATGTTCCAGGGACTAAAAAAGGAAATGCAAAATATTCAAGATAATAAAAAATATCTATTTCTTTAAATGGTCATCTGAGAAACAAAAGTACTTATGTATATTTTTTTATGTATATGAATTTTCACTCGATACAAAGTACAAGAGCCACTCAATGTAGAGGGTTACTGCGAGGTGTTTTATGAGCTTAAGAGAATGCAAGAAGTATAGTTTATGGGGATATGTAGGAAAGATAATGGTTAATCCTACAAGTGAAGAGGTTAAGATTCTAGTGAGAAGTAGGAAAACATCCTGTCAGGAGTTTGTTCCTCAAAGCAGCTGTCTGTATGGGACTTCTTTACTAATGGAATACAAAGAGAATGGGATTGATTCAGCCTTGTGTATGTGGCAAGGTGGGTCTCAGGTGTAAAGTTCAAGGCTGATGAAATCAAGGAATATGGCTCTTTAGAACATTTACCATAGAAAGAGCAATAGAATAGTGTTTCGTCTATTGCAAAGTGGCTGTAGGGTGGGAAATAGTTCATCACCCACAAGGCCGTATAGATGCTTTTGAACTTTATTAAGACAGGTAAATGATAACTGGGCAACTCCAACCCAGACATGGCAGTAAAATTCTAGTTTTTTAGTTTTTGGTCTATCTTGAGTATATTAATGGGAGTGGTACAATGAATTGATCATTTAAAGAAAAACAATACCTAAAGTTAACATGAATTTTTAAAAATAAAGTTTTTATTTTAGATTTAATTTCAAGCTAATAAATTAAATTTAATATTTCCAATGAGCAAAATACTTTATTGCATTTCAAAATTAATTTAGATTGACTGGAAGGAGTTTTTATTTTTAAATTACTAAAATTGCTAATTTTATTGCCATTTTTAGTTATCTGTCAGCACAATGTAATTTTCCTTATGAAAAAAATCATTAAAAAATAAACATACTTTTCTGAAACTTTATTTGAGGAATATTTAACACTTAATTAATCTGATCTGAAACAAATATTACTTACTTTTAGTTTTAAATATTGCAGACAGCATTTTTTAATATGGAGGTAGATATTTATTTAAAGTGTTGACGAGTTGACAGCTTGACTGACAGACAGAAGTTTATCTAATTTTTTTCTATATTAAAAATTACTCAAGGAACATAATTGGAGTGCCTTTTTTATATAATTTTTAACTACCCAGTAATCTTAAATATTTTTGAAAATATTCTGTTTAATTTTTTTTTTTCTTAAATTTTAGATACTTTAGTTTTAAATTTACCATAGTTATCCTTATTTTCTCAAAATGTTATGTATGGAAGTCCATATTTTAAAAAATTGACACATTTATACACACAAAAATAAAATTCAAAATTGTTTTTAAAATATTGTATTAGTAGTAAGCTTTTCTACTTATAATTAGTAAATATGATTTTTACTTAATAACAATATCTTCTAATCAGTACAAATTAACAGAAATTTAAAAGATTTAAAACTTTATAAATTATTCTAATTAAAATTTTAAAAAATAAAAACAATTCTTATAAAAATTCATTATTGATCGCAAAAATGTTTTTTTGTTTTTGACAATTTTGTCCATAATATATCTTATTTGCAATTAAAAGATTTTCTAATTAAATAATGTTTTAGTTTTATTGTATTTTTTATTTTATGATTCAGAACAGATTTTTTGTAAACTGGTGTCCCTGTTTTATTAAAAAAAAGTTGAGGATTTAAATTTTCCACATATGACTAATATAAACATTAAGCAGAACAAAAATTCATTTCACAAAATTTCATAGAATTAAATAAGATGTAAAAAAAAAAATATTTTTGCCAAAATTTTTTAAAAAAGAAAGATTTCTAAAATAATAATTTTCTAAAATGATAATTTCTAAAATAATTTCCTTCATTTGTGAATAAGTCCTGAAATGTTCATTAAAATCTGATTGTTATTTGATTTTTGTAAGAATTTCCAAATCAATGTGTTTTTTCACTGTAAAAAAATTTCCCATACTAATTCCTGGACACCTGTTGATGCAAAAAGCCCCAAAAGTTTTTACCAAAATTTCAAACATTTTAAAAAGGCTCAAAAAATATAATTTAATGATTAAAAAATCCTTTGGTCTTTCCTCTTAATAATAACAAATATTTTGATGATAAAACTTGGATATTTTTTCATCATGGTATGCACATGTTTTAGCAAATCTGTGGAGGTATCTAGTCTAAAGTTTTTCATTGATGGAATTATATATGTGTAGGAAGGAGAAGGGGAATTTAAAAAAAAATTCAGCATTACACATATATATGTGTGTGTGTGTGTGTGTGCATATATATATATATATATATATAGACTCATCCACCGACAGACTATTTTGCTGTTTCACCACTCATAAGTGTGGCTAGACATCCAAATGCTTCAAGGCAGAAGCGAAACCTGACTGATTTGTCATCAGTTGGAGATTCTAGCCCCAAGGCTATCGACGCCTGGCTGAGGGAAAGGCAAATTTTATATATATATATATATATATTCAACACCAACAGTATTACATATGATGATTTCATAATGGTATGCTTTGAATGCCCGACCTGTACTAGGGTGTGCAAGTCCAGTTTGGGCTTGACAAGGCATATAAAAAGGCACACTAGAAGTGATGATGATCAAAGTCAATTTCCACCATCCAGAGATGAATTTGATATGTCACATATATAACAAGAAATGCAAAGCTGCCTTTATGAGCCACTGTCATTCACACAACCAATGAATGCAGTGTTGTTGGGGTGGGGGAGTTTAAGTGAAGGGCTGGACATGCCAGTGATGGTCATACTTGCTTTGGGAGTCAACAACCAACACCATATATATTCAAACAGGTTCCATTGAATAATATAGAAAAATATATTATGTTTATTTTTATAATAATCCTTTCTAGTTCTCTAATTAGCTTTTTGATTTTCAGTTGAAATTCACCAAGGAAGGCGCCGTACTTTTGCTAACCCATGTACATTCGATATCCTCTAAAGACACATTCCTGTTCACCTTCAAAATACAGAAAACTACTTGTTGACAACACCAATGTACTATACTATGAAAATAATAAACAAAAATCCTTGAGGCCCTATAGAAGCAACCAACCAACTCTGAACAACATTTATTACAAGTATAATAGCAATGTTTTAAAGTGTATTTGACCAACATTTAATGCCATTTGCATTTTTTACTATCTCTGGTTAGCTCCCTTATAATGGGGACACTTGTTTACAAAAACAAAAAAAAAACAACACAATAGCAAAATGGTTAATTTTAAAATAATTTTAACAGAGCATGTTCACACATGTTTTAAAAATCACCATCACAACGATACATTAGGTTTATCTTTGCAATTCACGCCTGAGGATGATCACAGATGAGATCAAAAGTATTTGGATTAACAAAAACTATGGTGCTTTCCTTGATGAATTTCAACTTAACATAAAGATGCTAATTAGAGAACCAGAAAGGAATATTATAAAATCAGTTGACATAATATATCTATATTATTCAATGAAACATGCTAGAATGAAAATATTCTGACCATATATATATATATATATATATATATATATATGTATATCTATCTATTATTATTATTATTACATTATTATATATATATATACACACACACACACACACACACACACACACACACAAACACAGAGTGCAATGAATAAATTGTCATCTAAATTATAAAAATTAAAATACCATTTTAACAGATATATTTACCAAAATTACACGAAAATATCTTGCAATATTAAGGAGTATATTTATTCAATAAAATCACCATTTGCTTCAATTATGGCTTCCAGATGACGTTGGGATATCCTGCAACTCTTCTGGACAGTCTCCTTGTTTAAGTTGGTGAATGCTGCTATAATTCTTGCCTTCAGTTCATCTTTAGTGTTACAAAAAGTTTTGTTGGTCTCTTGCTCATCTGCATCCCACATATAATAATCAAGGGAGTTGCAGTCTGGGGATTTAGGTGGCCAGATGTAAGAGGTGATGTGGTCACAGAAATTTCCAGTTGTGACATCAATTCCTGGATGCATTTTGCAATTCTTGCACCTGTTGTATCAACACATAGGTTATTTGCAACAAAATGAGTGCTTGGCTGAAATAACTCAGGATCAATAATTTGGATATATACAACAAGGTGTTTGTGGTTGGTGTTAAGAATAATCAAGAGTGGTCTCCCCTTGTTTCAATACACTCCTCTTTGAGTTAGCTATTTCTGCTTACTGGGACTATAAGAGGACACTATACACAAACCTTGTATTCTCATTTGAATAAGACTTTCTTCAAGCTTACACCTGCATACGTTTGTCATTACAATTGGTTATATCTGAATCAATGAGTGCAGTCACAGATTTCTGTTTTTAGAGCTGTGTGCACCGTGCCTGCCATAGAGGTAAGATGCCTGAGACACTAATCTCTGCTAGAAAACTGTATAATGACTCAGACTGACAGGGGACTCGCTATTGAGCCATCCAGTGAGTGGATTTTAACAGCATCAGTGCTGCTTTGCCCTGATGACTGTCCAACTTTTAAGTCTTTTTGCAGAGCAAGAATTTTAAGATAGAATGCTCTTTGCTTAAAACATGGCTTGGATGGAATGCTGAAAGTTGATACATTTTTTTAATTTATTCAGAGATGTCTCCATTTTTTTTTTTTTAAATATTTCTTAAAAAATGTCACAGTTTTCATCTGAAAAGCAAAGTTATTTTTGTGAACCATTGTTCTAGAAAAGTTTGCTTCTATTTTTTTTTAAGAAGATTTAAGGGGATTGTAGTTCTTCAGTAGTTCTGCAATAGTCTGCTGGCCAGCAACGGTTTTTCTAATAATTCTGGAAATTTCATAAAATTAATGAGTAGCATAAAAAAAAAATAATATTTTTACAAAAATTTTCTAAAAAAGAAAGATTTCAGAAGTAACTTCATTCATTTCGAGATAAGTCGTGAAAGTTTTGTAGAGGACCTGGGGGTGGAGATGTAAAGAATGTGCGTTTAAATTTCCTGCTAGAAAGTATAGCTACAATATGAAAATGTCGGACTTGGATTAAGTTCAACTGAAGATAAAGAAGACAAACAAGACTGATATATATAAACAATTATATGTATTGAACAAAACCTTTACAATGCACATAGACAGTTAACATTGTGTTTGTGTGTGAATATGCGTGTGTGTGTGTGTGTGTGTGAACATTCATATTTTGGAGAAGTTTGTAAGACTTAGTACATACATGAATGCGTGAAATGTTATTTATCGTCTGACCGCAAGGTCAAGATGAAAATTCTCTGGGACTACATTTTGCAGGAAGAATAGAGAAGAAAGAGAAATAGGCAAACTCGTGTTTGCTTTTTATAGATAATGTAATCACGTGACAGGCTCACAGCACCTTGGCAGGAAACTTGACTTAGTCACACGCTGGGAAAATACATTGTGTGTGGGTGGATTGCAACTCCCACTTGTGGGCTTATTGATCAATTAGAAGCTGATATTTCCTGAAAAATATTTACTAAGCTGAGAAGGCTCTTGGAATCCGATTCTCCCAAAAGTGCACAAAATCGTCTACATGAAAATATAGCGATTATAAAATTGTCGCATAGCTGCGATTAGCAATCTGTCTGTTACAAAGTAGTGTTGATTCATTATCAAATGAATGCTTGTCGTTGTATATGTATGTGTGTGATGATGATGAACATTGCAGTTTCATTAAATTCCAACAATTATTTTATTTTTGCAAGAATTTCCAAATTAATGTATTTTTCACAGCAAAAAGACGCTCAAATTTTCCCGTACAAATTTATGCACCTCCATTGATTCAAGAAAAACAAGACTTTTTTTTAGCAAGTTGCGGTGAAGATCAGAGAGAAAGGAAATAAGATAAAACAAAAAACAAAAAAAAAACAAAAAAAAACAACGAGAATAAATCTTTATTGCCTAAGAGATAGTCAGAGATTAAAGATGAGAAATTCGTTTATTTTGAAAAAAAATATTCTTTTTTTTTTTTTTAAACAAAATTTGTTTTTTTTTTTTACAGCCACGGACTTAAAAAAAGTAACCGGTAAAAAAAAACAAAAAAAAAAAACGCATTTTAAAATAAGTTTTAGATTAAATATGTTTGAAATTAAATTGATTTTATTCGAAATATAAATAACCTAACTAAAGCTAAACAGAATTAAAAGAAAAATTAATTTCTGTATATTAAAGATTTTTTTAAGTATTAAAAAAAAACAGTTTTAAATGTTCATTCGTCACTCATCGACACGGCATCCTCCATTATATTCGAAAAATCTAAGCAACAAATTTCAAAATCTCTTTAAAATCCTATGTTTGTCCTAAAGATGTATTTTGAAGTCAGAGTAAATTTAAAGATTAACTGGATTTGTAAAAGCAAGTCTTGAAAGCATATGACGTTTATTTACGCAAGGTAAAAAAAAAAAACAACTATATCTCTTTCAACCTCTCTTAAAAAGTGCATGAAAAAATAAAATACGGAATATCAGCAGTGCAATAATCAAGAAATTGTTTTAAAAATAAATTATCTTTAAGTAACCTTATATATATATATAACCAATAGTTTAAGAATATATTTTTTAATTTTATACGATTTTATGAAATTTAGTAGAATTAAACATTTTATTTTTTATACTTCTTTAAAATTTTTTTTCTTTAGTGAAATGATATTGCGTTTATATTTTTATCCTTTTCTTACTTGTTTGATACAATAAAATTGCATCTGTGGTAGTAGAGAAATAAATAAAAATAAGAAGGTCAACATGTCAACATCTCTAAAAATAGATGTAAAATCGCCAGGCAAACAGAGCCATAGTTCAATCAAACAATCAGAAAACTTTCATAACCAGAATGTAAGAAAAGAAATAAACAAATAATAACATTGAGACCAAAATTTGACCATCTCTAAAAATAGTTCGATCAACCCATCAGAAAGCTTTCACAATCTGGATATAAGGCCGCAAGCCAATGAATAGAGAGCCCCTTTTTTCGAACCAGGTTTATGGATATGAATATAGCCAGATGGAAAATTAACCGAAACCAAAGTTGATAACTTAATTTTGTTCATTATCCAATACTGCGGTCGTTGTAACATACCCAGAGACGAAATACAACATTTACACGGCTAGCTGCCCTACACGCAAGCCGCCAATCTGCCACTGGGTTACATGCCACTAGCAATCCACTGGTAGCCCGCTGTCGGACTGCCAGCGTGTTCGTCTCGGCAATATTACCACTTGTGGACCGCTAGTGGACTATCGTCATGTGTTTAGGGTGGCGACTTTAGGCAGCTACACGTCCTTGCTACACTGAAAACAAACATACCTTCCTTCACCATATTGTCAAACGTCGTCTGCTACACTTGGATACATATGTATATACATATATATTTACTTCCTCCTAGACTGTTTCTCTTTCTCTCTTTTGCACTAGGACTTTTTACATTTGAACTGTTTAAACTTCAAACTCACCTTATCCTCCCGTATTGTGTTATATAAAGACTTATTTTGCATTTATTAACACATTGTATGCATTTTCTTTTAGTTTTGATTTGATCATTAAACAAGACTAATATGCACACATTAATTTTACCGATATCTATTGCGAACGGGCGTTGTCGTACGATAAACAATTCATCGATAACTTCCATAACTATCATTCATCCAATGTGTTATCTTAATTATTCTGAATTTTAGAAATATAGAATTGTATCTGATTACTATTCCGTTAAGGAAAAATAGTCAACGGCAATAATTCAGAATACTTTCCTTTTTGAACATTCATACCAAAAACAATCTAATAGTAAAATTTCAAAGAAAAAATTAAAATTCATTTAAAAATGTTTACACTTGAAATATTAAATATATAACATTTTTACAAGCACCAGCTGTCAAAAAAAAAAAAAATTATTTTTTGAGTTTTAGTGAATTATTTTTGATAAGGTTCAGGACAAATTTTCCGTATATTCATAAATTGCATAATCTTTTTTACTGAAATGTTCATTGATCTTTCTTTATAGACCTGTAAAAAAAAAAAAAAAAAAAAACAAAAAAACACGCCCCAATTAAAATTATATATGACCCATCGAAAAGTCCGTGAAATATAAATTTTTATAAAATAACCTATTCAGTATACAGATAATTAATTAATGGATAACTAGTTAAAATTTCGTTTCAATTGGCTAATTCCTTGATTTTTGACAAAACAGTGGTAAAAACGGTTTTTTGCTTTCATTTTTAAAAAACGCATTCGTTTTGGCGGTACCTAGCTTTAACAACAAAAATACAAAATATTTAAAAATAAAAAAATAAAATATCTAAGTATTAATTACCATTTAATCTCTTATTCATTTCACAAATGATTTGCGTTTAGTTACAGAGAGAATATACATTTTAAAATTAAACATGGATGCATAAATGAACTGATGTCCTCGTTTCTTTATTTTATCAACAAATAATAAATTCTTTTTGCTATCTGATAGGAGATACAGGTTTGTTAAGTGCAACTGTAATGTATTTCTTTTCATGGGAAAACTGATGTGCGCTCTTCGGATGTACAGCCAGTAGGACAGTCCTTTTAGATTTTTATGCATCAGGGGACACAGGAAACGAACCTACCACTATTTCTGGAAAGGTATTAAAATTTAAATAATTTAATTATTATGATGTTAAAAATAACCTCAATTATTTAATGAAATAACTTATGTTGAAAAATAACCTCAAAACTCAGTTATTTAATGAAATTAAGTTATTTCATTAGATAATTGAGTTTATTTTTTAACATCATAATTTATTTCATTAAATAATTGAGGTTATTTTTTATCATCATAATAATTAAGTTATTTGAAGTTAACATCATAATAAAATTATTTAAGTTAGTTTATTATGATGATGATGAAAATAACCACAATTATTTAATGAAATAACTTAATTATTATGATGTTAAAGACTCAACTATTTAATGAAATAATTATTATGATACAAAAAAATTAACCTCAATTATTTAGTGAAATAATTGTTATGATGTTAAAAAATAAACTTGATTATTTAATGAAATTATTATGATATTGAAAAATAAACTCAATTATTTAATGAAATAAATTATTTTGATGTTAAAAAATAGTCTCAATTATTTAATGAAATTAATAAGATATTATAAAAATGAAACTTTATAACAGGATAATTTGATATAAGTTCGTTGGCAGTTCTTTCATCCTGGTTTTTATATTAACAATAATAAAATAAAAAAAAACAAAGCATGGTTAAATAAAAGTTAAATAAATCATTTGTATTTACAAATATATGTACATTAATTCAAAAGAGTTAAAAACGAGTAAAAATTGTCTTTAGTTGAGTTAAACTCTTTTGGTCCACAGAAAAAACTATTGTTGAGAAAATACTTTGATAGTCAGCAAAGATTTACTGGCTGTCTGAGCTGTTGTTGCTGGATAGAATCCGTTTGAAGTTGCCATGTTTCTTTCAGTAAACGCTGGTAGTGGGACAGAGAGGAAAAAGCTATGTAGCTATATCTTCACTTATGTTTGAATGGCTTGGAGACAGTCGCATTTCTGCTGCTAAAAGCCAAAATTTGTGGGGTTTCATGTTATTTTTTTCCCAAAAGTAGGGTCGAGAAAAGTACACTTTTAGTTATTGCATTAATTTTACCATAATTTGGTTTCTTCTTGAAAACCTTGTATTTTATTAATAAAATCAAGTCTATATTGTTTGAAGTTGTTCAACATTAAATATGTTTTAATGGTGTGTCTTTTACAATCTAAGGAGTTACAAAACTTTATTAATGCTACAAAAACATACACATTGAAATTGTATATAGCTATATCTATATAATAATTGCCAGTGAGTCACTATGTCACACTTTTTCAACTTTACTCCTAGAGGCCATAGTCCAACATATATCATTTTGGAATCAGGCCGACTCTAAGAGCAAATTAAAAACATTCCAGGCCGAATCCGGACTGAAATCCTGAAATTTTGGATTCCCAAGTTTTCATTACTGCCATTGTTTTCGGTGATTTTTACGTGATTTTTTTGCGGCGAATTTTTTTTTTTTTTTTTTTGTACAATAACGATTTTTATAATTTGGAAATAATTGAAATTAATTAACAAATCCAGTGAAAGTCGCCCATGAAATAAAAATAATTGTTTGTACGAAAAGTAAGAATCTACGTACATGATATTTTCTTTAAATTAAATGGAGACAGAAGAATTATTCTTGATTTTTTAAAAGGTAAGCTTAAATATTAATGCAATACTTAAATGCAGCGATCAATTTTGAGTTCTTCTGTAGTTTATTGTTGCCTATTGCATCTACTCTTCCCTATATCTGATGAAGGCCTAATCATGAGCTCTCCACAGGAGCTACCTTAAATGCCACCCAATAGGGGGGGGGGCTTTTAAGCTAGTACAGCAATAAATATAAAACTTACAGGAGGAGGAAGACCAAAGATAAAGAAATAAGTCACTAAAATGATTTCATTTCACCTGTTTACAGTGATTTATTTTATCCTTGCTCTTCATCTATGTGCTTCCTCCCTTCATGACATAGGCGATCATGGCTCTCCACAACATTCTATGGCTCTTAGCAGATTGTTGCCCTTTGCTAAAGCCCTTGCTCTCACTCCCCCATTCCGCTATCTATTCCCATAGCCTCGCTGATATCCCCTTATATATCTCTTGCCTTCAATATGCTCCATGAGGGTTAAGTTTTCCGAGCCTTCTTTCCTCATTCTATGTCACCTATCTCTTTCTGATTGTGAGTATAAGTGTTCTTTCTCTTACGATTTTCTTTAAGGCTTCTTGTTGTATAATCCCTGTATATACTTTTTCACTATGCCCGTTTTTATAGCATTGATGTGTCTTTAATAATTTAAAAGTATAAAATTTATTTCTTTTATCAATTTTTAAAAATTTATACAGATTTTTATAATTATCCATGATGCACATGTAATAATCAGTACAAAAGAACCTGGCCTAATTATGGAGGAATATATTAAAAAGATGATCATTATCCTTTTACCAATTTAAAAAAAAATAATTTCACCCCTAGCAAGGCAACAAAGTCACTAAGACTAAGTGTTAGTGAATATGAGAAAAAATAACACCAGAGAGAGCAGCGGAGAGAGAACAATAGAAAAAACAAGAATTAAAAGGACAGAAGATAACGATTGACATTGCATTTAAATTCTTGAAGATCCAAGTTGACTGGGAAGCAAGAAACTGGAAGGGAGTTCCACAAGCGAGAAGTACGATAGGAGAAACTGTTAGCTTAGAAATTACCGTTACATTTAGCCATTTCAACTGTAAAATGATGAAACATTGCCACTAGTACTGTGCTAAAATTTATAAAGTGAAGGTAACAAAGTAAAGTTCATCAGAATAATTGTCAAACTATTTACTCATTGATCATTATCAGCATCACTAATATTTTGGTAATAATATTTCTAAATCAGTGTCTAGAGAAGATGGCAGAAAATTCAAATTATCTGGTGTTCCAAGGAATAAAATGGGCGTGCCAAAATGTGTAATCTATACATTAATAAAAGCTTCTTCAATCAATTTAGCTTCAACCTATCTTATTGCCTGATCTACAAAAGTGAGCATAAGGACTTAAGTATTGATCAAATATAGTTTTAGCAGAAGGCAATAGACCAATTATATCGATGTACATAGTATGTACCTGGTTGAGGGTATATGGACGTGTTGTAATGGTTATTAAAAGCTTGTTTTACTTTATGAGCATCAGAGTGTTTTTAGGAAAATGTTATAGGAATGTTATATATCCCATAGATATTTTTCAACAAATAAAATCCCACCGGAAGGTTTGTTTGATAAACAATTATTACAAGAACAAATACCCCCCAAATAGTTGTGGGCGTAGTTGTAAACCTACCACGTGTTATTTTTGGATCTTTTAGTAAATAACAATAATAACTCCTTTCACCAGTTCCGCAAATTCAAGAAAAAGATTTTCGCGAGCCAGTATGAAATTATTTTCTAACCAATGAAAATCTTGTATTCAAAAACGTCTATGTGAAATTGAATTTCACAGAAATAAAAATAGAAGCCTACTACTTTTCGGGGCTCAATAATTTCAGAGTCTAGTTTTATTTACATGTGTATAGCCAGACACACGCACCCACACACATGCACACAGTGGAAGAGAGACAGCCAGCATCCATCAACTAGGGTCTTGTCCACGCATGCAATATAAAGGATTAACCAGCAACTTCACACTAAGCCTTTGTCTACGAGGTCACAAAAACACTAGGCTGGCCGTCATATTGAAAATCTCTTCACACTGCATAAGAACACTGAATCACTTGATAAAACAAACTCCACTGCAAGGAAAATTGAATATTTTATTGTTATTGTATATTTCTGAAAAGAATATAGAAATGTTATGTTCTACTTCTGCTTTTCCCTCGGCAAATAACCTTTTAAATGTTTATAAAAGATGTGTTGTTGTTGTTAAATGTTTGGAATTCCAATACTCAGATAGCAACAAAAATTCTGGATAGACGAATCCCAACAATGCTTTTAAGACATAGCAAAGTATTAAGAAAGAAAATTTCATTAGAAAAGAAGAAAATACTGCTGAACCGTTTGCTTTATGGCAGTGGATGTTAAACAATCTCCTCACATATGAAGATTTGAGGCAGTAGAAATGTGGTTCTACATAAGGATACTGAGAATATTATAAACTAAATGTAAGGAAATTTTAAGGAAAATAGAAACAAAAAGGACACTTATACTTTGAGTCAGAAAGAGACAACTGAAATTTCTAGGTCACATAATGAGGAAAGAGGGCTTGGATAATTTGATACTCACTGGACAAGACAAGGGATAGAGGGAGACTGATTAACCAACCTAACTGCATACACCAAAGAAGAAATTAACTAAAATCAGGATAATAAAAGTGAAATTATCATCTTTATTTTAACTAGAACACTGATACTATAATAGTTTTATCAAGTCAGATAAAGTAAGTCTGTCCACACATCTCACACAGCACTACGAACACTTAATTACTTGATAAAACAAACTTCACTGCAAAGAAAATTGAACATTTTATTGTTCTAGTATATTTCTGAAAAGAATATAGAAATGTTATTCCAACTGATGTTCTGCTTCTACTTCAGAAAATAAACTTTTTATGTTTCATTTAAAAGATGTGTTGTTATTGTTAATGTTTGGAATCCCGACACACATAACAAGCAAAACCTGGGTAGACGGATCCCAGCAATGTCTCATCCTTTCCGATAGATAAAATAAGATTAGCAAAGTTAGGTACTAATTTTTGATAGAATCCAACCCATTCATAATAAATAACATAAGCTGTCGGAATCTTTCGAATAAAGGAAAAAAGTAAATTATTTTTTTTGCAGTCGTTCGTTTGATATAATTTCTACTGATATTAAGATACACTTAAAAAGATGTATTTATTTAAAAAAAAATAATACTTTCATGTTCTCGTGTAGAATGTTCAAAACCGTGACCAAAGCTTTCTAGTAAGTTTCAACGTCTTCACTGAACACGAGATTGTCATTGAAATATGAAAAAAAAATGTACTTCAATTCTAAAGGGTTTGTCCAAGTATTGTTGGAACGTAGCTACTGCACTCTTTATTCCAAACAAGTCTAAATGGTGGCGTTATCACACTTTAAGAAATATTATTATATACTGCGTATGGTTACAAAAGTAACAAACAAAAACAATGTATTAACAATGAGGCGGAAAGAAAATACATGTTCAAATAAAATTGTCTATATTAACAGTATTATAGCGATTTGCTGCTTTCCACACCCACATTTTATTCGCCTGCGATTGGCTAATAAACTACTACTACCTTTGTATAGGACAATTTAGCCATCGCAGTCGTTCCTTTGAATCTTTTGATTCTAAGCATACTTAGCTATTCTGCTTAGTACGAGTGTAGTGATTGGTTAATTTTTAACCAATCACATATTTTTAATGTAAGATCGAGTTTTCCCGCGGTTCCGTGGGAGCCTACCTTTTTTCCTTAAAAGGGGCAACTTTTCGCAAGTCGCCAGTAAAATCCAGTAAGATTCCAGCCGTCATCACAATCCACGATCTTGCTCAACGCACACACAGACAGAATTTCGTAACTAAAAACTTATATTTTCTCCCTGTAACTTTCGCCAAGCACAATCAACCAGAACTTTGTTAATTCAAACTAGTTTATTCACAACACATTTCAAGCAATTGTATTCTTCGCGTTATTCATTCTTAACATGCAAACTTTGCTCTAATCATTATTTTGGAATATCTATCTCACAAGAGAACTTTCTTCGAACAATTAATTACAAATCAATCTACAGTTAAAGGGGAACAACTTTCTCTTTAATCTACATTGGGAATAAATAATTTCGTGCTTGTTGTATATTATTCAATATATATTTGTTGGTTAACAAATTGGAGTTGTTGTTATTATTACTTGAATCCTCTACGTTGGAAGTATCGTTAATAAACGTAGTGAATCCTGCACGTGGTACCCACTACAGTATAATGGGTCAAGGTAGAATGTCTCATAGGCGAGGGAAGCGAAGTTTATGGTCGATAGAGTGATCTCGAAGCTGACTTATATTTACTCCCAACCCCACGAGGGATGTATGTGGCACAAGGCCGAGTTTACAGTGGGTTCTCCGAGCCCGTAGGTTCGGCCAAAAATATTCCCTTAGAACCCGCATAAACGGGTTCATGGCCTGTCTACCCCCCCACCCCCGGACGAAACTTTGCCCTGTGGGAAAGCCTCGTCCAGGTTATTCTCTGCCAAAGACAGAGTTCGACAGCACAGTTCGAAGCTGACTGTGTAATGTACTGACCTGGCATTGAAATTTGTCAGGTGGTTTGGCAGCGAGGTTTCTATGAAATGCCTTGAGTATCACTGAGCGGGTTCTTTTAAATAGTCGGGGTGGATACACAACTTAGCATGTTTTTTTTGTTTTTGTTTAGCGGTGTAACGTTCATGGTTTTACTCCGACGTTAAAATTTCTATTTGTTTTGTGAGCTGAATGCGAAACGATGCCTGGATTCACTGCGCAGAGAGGAATTTTTTTTTTAAATTTGCTTTCGTGGCGTTCACCTTCGACCGATGGGTTTTAATGTGAAGTGAATCAGAAAGAGGCTAATTTGAAGCAGAGTATAACAATATCACCTGGGTCTCTAATTTCATTTGCTTGATTAGTTTTTAAATTTTGTTAAATCTATTTTTGAAAAGTGTCGTTCATTAGCTAGTCTTCCCATAAAGTATTTATGTTTTTCTTTCATTGTATTTGTTGTAGATACAGTGTAACCCGGATATAAGAGATTTTCTCTGGTCCCAAATTAGAGCCATACTTACCTAAACAAAATAGACCAAACCCGGATATAAGAGACTTCTTCTCCGGTCCCGACAACTCTCTTATATCCGGGTTACACGGTATTGCCGCATTCATCCTAAGAAAACTCGAAAACGCATTTTAAATAGTTTGAAATCTTTGAACATAAATTTTCAGTTTTATTTGAAAGAGCCTAAAAGCTAATTTGAATTAAAAGAAAAATCAATTTCCGTAATGTTCCTGTGCATTTTTAAAACTTTGGCACATTTTCTCGTCACTCATCGTACTGCTATCAGGGAAACAGAAAAAGGGGAGGGAGTTCCACAGGCGAGAAGTATGAACCATGAAGCTATTGGCATAGAAGAGACGGCTACATTTAACAGTTTCATAGGCAAAACATGTAAACAACAAATTTCTTTAAAAACTAAATATTTATCTTAAATGTTTTGAAGTTATTTAATTTAGTAAATTTAAGCATTATTACTGGATTTTGTAAAAGTAGTGTTTACTTTTTGCTTTAAAACTTAATGAAAATAATGTTTATTTACGTACGGTGGGGTCATAGGTTAAAAAAAGTGTAATCATACCCCTTATTTAAAAAGCGCACGAAAAATAAAAAAAATTAAATTTAATGGAACATCAGCAGTTCAATAATCAAGACATTGGCATTTATGTTTAAAAATAAATTAATTTTAACCTTATATAACAGAACTAATAGTTTAAGAATATTTCATACGATTTTATAAAAATTAGTAAAATGAATAATAATTTTATTCTTTTAGACGTTTTTGTTTTAGTTCTGTTAGAGATGTTATTTTTGAGTTCTTTTTTTTTACCTGTTTAATTTCATAAAATATCTAATTGTGAGTTTTTAAAGCTTATTCTGAATTTAAGAATTACTGAATGAATTATATATCCAATATTCTTCCAATAGGGAAAAATAGTGAAAGGCGGTTATTCGGAATTATTTCATTTTGAACAACCATACTACTACTAATAATAATAATTTAACAGTTGCTAAGTGAAAAATTAATAATTTTTTTTTTAATTCTTCATTCTCGAAAATAGAATTAATAAATTAATTTATTTAATAAAAAAGAAAAAGAAAGTTTCTTAGGAACATTAATGGAATGAATTTCAAAATAAGGCTGAAAAATTACAAATATTATTTTTCTGTAAAATAAATAAGTGTGGATTTTTTTTTCCAGTCCAATCTGAAAGAAATTAAGGTGGTTTTTAAAGTATGCAAGCACCTATAGTCAGCAGAAACATTTTTTGTGTTTCATTGAATTGAATTACTTGTGATAACATTCGGGACGAATTTTTCGTATGCTCACACTTGATGCTTCATATTTTGCTGAAATAACATCTTCAGAAATTAGTCTTTATACCAACTGCAAAAAAAATTTGACTGGTACCCCCAAATTAAAAAGTACACATGAAATATCAAAGAGGGGGATGAAACAGACCCCACAAAAATGTATTTCTGCGATGTTTTCTAATGAATTAACCTGTTTAGTATATACAATTCACTCATTAATGAATAAATACTTAAAATTTCGTTTGAATTGGATAATTCCTATTTTTGGCAAATATTTTTTAACTTATGTAGCATCTGTTGGGTTTTTAAAATTCGTCTGCTCCTATATAAAGAGATTGGTCACAATGTTAGGTGGTCTCTCATTGGTTAATAAAACCACGTGGGTTCAGAAAAAGCTGACCACCACCAGAGAAGGGACCGGACATGCTGCAAAGTAACACAGAAGAAATTCTTTCCACTGCCAATGGTACCAGTTGTTGAGGGTTTTCATGGTACAAGCTCTAGCCCTATTTCACTCCACCAGATCGATAAATCCACCTGACATATTCTCTATATACAGGAAAGGACATTGTGTTTATGTTAACCATTGTATTCATATTTAAGGGTAGTAAATAAATATCTTCATTATATATTGATAAAGTATTCTTCTTATTAGTGTTAGTCCCAAAGTAAAGTGGGACTAACTAGCACAATACACCCATTTTAATTTTGGGAGTACCTAGTAACTGCGTTCAAAATGTCTAAAACAGCAGTCAACTTTAGGTACCATGTATTGTATAGTGAGCTTGTCCACTCACAGCTCAACGGAGTTATCACTTCACATCATGTAGTTTTTGAAATTAGGGTTTAGCCACTTTTCCAAATTTTTTTTATTAGTCAATACGGGCTTATTACTTCTAGTGTCTATATTCTGTAATATACATTATGGTTGTGTTAAATTTGGATATTTGTTGGGGATAGTTTAAATGGTTGGATGTATATTGATATTATTGATTATTATAGTTAATGTTTATTGTTACATCTGATATTTTTAATCAAATTCATCCCAATCAAGGCAATAAAGACACAAAGAGTTACTGGGTGTGAAAGAATTAGAAAACAGAAACATTACTAAGGAGTGAGAACAATAGAAGAGTGATTACGAAAACAGTAGATAACAGTAGATATGCTCTCTATTACTCACCACAGAGAACTATCCCTGCCCCACATTAGAATGTCTGACGCTCAACTCCATGAGAGCACCTCTTTGCGACTGCTCAGTCTCACATTGTCTACTGACCTGAGATGGAACAATTACATTGAGTCAATAGCTTCGTCCACTGCAAGAAAAGTTGGCTCCCTGTGCCTCACCAGGAAATTTTTCTCAGTCAATCCTTCAAATCTACAAATCAACCATTCACTCTTGCATGGAATATTGCTGCTATATATGGTCTAGAGCCCCTTCTGTTTGTCTCAAGATCCTTGATAAAATCTGAAGATGGATATGCAATGTAATTGGCCTTGATCTGGCATCTCGTCTGCAGTTGCTCTCTCACAGGCATGCCGTTGCCTCCCTGTCTATTTTACAAACACTTTCATGGTAACTGTTCCGATGAGCTGCTTTTTCTGGTTCCCAGACTTCATGAATTTAAGTGTTCTACTAGGCTGGCATCTTGCTCTCACCCTTTCACTGTTGAAACTGTTAAATGTAGCCATCTTTTCTATGCCAATAGCTTCATGGCTCACACTTCTCGCCTGTGGAACTCCATCCCCTTTTCCTGTTTCCCTGATAGCTATAATCTTCAATTATTCAAATGTAACGTCAATCATCGTCTCCAGATGCCTTGATCTATCCCCTAACCTTCTCTTCATCCTTTCCTCTATGCTCTCGCCCCAACTCTCTGTAACCCCTTATGTGCTAGTGGCTTCCTACATTGCTTTTAGTGAAATGCTTAAAAAAAAAAAAACAAAAAAAACAAAAACAACTGACAATGCATTTTAAAGTTTTGAAAATCAAAGTTGGCTGGAAAGCATGGAGTGTTCCACAAGTGAGAAGTGCAAGAAAATAAACTGTTAGCATAGAACTTATGGTTACATCTAACTAATTCAAATGTAAATTTATGAGGCCTTGTTGCCAATCTAGTAAAGCACTTAATTTCAAAAAGTTAATGTACCATAGTGAAGACATCATTTGAACAATTACCATGAAAATATTTATAGAAAAGGTGCAGAGAAGCAACTTTATGGCAGTGAGAAAGTGATTGAAGCCAAGATGCCAGGTCAGGATCAGTAATATTGCTGATTCTTTGGATTTTATCAAGATTCTCTAAATATATATAGCAAGAACAACAGACCATATGTTGCAGCAATATTCGAAACATGGACGAGTGGTAGTCTTTAAATATGAAAATAGATTCAGGCAATAAAAACTATCTAGCATGGCACATTGAACCAACTTTATTAGCAGCAGAAATAGTAATGGATTCAATATAATCTTTCCTCTTCATGTCAGCCGAGAATATTAACCTGAGAAGGTGCAACAAGTCACTCTCATGACGGTTAGTATTATTAGCCATTAGTTTGTTTTGGTATTGACTTATAAATAGTTCTCTTATTGCAATCTATGGTTAATGAAAATTGTGGAAATAAAATCCTAATAGTCGGTGTATAATTTGTGCACTGA
Organism: Acanthosepion lycidas; assembly: GCA_963932145.1. Lineage (NCBI taxonomy): Eukaryota > Metazoa > Mollusca > Cephalopoda > Sepiida > Sepiidae > Acanthosepion > Acanthosepion lycidas. Next base: position 55,351,768 of record OZ010616.1, read on the forward strand.
CAAAGGTCCATTGAAATAATCTTAAGTATGATACTTTTATTTCTAGTTAAGCCTGTAACAGAAAAGCACAATTTACATATAGTTAAAGATAACAAATGAAAGTTAAATTTATACAATTATTAGAAAACATATCTTTAACTACACACCAATTTTCATCTAGCTAAGTCACACACAGACCACACTTTACTCAAAACAGATTTTAAAACAAACACAAATATATCAGAGTGCTGGCCTTATCGATGTGGATCTTGCTTGCCACGGATGTCTACAATTTTGTCCATGTATTTCCTTTATATAGGCTATAAGAGAAGCCAGACAGGACAAAGAGAGCAGCAAGCAGAGAGAGAAAGAAAGAAAACAAACTCCACTATCAACATGACAAGCCCAAACCAACAGCCAACAAACAGTCAGCCAGGTTAAGCATACTCCTTTTTCACACCCTCATTTCACACCTTGTACACCATACATTCGAACACTACACTATACGCCCTACCAGAGACATTTTCATATATTGTAAATGAAAATAAATCTTTGGTCATTTCTCCAAACCAGTGCCAGTCCTTAACAAGATAGTCTGTCGTTAAGCTGTTGTTAAGTGGGGTACCTGGGGCACATGATATGTATATGGAATAATTAATATGAAAGCACGTGTATTAATGACTTATTACTGATTTACTACGGTAATTGTGGCACAAGACCAAGAAAAGGGTGGAGATTGGTAAAAGTTAGTTATCACTAGCTATCTTATACCTCACTAATTGGATTCATGACCTATTCATTCATTACAATATACTCATTCATCATAAGAATTTATTAATCAACATTCGCTCCTTCATACACCAAAATACTTCACATATACAGGGCACCTACTTACCTCTGAGTGTTGATTTCAATGTTCATTTTTATATTTATATTTACATACGCTCTATCTCTGATATTGAGCACTTTATCCCATAAATATAGCACACCTTAAAACTATATTTCTTCATATATATATATATATCAATGAAATGAAATGATGGTGGTGCAGATGAAAAACTGAAAAAGGAAAGATGTTAGTAGGACCTATCTGCCCCACAAAAATAAAAGTGCCCACTGTATTCTGTCTTCTGACTTAATCAAGAGGATCTCCCACTAAGGGAGGAAAAATATAAAAAATATGGGTATTACTGTATCCACAATGAATTCAATTTTTGTTACTCAGCATCAATTTGGAGAAGTGGCAAACTAGTCAGAGCATCAAGTGCCTGCTCAATTAGTTTTCTGTATTGATGTGTTCAAGAGAACTAAGCCTAGATGTTTGTTGAATCTGTAAACATCTTTCTTTTGTTTATCAGGCCACTGGTATCAAGGTTTGTTTTCATTTTGCTAACATAATATAGGTGTTCCATGCATACTTTTAGTTTTTGGTCAGGATGATAAGGTTTCATGCACAGTGGGATTTTGTCGTTTGGTTGTTTCAATTGTGTTCACTGTTGCTTTTTCTTTATTTGTTCATCTCCTGGTTGTGTTTGTAATATAGGAACTGTGAGTTGTAAAGGTATCGTTTCATCCGCCAATTTTCCAATTTGATTCAGGTTTTAAATCTTGTGATGCAAGTCCTATCTCCACCAATAAATGGATAAATTTCTCTAGTAAAAGGTGTAAATTTATATTATATTTTTTAAATTGCTAACATTTTTTGGACGTTGTTGCAAAAATCATCACTTTTGTTACAAGATGTAGACTGTGTTCTTATTAATTATTTTCAATTTAAAAAAAAACAGTGCTCAATACAGTTCTGTAGAGCATAAACATTGAAAGTAACTCATATTTTGATACACAAGTTGTCTATGAAAGTGAATAGCCTACCACCCCTTATCAAAATGATTAAATTTCCTATAACCTTAGCAACTAATATCAAGAATGCATGTGCTTATAAACTCAATAAATTTCAAAATAAGTTATTCCAAAAATCACTTGAAAATGAAATAGTACTAGGAATTTTAATTTAATTCTGTAATTAAATTTAATCTTAAATTTAAAGTTTTAGTTTCTGTTTTCAAAACATGGTAATTACTGTGTAGTGATGTGGCCATATTTTTAAATTAGTAAATTCATAATATATATATATATATATATATATATATATATATATATATATAATATTAGTGGTCAATATATCTATATCTATATATATCTATATATATATATATATAGATTATATATATATATATATATATATAGATAGATATATATAGATATATATATAGATAATATTAGTGGTCAATATATCTATATATATATATTCATACTGTCGGATCTATATCCATATATTTGCTTACACATGTATATATATATATATATATAAATTTCCAAGAGGATAGAATCCAGGTAGAACTCAATGTCCAGGACAGAGTAAGAATATAATAAAAAGGCTTAATCACTAATATTCCATGGTTATAACTTATTACATTAGAATTGTAATCACAATCCAATTCATCAGACCTACCTTTTCTAATGTAATAAATTATACCTATAGAATATTAGTGTTTGAGCCTTTTATATATATATATATATATATATATATATATATATATATATATATATATATATATACAACTAAGTATAGGATTGGTATATATGGAATAAATTCCAATGACCAACAATTACTATTGTTAAAAGAGTGCTCAATACAGAGTAGAGCAGATATAATTATTTATTTAAAAATTATAACATAAATATGTTATAAAATCACTACAAAATAGCTATTTTGTTTCATATATATTGTAGAATAACAATACAACAAACAACACTTACCAGCATAAGAGTCCCAGCTAGCATCCAGCTGGCAGACAAAAATAAAGCAGGTTGTAACTTAACTGATGAATCAAGCTGGTATTTATATAGAAATACCTCCACTCAGGTACCAGCAGCCAATCACAGCCCAAGCAATGGACTATCCCACTTTAGCACAATGAGATGCTCCATTGTACCATAAATAGCTCTCTTTCTCAAGGTTGAATTAATCTGCCCTCAACTTGTGGCACTTGGATATCGGTTAGGTACAGGATTTTGTCCTAACAGGGTTGAACATAGGCAACCCACCCAGATTTTAGGTTAGACTAGGTTTTCTATTTTGAATCTTTAGTTTTCCCTTTTTTCTAGTAAACTTAGCTAGGGTATGCATGCGCATTGGTCCCTTTTATTTCTGTCCCTATTTTTCTTTTGTTTAATTCCCCATCCTCTCCCTCATTAGGTGGTCAGTGACGTCAGTTCTCTGGTGGATGCGGGGCACCTTTCGTTTCGTGTGTGTGATTTTCGTATTTGTTGTCGTGTATGATTGTGTGTGTGTCTGTGTGAATGCTTGGAGGAATGAATGTTTTTTTTTTCTTATTTTTCTTAGTCCCGCATTGATTTTGTCTAGTTAACTGATGTTGCTGCCACATTTATGGTTTGTGGGGGGTTTTATTACTAACACAGTTTTGTTTAGTTTTGTTGTAAATATTTTTTAAGTCATATTGTACATTTGGGGTTCATTTGGGGTTCATTTTAAAAAATTGTTATTTTATGACCCTCCCCCCACGAACAATATTTGTACATAAGGGGACTAGTTAGGACTTCATAGAGAATTTGAGGTATTATGGTGAACGTAGTAAGAAAGGTAGGAGTGAATGTGTTGTTTTGGTGATTGGGACATTGTTGGTGTGTTTGGGTCCATGTCTGAGACTAGCTAAGTTTTAGATGTAAGACAGAAGAAGACCATTCTCCAACCCCCTTTTAGGCCTTGTGCCACATTTTATACATTTTTGTATGAATAAATATTATCTGCCCTCAACTTGATCCACAACTGAGTGTTTAGCTTGACCATGAGATTGCGCGACATGGTGCTGCAAACAGGATTATTGACACCCGAAAATTGGGAACTCTTCTTCATTGAAGCAGGCATATCCACTGACTCGGCCAAAACTCATGCAACAAGGTTTGCGGATGAGAAGCTGACAATCGAGAGCCTTCAAATGCTGGATTGGTCTATGCTTAAGGAGCTGGGAGTCACTTTAATGGGAGAAGCCCTGTGTATTATCAAGCAGGCTAAGGAATCCACCACCGAGACAACCCGCATTCAGGCACTAGCAGCCAAGCCTCCTCATCTCAATCTTGAGATGACACCACAGCAATTCAGGAAGTTCTGAATTGACTGGGATGTCTTTACCAAGATGACAAATATGCCAAGCTCCCAAGCTAATATTCACTTATACAATTGTGCTGATGAAGCTGTGCAAAACGCCATAATCAACACACACCCTGACTTCTTTACCACAGATCCAGATAAGCTACTTGACATGGTAGAAGCATTGGTCACCCAGAGGTCAAGTCCTATTGTCCATCGCCTTGCTTTTGCCTACATGTTTCAGGATGCGGATGAGCTAATACAAAGTTACCTTGTCCGCCTCAGAGCCATAGCCGTTGATTGTAACTTTACCTGTCCCTCGTGTGAGCATGACCTGTCTGATATATACATCAAGGACCAGATCATCCGTGGAATAGCAAATGACACACTCCAGGCTGACCTACTGGCCAAAGCTGGGGCACTTAAATCTGTTGAGCAAAATATCCGTCATGCTGAGGTATTCGAATCAGCATTGCGAGACCAAACCTCAATGGCAGGCGCTTCAGATACAGCTGCTGCTCAGCTATCAACATACCGCAGACAGAAGGGTACACCACAAGCCAACGAGGGGATCCGTACCAGCACCTATTGCAACTGCAATGTTAAACCAAACCACCAGGCTTGCTTAGGTTGTGGCAGTCACCAGCATAGCACCTCAGGAACTGGATCCCGTCAGCTAAAATGCCCAGCATGGGGACAAACATGTAGTAACTGTGGGAAGCCCAATCACCTATCGAGGGTATGCCGGGCTAAGAAACTGGCTCAAGCAGTCAGGAAAAGCCCAGAGGCTAATGAAGCTGCCATGGACACACTTATCGCCCACATCACATTCAATCAAACGACAGGCACGTATACATCTAAAGACACTGGCCAGGTAAGGGAAAATGATGCATATGTTGTTCCATTCTCACCAAAACCAGATCCCAGACAAGTTAAGAATATCCCCAGAAATCACAGCACTAGGATGACGATCTTTCCTGACAGTGGGGCCACCATATGTCTCGGGGGACTTAAGCACCTTCTGAATATGGGGCTCACTACCAACAACCTCATTCCATCAAAAAAAGTTGTTCGAGCTGTGGGAGGCTTTACACTTGTATGTCAGTGTTGGCTCCCTGTGGAATTTATCATCCAAGGAAGAACAACTAAACAAGCCCTATACATATGCAAAAAGATTCAGCGGCTATACTTCAGCAAAGCAGCCTGCATTG
>OZ010616.1:55368120-55390620 GCA_963932145.1 Acanthosepion lycidas
AATTCAGAGGTGGAGATTTCACCATTGAAGATTAAGATCAAACCGGACATCCAGTTGAGTTTGATGAAAAGCTTCTTGAAGCAGCCCTTGAAGAAAATCCTGCTTTATCAGTTGAGGAATTGGCAGTGGTTATCAGTTCAAACCATACAACTGTTCATCATCATCTTCAACAACTTGGAAAAGTTCCTAAACTTGGAAAATGGGTGCCTCATGAATTGTCTGAAATCAACCTCAAATCCCGAGTTGACATCTGCTCTTCTCTCCATTCTCGCCAACTTGTTTCACCTTTTTTGGATAGACTTGTGACTGGCGACAAAAAATGGATCTTTTATTGAAATGTTAAGCGTCGTAGACAGTGACTTGTTGATTTTTTTTTCTTCTTCTTTGTATTTGTGTATGTGGATGCATGTGTAGTGTGTGTGTATGTATGATATATATTTATATATATTTTTTTTTTTTTTATTTGTAACAAACAGTTATTTCTGATGAAAGATTGAGGGCAATCTGAAATATCAAATATATATATAAATAAATTAATACTTTCACAAAATAAAACATTATTATTTTTTTAATTTGCAACTTTTTCTATATATATATATATATATATATATATATATATATGTGTGTGTGTGTGTGTGTATATATGTATTAGGTTGTTGCAAAAATAATGACGTTTATTGACATATTTTTTAACGTCAAAAACGTCATTATTTTTGCACCAACCAAATATGTATGTGTGTGTGTGTGTGAGTGTGTGTGTGTGATTGTTCTTTTAAAAAAGATAAAAGCAATTTTGGTGAAGAAGAAAGAATAAAATGGCAATGAACAGCAAATAAAATTTAAAGAATTTATATATAATATTCTGTAACTTCCATTCATCTGTCCATCACACCCTCTAAAATACCCATACATTGACCGATTAAAGTCAAATTTTGGGGAGAAGTGCAAACAGGTAAGGGGCTACAAAGTACAATTGGTTTTACTAGGGTGTGTAGCTTAATGCAATAAATTTTCACTAACTTTTTAGAAAAATTATTTAACATACAAAATACATCCATTATTTTAAAAGCAATTTAAATAACGATACTAAATATTGTGTGCATGCATCAGCATGTTGCAAAAAAGTTCTAGTAAACAAAATTCTTGGCTCTTTTGAAAACTTATTTGACTAAGTAAAACATTAAATGAGTAAATAAAGTATGTATATTTAATTCTGTACTAAGCTAGAAAATCAGTGTTTTAACACTGACATTAGAAAATATTACCAAATGTGTGATCATTGAAGATATTAGATATTACTGTTAAAAAATAAAAAATGTACTTTTTATTTAATTTTTGCTTTATCCTGGAGAGCTTTGCCACCTGCTCTCAAATCAATATTTTCTTCAAGTTTTTCTTCAATTTGATTTTATCTTTTTTTTTAAGTGCCATACAGTGATAAAAGCCAATAATTTTATAAAAAGCATGGAGCCAGGAGGGGAGTTCCACAAGTGAGAAGTGTGAGAAAAGATACTGTTAACATAGAATTTATGGCTACATCTAGCTAGCTCAATGGTAAACTGATGAGATCTCAACACCATTCTAGTGCTGCACATAAATTAAATAGATACTATAGTGAAGAGCTCATCTGAAAAATTACTATGAAATTTTCATTAATTTTGGGGGAAAAATTAAAAGTTTTATTATTTAACATACAAAATAAAGCCATTATTTTAAAAACACTTTAATCGACCATACTGAGAGGATTTCAATAAATATCAGTAAGTTGTAAAAAGATTCTAGTAACAAAAATCCAACAAATTAATTTATTATCTGTTTATATTTCAGAGATGAGGTACATTATTTACATTATTCGGACTATTGTCCTCATCTTTGTTGACATATTTATTACAACATTTCGTCCCTTCAATATCTGTCTATATTTCTGAGATGAGGTATTATGTACATTATTCGGACTATTGTCCTCATCTTTGTCGACATATTTATGACAACATTTCGTCCCTTCAATATCTGTCCATATTTCTGAGATGAGGTATTATGTACATTATTTACATTATTTGGACTATTGTCCTCATCTTTGTCGCCATATTTATTACAACGTTTCGGCCTTTCAGTATCTGTCTATATTTCTGAGATGAGGTATTATGTCCATTATTTACATTATTCGGACTATTGTCCTCATCCTTGTTGCTTTATTTATCACAATGTTCCAGCCTTCTTCTACTGGAATGTCGAACTGAACCCTTTATTTCACTCACTGGGGTAGACTGTTCTCGTTCAACATGCTATGTCTAATGGATGTCAGTTATCTCCTGTTAATTCACTTCTCCTTAAGGACACATGGCACAGTGGATAAAGGTGTTAGTTAGATCCAGTGACAGGACCCAAAGAGTTGCGTGTTCAATACCTGGTTAAGGCAGTGGAGAACTTGGAGAGGTGAATTAACAGGAGATAACTGATAACTAACATCCATTAGATATGACATGTGGAATTAGAACAGTGTACGCTAGTGAGCGAAATAAAGGGTTCAGTTTGACATTCCAAATTGATTTTCCAATTGTAAACCTCTTGAAAGGCAGGAAATTAATCTCTCTACTTCTGACAGTTTTTCATGTGTCTATTTTATATATCTAACTAGCAGTAGAGCCCGGCATTGCCCGGGGATGTAACAGTAAGAGGTAGATCAAGTATCGACCATCATAAAGACTGAAAAATAAAATTGACAAAGATTATTGTTTAAGGTTGACGGACATGCATGTCTTAATTATTGTTTTGTTTTGTTTTGCTTTTTTTGCTTTTTTATGAATTGGCTAAACCCAAACTCAAACAAAAACATTGTTTTCAATCGATATGAGTCTACGGATTAAATAGATTTTATTATAAACAATTGTCTTGTAAATGGAATTTTGAAAGCATTCTGAATGTAAAAATAAAGAAAAAAGTGTGCAAGACAATAAGAAACACTATCTGCCAAATAAAAAGTGAAGTTTTGTTGAAATTGGTTGAAAAATGTAGGAAATCCGATCCCATATATAAAGGAACACACACACACACACACACACACACACACACACAACTAACATGGGTTTTATAATAAGTATAATTCGATGTGAGTTGTCACCCTTTCATTAATGCCTTTTAATTGTGTTTTCAAATTGATTTTGTGCAAAAACAATTGTGTTTTTCCAAATTTTTGGTGCTGTTAGAACCACTGCAAGGTAATTTTACATAGTCCTGTGAAGTTTTGTTGAAATCGGTTGAAAATTGTAGGAAATTCGATCCAATATATAAACGTACAGAAACACACACAATCTGCGTTTTATAATAAGATATGTGAATGTTGCTTCAAACACATGATATGATGGGTAATTGTCTTTAAAAAATAATTTCAATCTCTCAGTGTGTTACCTGAAATGTATTCAAATTCAAATAACAATTAAAATAAATAATAATTGATAAATGATTAAAATAAATAATAATTAAAATAATAATTAAAATAAATAAATAATAATTAAAATAAAATAAATAATAATAATTACAAATAAATAATTAAAATAAATAATAATTAAAATAAAATAAATAATAATAATTACAAATAAATAATTAAAATAAATAATAATTAAAATAAATGATTAAAATTCAAATACAAAGTCAAACCACAATCTACTCCTTTGTTCACACCTGCCTGTTCAGCTTCTATCACCCACAGGAATCACTTTTTTTGGCTGTACCAATGTGGAACTGCTAGGTAACCTTGACATTTTTTAGAAGGGTATTAGAATAATCCAGAACCTATATTGACAGCAAACTACCTACATCTGAATAGAAAATTAATTCAGTAAATATACAAAAATAGAAAGGGGTGTAAAACAAAGATGTATTTTCTTATCAGATTTATTCAGCCTATACAATGAGATGATTCTGAAAGGATTAATGATTCTACCAGGATTTATTATTGGTGGCTACAATCTTTACAATGTGACACATGCATATGACGGTGTTGATAAAAGATACAGAAAAGAGACTACAAGAACTCCTACAGAAGGTAGTGAAAGAAAGCAAGAAGAAAACATTAAACATCAATTTCAAGAAAATAGAATATGGTTGTTAGCAAAAGGGAGAACCCAACATACAAATTACAAATTGGAGATACCAAAATCAAACAAGCACAAAATTTTAAAGATCTGGGAAAGATTTTAACAGAAGATGGAAAGTGTGATACTGAAACCAGAAGGTGCATTAGAAATAGTGACATATGCCTTACAAAAGCTCAGCAAAGTATTAAGAAACAGGAAAATTTCATTAGAAATAAAGAAAACATTACTGAACTGTTACGTAATATCAGTCCATAACATGTAAACAACAATGAAGTTTTAGAGAAAATGGGAACAAAAAGTACATATATACTTAACCTCATAGTTTAAATTTCTAGGGTATATAATGAAGAGAGAGGACTTGGAAAATTTGTTACTCACAGGACAGATTGAAGGCAAGAGAGAGAGAAGAAAATAAAGCATGACCTTCCTAGAGATTGATGGCAGAACAAGGTTTAGAGTGATAACAAAAAGACAAAGTTTATTAAAAGCTACAAAGGACAGGAAATTGTGGAGAGCTATGATCACTTATGTCCTGAAGAAACACAGAACATAGAAGAAAATGAATGAGCCTGAGTAAATGGATGGCGGAACAACATATAGAGAGATAAGAAAAAGACAAAATTTATTAATGGGCTCCAAAGTACAGGAAATTGTGGAGAGCCATGATTGCCTACTTCTGAAAGAGACATGCACATAGAAGAAAATGAATAAGTTTGAGTAAATGGATGATGGATCATGGTTTAGAGCGATAACAAAAAGACAAAATTTATTAAGAGCTACAAAGGACAGGAAATTGTGGAGAGCCATGATCGCTTACGTCCTGAAGGCATACGGTACATAGAAGAAAAAGAATGAGCTTGTGTAAATGGATGATGGAACAAGGTTTAGGAGAGATAAGAAAAAGACAAAATTTATTAAGAGCTACAAAGGACAGGAAATTGTGGAGAGCCATGATCGCTTACCTCCTGAAGGCATACGGTACATAGAAGAAAAAGAATGAGCTTGTGTAAATGGATGAAGGAACAACGTTTAGGAGAGATAAGAAAAAGACAAAATTTATTAAGAGCTACAAAGGACAGGAAATTGTGGAGAGCCATGATCGCTTACGTCCTGAAGGCATACGGTACATAGAAGAAAAAGAATGAGCTTGTGTAAATGGATGATGGAACAAGGTTTAGGAGAGATAAGAAAAAGACAAAATTTATTAAGAGCTACAAAGGACAGGAAATTGTGGAGAGCCATGATCGCTTATGTCCTGAAGGCATACGGTACATAGAAGAAAAAGAATGAGCTTGTGTAAATGGATGAAGGAACAACGTTTAGGAGAGATAAGAAAAAGACAAAATTTATTAAGAGCTACAAAGGACAGGAAATTGTGGAGAGCCATGATCGCTTACGTCCTGAAGGCATACGGTACATAGAAGAAAAAGAATGAGCTTGTGTAAATGGATGATGGAACAAGGTTTAGGAGAGATAAGAAAAAGACAAAATTTATTAAGAGCTACAAAGGACAGGAAATTGTAGAGAGCCATGATCGCTTATGTCCTGAAGGCATATGGTACATAGAAGAAAAAGAATAAGCTTGTGTAAATGGATGATGGAACAAGGTTTAGGAGAGATAAGAAAAAGACAAAATTTATTAAGAGCTACAAAGGACAGGAAATTGTGGAGAGCCATGATCGCTTATGTCCTGAAGGCATACGGTACATAGAAGAAAAAGAATAAGCTTGTGTAAATGGATGATGGAACAAGGTTTAGGAGAGATAAGAAAAAGACAAAATTTATTAAGAGCTACAAAGGACAGGAAATTGTGGAGAGCCATGATCGCTTATGTCCTGAAGGCATATGGTACATAGAAGAAAAAGAATGAGCTTGTGTAAATGGATGATGGAACAAGGTTTAGGAGAGATAAGAAAAAGACAAAATTTATTAAGAGCTACAAAGGACAGGAAATTGTGGAGAGCCATGATCGCTTATGTCCTGAAGGCATATGGTACATAGAAGAAAAAGAATGAGCTTGTGTAAATGGATGATGGAACAAGGTTTAGGAGAGATAAGAAAAAGACAAAATTTATTAAGAGCTACAAAGGACAGGAAATTGTGGAGAGCCATGATCGCTTATGTCCTGAAGGCATATGGTACATAGAAGAAAAAGAATGAGCTTGTGTAAATGGATGATGGAACAAGGTTTAGGAGAGATAAGAAAAAGACAAAATTTATTAAGAGCTACAAAGGACAGGAAATTGTGGAGAGCCATGATCGCTTATGTCCTGAAGGCATACGGTACATAGAAGAAAAAGAATGAGCTTGTGTAAATGGATGATGGAACAAGGTTTAGGAGAGATAAGAAAAAGACAAAATTTATTAAGAGCTACAAAGGACAGGAAATTGTGGAGAGCCATGATCGCTTATGTCCTGAAGGCATACGGTACATAGAAGAAAAAGAATGAGCTTGTGTAAATGGATGATGGAACAAGGTTTAGGAGAGATAAGAAAAAGACAAAATTTATTAAGAGCTACAAAGGACAGGAAATTGTGGAGAGCCATGATCGCTTATGTCCTGAAGGCATATGGTACATAGAAGAAAAAGAATGAGCTTGTGTAAATGGATGATGGAACAAGGTTTAGGAGAGATAAGAAAAAGACAAAATTTATTAAGAGCTACAAAGGACAGGAAATTGTGGAGAGCCATGATCGCTTATGTCCTGAAGGCATATGGTACATAGAAGAAAAAGAATGAGCTTGTGTAAATGGATGATGGAACAAGGTTTAGGAGAGATAAGAAAAAGACAAAATTTATTAAGAGCTACAAAGGACAGGAAATTGTGGAGAGCCATGATCGCTTATGTCCTGAAGGCATACGGTACATAGAAGAAAAAGAATAAGCTTCTGTAAATGGATGATGGAACAAGGTTTAGGAGAGATAAGAAAAAGACAAAATTTATTAAGAGCTACAAAGGACAGGAAATTGTGGAGAGCCATGATCGCTTATGTCCTGAAGGCATATGGTACATAGAAGAAAAAGAATGAGCTTGTGTAAATGGATGATGGAACAAGGTTTAGGAGAGATAAGAAAAAGACAAAATTTATTAAGAGCTACAAAGGACAGGAAATTGTGGAGAGCCATGATCGCTTATGTCCTGAAGGCATACGGTACATAGAAGAAAAAGAATAAGCTTGTGTAAATGGATGATGGAACAAGGTTTAGGAGAGATAAGAAAAAGACAAAATTTATTAAGAGCTACAAAGGACAGGAAATTGTGGAGAGCCATGATCGCTTATGTCCTGAAGGCATATGGTACATAGAAGAAAAAGAATGAGCTTGTGTAAATGGATGATGGAACAAGGTTTAGGAGAGATAAGAAAAAGACAAAATTTATTAAGAGCTACAAAGGACAGGAAATTGTGGAGAGCCATGATCGCTTATGTCCTGAAGGCATATGGTACATAGAAGAAAAAGAATGAGCTTGTGTAAATGGATGATGGAACAAGGTTTAGGAGAGATAAGAAAAAGACAAAATTTATTAAGAGCTACAAAGGACAGGAAATTGTGGAGAGCCATGATCGCTTATGTCCTGAAGGCATACGGTACATAGAAGAAAAAGAATAAGCTTGTGTAAATGGATGATGGAACAAGGTTTAGGAGAGATAAGAAAAAGACAAAATTTATTAAGAGCTACAAAGGACAGGAAATTGTGGAGAGCCATGATCGCTTATGTCCTGAAGGCATACGGTACATAGAAGAAAAAGAATAAGCTTGTGTAAATGGATGATGGAACAAGGTTTAGGAGAGATAAGAAAAAGACAAAATTTATTAAGAGCTACAAAGGACAGGAAATTGTGGAGAGCCATGATCGCTTATGTCCTGAAGGCATATGGTACATAGAAGAAAAAGAATGAGCTTGTGTAAATGGATGATGGAACAAGGTTTAGGAGAGATAAGAAAAAGACAAAATTTATTAAGAGCTACAAAGGACAGGAAATTGTGGAGAGCCATGATCGCTTATGTCCTGAAGGCATATGGTACATAGAAGAAAAAGAATGAGCTTGTGTAAATGGATGATGGAACAAGGTTTAGGAGAGATAAGAAAAAGACAAAATTTATTAAGAGCTACAAAGGACAGGAAATTGTGGAGAGCCATGATCGCTTATGTCCTGAAGGCATATGGTACATAGAAGAAAAAGAATGAGCTTGTGTAAATGGATGATGGAACAAGGTTTAGGAGAGATAAGAAAAAGACAAAATTTATTAAGAGCTACAAAGGACAGGAAATTGTGGAGAGCCATGATCGCTTATGTCCTGAAGGCATACGGTACATAGAAGAAAAAGAATGAGCTTGTGTAAATGGATGATGGAACAAGGTTTAGGAGAGATAAGAAAAAGACAAAATTTATTAAGAGCTACAAAGGACAGGAAATTGTGGAGAGCCATGATCGCTTATGTCCTGAAGGCATACGGTACATAGAAGAAAAAGAATGAGCTTGTGTAAATGGATGATGGAACAAGGTTTAGGAGAGATAAGAAAAAGACAAAATTTATTAAGAGCTACAAAGGACAGGAAATTGTGGAGAGCCATGATCGCTTATGTCCTGAAGGCATACGGTACATAGAAGAAAAAGAATAAGCTTGTGTAAATGGATGATGGAACAAGGTTTAGGAGAGATAAGAAAAAGACAAAATTTATTAAGAGCTACAAAGGACAGGAAATTGTGGAGAGCCATGATCGCTTATGTCCTGAAGGCATATGGTACATAGAAGAAAAAGAATGAGCTTGTGTAAATGGATGATGGAACAAGGTTTAGGAGAGATAAGAAAAAGACAAAATTTATTAAGAGCTACAAAGGACAGGAAATTGTGGAGAGCCATGATCGCTTATGTCCTGAAGGCATACGGTACATAGAAGAAAAAGAATGAGCTTGTGTAAATGGATGATGGAACAAGGTTTAGGAGAGATAAGAAAAAGACAAAATTTCTTAAGAGCTACAAAGGACAGGAAATTGTGGAGAGCCATGATCGCTTATGTCCTGAAGGCATACGGTACATAGAAGAAAAAGAATGAGCTTGTGTAAATGGATGATGGAACAAGGTTTAGGAGAGATAAGAAAAAGACAAAATTTATTAAGAGCTACAAAGGACAGGAAATTGTGGAGAGCCATGATCGCTTATGTCCTGAAGGCATATGGTACATAGAAGAAAAAGAATGAGCTTGTGTAAATGGATGATGGAACAAGGTTTAGGAGAGATAAGAAAAAGACAAAATTTATTAAGAGCTACAAAGGACAGGAAATTGTGGAGAGCCATGATCGCTTATGTCCTGAAGGCATATGGTACATAGAAGAAAAAGAATGAGCTTGTGTAAATGGATGATGGAACAAGGTTTAGGAGAGATAAGAAAAAGACAAAATTTATTAAGAGCTACAAAGGACAGGAAATTGTGGAGAGCCATGATCGCTTATGTCCTGAAGGCATATGGTACATAGAAGAAAAAGAATGAGCTTGTGTAAATGGATGATGGAACAAGGTTTAGGAGAGATAAGAAAAAGACAAAATTTATTAAGAGCTACAAAGGACAGGAAATTGTGGAGAGCCATGATCGCTTATGTCCTGAAGGCATACGGTACATAGAAGAAAAAGAATGAGCTTGTGTAAATGGATGATGGAACAAGGTTTAGGAGAGATAAGAAAAAGACAAAATTTATTAAGAGCTACAAAGGACAGGAAATTGTGGAGAGCCATGATCGCTTATGTCCTGAAGGCATACGGTACATAGAAGAAAAAGAATGAGCTTGTGTAAATGGATGATGGAACAAGGTTTAGGAGAGATAAGAAAAAGACAAAATTTATTAAGAGCTACAAAGGACAGGAAATTGTGGAGAGCCATGATCGCTTATGTCCTGAAGGCATATGGTACATAGAAGAAAAAGAATGAGCTTGTGTAAATGGATGATGGAACAAGGTTTAGGAGAGATAAGAAAAAGACAAAATTTATTAAGAGCTACAAAGGACAGGAAATTGTGGAGAGCCATGATCGCTTATGTCCTGAAGGCATATGGTACATAGAAGAAAAAGAATGAGCTTGTGTAAATGGATGATGGAACAAGGTTTAGGAGAGATAAGAAAAAGACAAAATTTATTAAGAGCTACAAAGGACAGGAAATTGTGGAGAGCCATGATCGCTTATGTCCTGAAGGCATACGGTACATAGAAGAAAAAGAATAAGCTTGTGTAAATGGATGATGGAACAAGGTTTAGGAGAGATAAGAAAAAGACAAAATTTATTAAGAGCTACAAAGGACAGGAAATTGTGGAGAGCCATGATCGCTTATGTCCTGAAGGCATATGGTACATAGAAGAAAAAGAATGAGCTTGTGTAAATGGATGATGGAACAAGGTTTAGGAGAGATAAGAAAAAGACAAAATTTATTAAGAGCTACAAAGGACAGGAAATTGTGGAGAGCCATGATCGCTTATGTCCTGAAGGCATACGGTACATAGAAGAAAAAGAATAAGCTTGTGTAAATGGATGATGGAACAAGGTTTAGGAGAGATAAGAAAAAGACAAAATTTATTAAGAGCTACAAAGGACAGGAAATTGTGGAGAGCCATGATCGCTTATGTCCTGAAGGCATATGGTACATAGAAGAAAAAGAATGAGCTTGTGTAAATGGATGATGGAACAAGGTTTAGGAGAGATAAGAAAAAGACAAAATTTATTAAGAGCTACAAAGGACAGGAAATTGTGGAGAGCCATGATCGCTTATGTCCTGAAGGCATATGGTACATAGAAGAAAAAGAATGAGCTTGTGTAAATGGATGATGGAACAAGGTTTAGGAGAGATAAGAAAAAGACAAAATTTATTAAGAGCTACAAAGGACAGGAAATTGTGGAGAGCCATGATCGCTTATGTCCTGAAGGCATACGGTACATAGAAGAAAAAGAATAAGCTTGTGTAAATGGATGATGGAACAAGGTTTAGGAGAGATAAGAAAAAGACAAAATTTATTAAGAGCTACAAAGGACAGGAAATTGTGGAGAGCCATGATCGCTTATGTCCTGAAGGCATACGGTACATAGAAGAAAAAGAATAAGCTTGTGTAAATGGATGATGGAACAAGGTTTAGGAGAGATAAGAAAAAGACAAAATTTATTAAGAGCTACAAAGGACAGGAAATTGTGGAGAGCCATGATCGCTTATGTCCTGAAGGCATATGGTACATAGAAGAAAAAGAATGAGCTTGTGTAAATGGATGATGGAACAAGGTTTAGGAGAGATAAGAAAAAGACAAAATTTATTAAGAGCTACAAAGGACAGGAAATTGTGGAGAGCCATGATCGCTTATGTCCTGAAGGCATATGGTACATAGAAGAAAAAGAATGAGCTTGTGTAAATGGATGATGGAACAAGGTTTAGGAGAGATAAGAAAAAGACAAAATTTATTAAGAGCTACAAAGGACAGGAAATTGTGGAGAGCCATGATCGCTTATGTCCTGAAGGCATATGGTACATAGAAGAAAAAGAATGAGCTTGTGTAAATGGATGATGGAACAAGGTTTAGGAGAGATAAGAAAAAGACAAAATTTATTAAGAGCTACAAAGGACAGGAAATTGTGGAGAGCCATGATCGCTTATGTCCTGAAGGCATACGGTACATAGAAGAAAAAGAATGAGCTTGTGTAAATGGATGATGGAACAAGGTTTAGGAGAGATAAGAAAAAGACAAAATTTATTAAGAGCTACAAAGGACAGGAAATTGTGGAGAGCCATGATCGCTTATGTCCTGAAGGCATACGGTACATAGAAGAAAAAGAATAAGCTTGTGTAAATGGATGATGGAACAAGGTTTAGGAGAGATAAGAAAAAGACAAAATTTATTAAGAGCTACAAAGGACAGGAAATTGTGGAGAGCCATGATCGCTTATGTCCTGAAGGCATACGGTACATAGAAGAAAAAGAATAAGCTTGTGTAAATGGATGATGGAACAAGGTTTAGGAGAGATAAGAAAAAGACAAAATTTATTAAGAGCTACAAAGGACAGGAAATTGTGGAGAGCCATGATCGCTTATGTCCTGAAGGCATATGGTACATAGAAGAAAAAGAATGAGCTTGTGTAAATGGATGATGGAACAAGGTTTAGGAGAGATAAGAAAAAGACAAAATTTATTAAGAGCTACAAAGGACAGGAAATTGTGGAGAGCCATGATCGCTTATGTCCTGAAGGCATATGGTACATAGAAGAAAAAGAATGAGCTTGTGTAAATGGATGATGGAACAAGGTTTAGGAGAGATAAGAAAAAGACAAAATTTATTAAGAGCTACAAAGGACAGGAAATTGTGGAGAGCCATGATCGCTTATGTCCTGAAGGCATATGGTACATAGAAGAAAAAGAATGAGCTTGTGTAAATGGATGATGGAACAAGGTTTAGGAGAGATAAGAAAAAGACAAAATTTATTAAGAGCTACAAAGGACAGGAAATTGTGGAGAGCCATGATCGCTTATGTCCTGAAGGCATACGGTACATAGAAGAAAAAGAATGAGCTTGTGTAAATGGATGATGGAACAAGGTTTAGGAGAGATAAGAAAAAGACAAAATTTATTAAGAGCTACAAAGGACAGGAAATTGTGGAGAGCCATGATCGCTTATGTCCTGAAGGCATACGGTACATAGAAGAAAAAGAATGAGCTTGTGTAAATGGATGATGGAACAAGGTTTAGGAGAGATAAGAAAAAGACAAAATTTATTAAGAGCTACAAAGGACAGGAAATTGTGGAGAGCCATGATCGCTTACGTCCTGAAGGCATACGGTACATAGAAGAAAAAGAATGAGCTTGTGTAAATGGATGATGGAACAAGGTTTAGGAGAGATAAGAAAAAGACAAAATTTATTAAGAGCTACAAAGGACAGGAAATTGTAGAGAGCCATGATCGCTTATGTCCTGAAGGCATATGGTACATAGAAGAAAAAGAATAAGCTTGTGTAAATGGATGATGGAACAAGGTTTAGGAGAGATAAGAAAAAGACAAAATTTATTAAGAGCTACAAAGGACAGGAAATTGTGGAGAGCCATGATCGCTTATGTCCTGAAGGCATACGGTACATAGAAGAAAAAGAATAAGCTTGTGTAAATGGATGATGGAACAAGGTTTAGGAGAGATAAGAAAAAGACAAAATTTATTAAGAGCTACAAAGGACAGGAAATTGTGGAGAGCCATGATCGCTTATGTCCTGAAGGCATATGGTACATAGAAGAAAAAGAATGAGCTTGTGTAAATGGATGATGGAACAAGGTTTAGGAGAGATAAGAAAAAGACAAAATTTATTAAGAGCTACAAAGGACAGGAAATTGTGGAGAGCCATGATCGCTTATGTCCTGAAGGCATACGGTACATAGAAGAAGAAGAATGAGCTTGTGTAAATGGATGATGGAACAAGGTTTAGGAGAGATAAGAAAAAGACAAAATTTATTAAGAGCTACAAAGGACAGGAAATTGTGGAGAGCCATGATCGCTTATGTCCTGAAGGCATACGGTACATAGAAGAAAATGAATAAGTTTGAGTAAATGGATGATGGATCATGGTTTAGAGCGATAACAAAAAGACAAAATTTATTAAGAACTACAAAGGACAGGAAATTGTGGAGAGCCATGATCACCAATGTCCTGAGGGTACATGGCACATAAAACTAGATGATGAACTAAGCCTAAGTTGAACAACAGAATATAAAAGGTTTTTTATAGGAATAGACTGATATTTTAGTGAATCCATTTTCTCTTCATTCTTGATGAAATTTCCTGGTATTTCTTATACTAAAGAAACCTGTTAAAATGATATGCTTACTAACAGGCTTCACATATCAGATGGTATTTTTATATCATATATGGTATTCTTTTTATCCAAAAATAATTTTATTGGTTACTAGCAGTAGAGTCCGGCGTTGCCCGGGGATGTAACAGTAAGAGATAGATCAAGTATTGACCATCATAAAGACTGAAAAATAAAATTGACAAAGATTATTGTTTAAGGTTGACGGACATGCATATCTTAATTAGTTTTCTTTTCTTTTTTTTTTTTTTTTTTTTCCCGAATTGGTCAAACCCAAACTCAAACAAAAACATTGTTTTCAATCGTTACGAGTCTACTGATTGAATAGATTTTTATTATAAACAATTGTCTTGTAAATGGAATTTTTAAAGCATTCTGAATGTAAAAATAAAGAAAAAAAGTGTGCAAGACAATAAGAAACACTATCTGCCAAATAAAAAGTGAAGTTTTGTTGAAATCGGTTGAAAAATGTAGGAAATCCGATCCCATATATAAAGGAACACACACACACACACACACACACACACACACACACACACACACACACAAACAACCAACCAACCTGGGTTTTATAAGTATAACTTGATAACTCGATATTAATAAGTATAACTCGATATGAGTTGTCCGCCTTTCATTAATGCCTGTTAATCTTGTTTTCAAATTGATTTTGCACAAAAATAATTGTGTTTTTCCAATTTTTGGCACTGTCAGAACCACCGCAAGGTAATTTTACATAGTCCTGTGAAGTTTTGTTGAAATTGGTTGAAAAATGTAGGAAATCTGATCCAATATATAAACGTACAGACACACACAATCTGCGTTTTATAATAAGTAAGATGTTGTAAATATTCAATTTTTGTTTTGTTTGACTAAATAACTGAAGTCCTGTAACTATTCAACTGATCTCAAAACTTTTCACTGAATGCTAAATGAATCTTTACACGTGTTTATTCTTTTGTTTTCCATTAGTGGCTTTTGTCACGTAACTAGTTCATGAAATCCTTATCAGTTTAATGAAGTACGAATTATTAAAACTTGTATATCAGTTCCAGCATTCATCATATTTGTTTGGATATCTTTTAAACTCACTGCCAGGTTGACTAACTGCTCTTATGATTTTAGTCACTTCTACTGCCGCAATCTTCCTTGGATAACCCAATCTAGCAAGTATACCAATTTCATTAATGAACAGTGGATGACAATGGAATAAGGTATGTCAAACTGAAAATTTTCTTACATCCATCCCCAGATATATAAGCTTCAATCAATTTCCTCCTTGGGTTTTCAAAATGCTTTTTAGTTATTTTTACAATCTCAAAAATGAATGACTTTCTAATTTGTAAAATAAATTTATATAGACATTCTAAAGTAATTTGGAACATTACAACATACACAAAGAGTAAAAATAGTTCAATTTTAATTTTTGTTATGACTAATTATTTTATATTTCACCCCAAGCAAGGCAACAAAACATATATAGGGTT
This sequence comes from Acanthosepion lycidas, assembly GCA_963932145.1. Taxonomy (NCBI): domain Eukaryota; kingdom Metazoa; phylum Mollusca; class Cephalopoda; order Sepiida; family Sepiidae; genus Acanthosepion; species Acanthosepion lycidas. The sequence continues at coordinate 55,383,529 of OZ010616.1, forward strand.
ACTGAATGTGAAAGAATATATGAAAAAACATTATTAAGCAGCAGGAACAATAAAAAAGAACAGAAATTAAGAAGACAGAAGATAACAATTGATACTGCATTTAAATTTTGAAGATCAAAGTTGACTGGAAAGTAAAAGGCCGGAAGAGAGTTCCACAAGCAAGAAGTGTGAGTAAAGAAACTGTTAGCATAGAACTTATGGTTACATCTAGTTAATTGGACTGTAAAATGATGAGATCTTCCTACCAATTTAGTAAAGCACTTAAAGAGTCTAGGTACCATAAAGAAGAGTTCCTCAGAACATTTACCATGAAAGTATTTATTGAAAAGACACAGGGAAGTTAGTTTAGCTGATATGCCAGGTCATGACTAATGATATTGTAGATTCTCCTTTAGACTTTATCAAGGATCTCTAAATATATAGGAGGAGTCCCTAGACTATATGTGGCAGCAATATTCAAAGCATGGATAGACTTATAAATATGTAAGATAGATTTTGGCAAGAAAAACTGTCAAGAATGACACAGACAATCAACTTTCCTAGCAGCAGTCCTAGCAATTGATGTGATATAATCTTTCAACATCATGTCAGCAAAAATATGAAACAATTCACTCCCCAGGAGGTTAGCATCAGCCATACTGATGGAAGGCAGAAAGAAAACTCCCAGACAATTAATATAGAGCAGTTTCATTTTGGAAGCATTAAAATTAAGAAGACATTCCTTATTCCAGTTAACAATAGTTTGTCAATCATTTTTGAGATCAGCTGCCAATTTAACTATATTGAACTGATCAGATTCACTATTAAAACAGGAGTAAATAGTTGTGTCATCAGCATAGATACCAAGTTAAGAGCTGATGCCATTGAGAAGATCTTTGATGAAAATTAGAAATAATGTAGGTCCAAGGACAGAACCTTGGGGGATACCTGCATTAGTACAAAAAGATCTAGAAGAGTGGCCATTCAAGATAATTTTCATTTCATGATTTGATAAGAAAAAAGGAATCAGTTCAAAAATTCTTCCAGAAATACTATAACCTTTCAACTTTTGAAGAAAACCCTCTTTTTCATATCCAAATCAACAGTACAGTCTTTACCACTCATATCTAAAGCTTCATTTAGTCTTTCTGCAATAATCATTAATACATCAGCAGTTAACTTAGAGAACGGAAAACAATGTTGCTTATCTGATAGAAGATCTTGTGATATGAGATGATTAACCAGTTCAGTATAGATTAAGGTCTCTAGTAAATGTGCCAAAATGCAGTAGAAGGCTAATAGGCTGATTGTTTGTTTTTTGTTTTTTTTTAAGCATTTCACCCCAAGCAAGACGGGAAGCCACTAGGACGCAAGGGGTTACAGAAAATTTAGAGCAAGATCAGATAGAAGTGATAGAAGAAAGGATGAGGAGGGTAGTGGATAGATCAAGGAAACTAGAGATATTGATTGATATTACACTTGAATAGCTGGAGATTATAGCTCTCAGGGAAACTGGAATAGGGAAGGGAGTTCCACAGGCGAGAGGTGCGAGACATGAAGCTATTGGAGTAGAAGAGACGCCTACATTTAGGAGTTTTGACAGTGAAAGGGTGAGAGCGGGATGCCAGCCTCATAGGGCACTTGAACTCATGACGTCTGGGAACCAGCGAATGCAGCTCCTCAGAGCAATTTCCATGAAAGTATTAGGTTGGTGCAAAAATAATATCGTTTTTTGACGTTAAAAACTACGTCAAAAAACGATATTATTTTTGCACCAACCTAATATTTTTAGAACAGACACAGGGAGGTGATGGCGTGTCTGTGAGAAAGTGACTGTAGACGAGATGCCAGAGCAGGGCCAACTACATTGCATATCTGCCTCTGGAGCCTATCAAGAACCCCGAGGCAAACAGAAGGGGCACCAGATCATATATGGCAGCAATACTCCATGCAAGGGTGAATTGTTGATTTGTAGATCTGGAGGATCGATTCCGGGGAGAAAAATTTCCTGGTGTGACACAGGGAGCCAACTTTCCTTGCGGTGGATGAAGCAATTGACTCAATGTATTTATTCCATCTCAGGTCAGCAGTCAACATGAGACTGAGCAGTCGCAGAGAGTTGCTCTTGAGAAGTTGAGCATCAGACATTCTAATGGAGGGCAGGGAAGGATCTCTGTGGTGATTAATAGAGAGCAGTTTTTTATAAGGAACAGAAAATTCAACTCTCAAATTTATAAAATAAATTCATATGGACATTCTATAGCATTACAACATACAATAATTATAAAAAAACGTTCAATTTTGATTCTGTTATAATTAATTTTTCTGACAGTTTTATTTTTAAGGAGGCTAAATATGTATGCAAAAGTTATTAGTATTAATTGTAGAAATAAATTATTATAATTCATTAACATATCCATTCACATTAAACTGTTTTACGTACATTAATTGACAAAATAAATTTCATCAATTTTGAAATGATTAATCAGAAACAATAAGAAAAATAAGGAGTATATTAGATTGGCTTTAAAACTGTATACATGTACAAACTAATATTAGTGCATATATAAAGGGTCAATGACACATTCCAAAAGCTATACAGAGTATTACAAGACAGGAGTATTTTGTTGGTAACAAAGAGTACTGAACTGCTATGTTACAACAGCAAATGTTGGACAGTTTCCTCAAATATGAATAAGAGACTCAACACAAAGAAAGCATGGTTCTACAGAAGGATGCTAAAGATGTCATGTGTGAACAATGATGAGGTTTTGGAGAGGATACAAAGAATCTTATACTTAACATCAGGAAGAGGCAGCTGAAGTTTCTTGAACATGTAATGAGAAAGGAAGGCTTGGAGAAACTGATCCTGACAGGGTGGATAGAGGGAAAGAGAGACAAGGGAAAGCAATGCATGGCATACCTAGCAGTCTTAAGTGAGTGAATGATAAAACAGGGGCTGGGAGAAGTAGCAAAGGGAGAAAACATATTGAGAACTACAAGGGATAGGGGGAAGTGGAAAGCCATGATCGCCTATGCCCTGAAGGGACACAGCACATAGAAGAAGTATATTGTATAAATTTGTGTGTGTGTATATATATATATATATATATATATATATATATATATATATATATATACACATGTATATATATATATAGTGTATATTATATAAATAAGTGTATATATATGTGTATATGTACACTAATATAAGTTTGTACATATATATATACATTTACATATATATATATTAGGTTGGTGCAAAAATAATGACGTAATAATGTTGTTTTTTGACGTATTTTTAACGTCAAAACACGACATTATTATGTCATTATTTTTGCACCAACCTAATATATATATATATATATATATATATATATATATATATATATATATATATATATATATATATATATTAAATAAAAACAGACCACTTTAAGGTTCCATGTAATAAATTAGTTCACCACAGACCTTTTAAAAGGACTGCGGATCATCAGACTTTACTTCCAAACAAAAAATGATTACACATTTTTGATAGTCTGTTTTTATTTAAATTATTTGCTCTGGATTTACATTGAGCTCTCTGGATTTTATTTAGGTTTATCCATACGGATTACCTAGTTTTTCATAAAGTAAATACATATATATATATATATATATATATATATATATATATATATATATATATATATATATATATAAACTTATATTAGTGTATATATCATTGCTGGCATTTGCTTGTTGAGTATTTAGATTGTAAAACTTGTGTTTCTGGTATATTTATCAAAAAAAAAAATGTCAGACTCAGAATATGAGTACCCAGTAATAAAATTAAAGTGACAACAAAACTATATATAAACAAATGATAATATATGTATTAACAAAACAAAGGTATACATAGACAATAGAATATTGTTACGTTACAAAATATGAATATAATGAATATAAATGAAGTAGACATTTTCACTAGTGGATTGTTTGAGTGTGTGATGTGTAAAAGTAAATCCTAAAGAAAGCTGTTACACAGAAGAAAGTTAAGGAAAAGTTGCTGGCATGCATGCATACTTTTCTCTGCATTCGACCTACATCTTACCATCCCTGGATGAAATAATAGAAAGAGTATGGCAAAGAATGTCACTTCCTATTTATAGGCTTCAGGAGTGTCACCTAGCAGCATTTTTTAGGAAAGTAAGTGGGGTAACTTCACAATATATAGTGTATATTGTATAAATAAGTGTATACACACACACACATACATATATATATATATATATATATAAAGAAATATAGTCTTAAGGTGTGCTATATTTATGGAATAAAGTGCTCAATATCAGAGATAGAGCGTGTGTAAATATAAAAGTGAACATAGAAGTCAACACTTAGAGGCGACAGTCTGTTTCATGCTATATGCAATCGTCAAGCCACGTGACTTGACGATTGCATATAGCATGAAACAGACTGTCGCCTCTAAGTGTTGACTTCTATGTTCACTTTTATATATATATATATATATATATACTTATTGATGTACAACTCATAATAGTGTATATATATACATAGTGTATATTGTATAAATTAGAGTGTGTGTATATATATATATATATATATATATATATATATATATATATATAGTTAGTTAGGTAATGAAAAGTTTGGTAATCTGTATGAATAATCCCAAGGCGGATGTAATCCAGAGAGCTCAATGTCAAACCAGAGCGAATATTAATTTAATTGAAATTAGAAAACAGACAACCTTAAGGGTCCATTGAGTATATTTTATTTCACCAGGAAGTTGTTTTTTTCTTGGTTCTTCAGATCGCATTTCCAGTCATAAAAAAAATGGATTTAAATTTATGTATTATTTTTATGCACTTTTAAAGGGTAGTTTTAAGTTGATGCAAGGTGATAGAGAGAGGAGGAGGAGAAGGATGACAGATATGGTTGAAATTAGAGAAGGAAAGGATAGATAGGAGCAATTTAAATGTATTTTTATTAAAATACTTAAGAGTAAGGGAGTGGGGGTAAGGACCTGACATTGAGCTATTTAATAAGTCATCTCACAGGAAATGAGACAAAGAGAAAAAAGGAGAAATAATATAAGAAAGCAAATGTGGAAGCAGGAGTGAGAGGAAAAAGTGGGGAAAGAAGAAAAGGAAGAATAAATTAACATATATAGGCATATTGTAGTTAATTTAAAAAAACACAGATTGATATGTTTTGTAGTTAATGTTTGACATTAATTTAAATATTATCAACAAAATAAAATAGGATAAAAGGAAAAATAACATAATGTGAATATAAGATAAACAAAAATATTAATATTAATATTATTAATAACAACTAGGGAGTAAAAAATTAATGATTAAATATTAAATCTTAAATTCATAATTTAAAATTTAAATTTAAAGCAACCTAAAAAATTTTAAATAGTGTTGAAAAAATATATAATGTAATATTAAAAAACATCAAAATGAAAACAAAATTTAAAAAAAAAGTTTTTTTTTTAATTTTTAAAAAATTATATAAAAACAATATTACTTATTATAAAATGCAGATTATGTGTCTGTGTGTGTGTGTGTGTGTATCTGTTACGTTTATATATTGGATCAGATTTCCTAAACTTTTCAACCAATTTCAACAAAACATCACAGGGCTACGTAAAATTACCTTGCGGTGGTTCTAACAGTGCCAAAATTTGGAAAAGCACAATTGTTTTTGCACAAAATCAATTTGAAAACACGATTAAGAGGCATTAATGAAAGGGGGACAACTCATATCGAGTTATATTTATTATAAAACCAAGGTTGGTTCGTTGTGTGTGTGTTTGTGTTCATTTATATATGGGATCGGATTTCCTACATTTTTCAACCGATTTCAACAAAACTTCACTTTTTTTTTTGGCAGGTAGTGTTTCTTATTGTCTTGCACACTTTTTTCTTTATTTTTACATTCAGAATGCTTTAAAAATTCCATTTACAAGACAATTGCTTATAATAAAATTCTATTCAATCGGTAGACTCATAACGATTGAAAACAATGTTTTTGTTTGAGTTTGGGTTTGACCAATTCGTAAAAAAAAAAAATTAATTAAGACATGCATGTCCATCAACCTTAAACAATAATCTTTGTCAATTTTATTTTTCAGTCTTTATGATGGTCGATACTTGATCAATCTCTTACTGTTACATCCCCGGGCTCTACTGCTAGTATATAATATAATATCAAAAACATTTGAGAGGAGTGATGATGATAATAATAATAATAATAGTAATAATAATAATAATAATAATAATAATAATAATAATCAACTAATCATAATACCAATGAGAGGAATAACGGTAGAGTAATAATGATGAAACAGTAATATTAGATCAGTTATAACCCATTTAACCATATATATTCTTGAATATATGTACATATAAATACATACATATATACAAATACCTATACAGCCGCACACACATATAAATATTTATATATACATATATACACTCATACATACATACACACATATAGATACATATAAACATATATATATACATATATATATATATATATATACATATACATATATACACACACGTATACATACATATATACACATGTACACGCACATACAAACATATACATCCACGCATATATATACATTTATATCTGTACACATACACATATATATATGCACACATATATGTATGTATGTATCCACACATACAAATACAAACAAATACCCCTATATATAAACACCTACATACACACACACACATGTGTATACATATAAATACCATATAATCACCTACAAATGTCAACACAATTATATGAAGACATGTTTATATCCATATAAAATATCTATGTGCATATAAAGTATAACATAAGTAATTAAACCTATATAGAGAGACACCAGGTGTTATTTCAAATCTAGATAATTTAAAATTCAAGAGTTTCCATGGATAGGCCTCCCAAATATTAGATGTAGTTTGTTATTTTGAGACGATGTCTGTGCCTGCATTTGAAGATAATTTCATTGTGGTGATTTAGTAATTCCTCAAGTTCATTATGTTTGATTATTAATATTTTCTCCTTAATGCAGAGCTCACATCTATCTCTAAAGTTTCA
>OZ010616.1:55395620-55603120 GCA_963932145.1 Acanthosepion lycidas
GATATTTTTTATGACAGGAAATGATATGAGAAAGTTATATTGGCTACTTTTATTTTTAAAAGAAAAATCAATCTCTTTCATTAAATGTTACACACTTGATGAAGTATTTTAATGGATCAAGTAAAAAATGATATTGTCTGTAACTTGAAATGACCCGAGAAGAATATATTGGCTACTTTTTAGTTACCCACTTATTATTTTAAAAAGAAATACCTATCTCTTTCTTTCTTTACAGGTTATATACTTGAAGAAAGATTCTAATTGATCAGGTGAAAAATGATATTGTCTGTGACAGGAAATGACCTGAGAAGGCTATATTGGTTACATTTTAGTTACCGAAGTTTTATTTTTAAAAGAAAGACCTATAACTTTCTTTACAGTTTACATACCTATAGAAAGATTCTAATGAATCAGGTGAAAAATGATGTTTTCTGTAACTTGAAATGACCTGAAAAGGTTATATTGGCTACATTTTACTTACGCAAGTTTTATTTTTAAAAGAAAGACCTATCTCTTTCATTACACCTTATATACTTAAAGAAGTCTTCTAATGGATTAGCTGAAAAATGATAATGTCTTTGACTAGATCACATGAAAAATGATATTGTCTGTGACTGAGAAGGCTATATTGGCTAGTTTTTAGTTACCCACTTTTTATTTTTAAAAGAAATATCTATCTCTTTCTTTACAGGTTACATACTTGAAGAAGGCTTCTTATGGATCAGCTAAAAAACGATATTGTCTATGAGTTCCTGGAAATGACTTCTGAAGGTTATATTGGCTATTTTTCATTTTCATTTATCCATATTTTTTATTAAAAGAATAACCTATCTCTTTCTTTACCCTTACATACTTGAAGTAGTCTTTTAATGGATCAGGTGAAGGAATGTGACATCAAATGAAAATTGTCTTTAAAATTCAAAACAGCTTACGGAATGCAATTTTTATGTCATGTGAACATTTGCACTTGTACTATTTTTAATATATCTATTTTCATAACATTTTATAGCAATGTTATCAATAAATAGAAAGTAAATTATTCTCTTTATTGAAAATAATTATCTTTGCTTGATATAATTATTTTTTAAAGTATTCATATTTAGTTTTAAATATGTAGGAAATTCAGTTGTCCTCCTTTCTTAAATTAAAAATTCGAATGTCCTAATTCCAAACAATAATAAAATAAAAATAAATAAATCATACGTATGTCTGTTAAATAAATCATTTGAATTCAAATGTCAACAGTAAGTAAAATAGTCTTTAGTTGAGATAAATCTTTGTGTAGTTGGTTCACAGAAAAATTTGAAGATTAGAAAAGACTTTTAATAGTTGGCCCACAGTTAAAGCTGAGGTTGTGAAAAGACTTTTAAGTAGTTGGTCCACAGTATAATACTGATGATTCATTTAAAGTTGCTAACACATATTTCTTTCAGCACACACTTGGGATAAGGTAAAAGTTATGTAGCCACATCTATTGTGTTTGAACAGCATGGAGACAGTCACATCTCTACTGCTGACAGTTGAAATCAGTGGGTGTTTATTAGAATTTTTTCCCTGAAGGGCTCCCAAGAAAAATAGGGTTTTAGTTTACTCTGATTGGTCAAATATTTCACATTGTGATGTCAATTTCTAGTCAATGAATACTTTGATTTAAAGGGTGTATCTTGTATTGTGGAATCTTTTTGGCATGTTTATAATACTGTCTGTTATTGGGTAGAAAATAAAATTTTTTTTTTTTCCATGTCAACAATATAGTTAAATTCCCAGATCAATTCTGTGGACAAGACAGATTGGTATAAAATGACAATTGACCTGGGAATTTAACTATAATGTCGACATGGAAAAAAAAAATCAAAAGAAAAAAATCCGTTATTATAAAGGTAATTTACATTAAGCAGAATTTCATTTTCGCCTTGAAAAAGTTGGAAGATGAAATGTGCCGGCAAAATCTAAGATTTTTTTTTCCAATTGTCATTTTATGGCAATGTGTCTTGTCCACAGAATCGATCTGGGAATTTAACTATAATATGGTATGTATTTGGTATGTTATTGTGTTAGAAATAGAGTTTATTTCCTATGCTTATTAGTTGTTCTAAATCATTGCTTCTAAACCTTTTTCAGTTCATGGACCATATTTTTCACAAAAAAATTCAAATGGACCACTCCTACTTTTACTTTTAGGCTTTTCAATTTTCACACTAAAATACTCAATGAAAAGACAAAGTAGTCTATTTACATTTTTAAATTTACTTTAGTAAACATGGATAAACACAAAATGTCAAAATCAATTTTGATGATGTCATTCAATCTTAGTCCATTCAGTTAGTAACTACCTTGATCTTGGTGTTTCTGAAACAAGATATAATCAATTTTGATGATGTCATTCAGTCTTAGTCCATTCAACTAGTGTCTATCTTGGTCTTGGTGTTTCTGATACAAGATATTATAATCAGTTTTGATTATGTCATTCAGTCTTAGTCCATTCAGTTAGTAACTACCTTGATCTTGGTGTTTCTGACACAAGATATCATAATCTATTTTGATGATGTCATTCAGTCTTAGTCCATTCAGCTAGTGACTTTCTTGATCTTGGTGTTTCTGACACAAGATATGATCAATTTTCATGATGTCATTCAATCTTAGTCCATTCAACTAGTGTCTATCTTGGTTTTGGTGTTTCTGACACAAGATATTATAATCAGTTTTGATGATGTCATTCAGTCTTAGTCCATTCAGTTAGTAACTACCTTGATCTTGGTGTTTCTGAAACAAGATATAATCAATTTTGATGATGTCATTCAATCTTAATCGATTCAACTAGTGTCTATCTTGGTCTTGGTGTTTCTGACACAAGATATCATAATCAATTTTGATGATGTCATTCAGTCTTAGTCCATTCATTTAGTAACTACTTTGATCTTGGTGTTTCTGACACAAGATATCATAATCAATTTTGATAATGTCATTCATTCTTAATCTGATAGTTTTTCTGCTGTTGATATTTAATTTATTTCTTTTTCTACTGAAAACATCCACAACAGCTGAAAATTAAGATTACACCATTCATGTGGTAGAGAAAGAAATGGATACAATTTTTTTATGGCGACAAATTCTCTGTGGACCACAAGAAATGCTATGTATACCACAAGTGGTCCACCTGGACCACGTTGAGAATCAATGTTCTAAATGTTTCGCTGTTTTTATAACAATCTACAGTATATATCTAGTTTGCTATTCAAGTGAAACACAGATTTTATCCTTAAAACTGAAAAGGAAAATTGTAAGTAAAATAAAATGCTGTTTGGGATTTTAAAATATCTATAAAATAGGAGTTAGGAAATGTTATTGCATATTACCAAAAATGTATTTGTTTTAAGTGATATTGTTGAAGTTAGCTCCAACTTAATTCCCAAATTGTCACTAGGGGTCATTCTTCCTATACTATAAATACTGGGCAACTTCTTGCCTCGTTCTCTTTCCTTCAGGTCTCGTGTCTCACATTCTGGTGAGGTAAATTCTCTTTTTCATTTCTTCATTTCAGTGACTACAATGTAAGCTCTCTTAGAAGGTCCGTGTCTTCCCATTTGTGGGAGACGCCATGAACATTATACACATATACACATACATACAAACATTCACCAAAGAATAGACACAAATTTCACACGCACACAAATATTATTGTCTATGTCCATTGTAAAACTGTTTTGTTTAATACATATATTTGTTTTTACATATATATCGGTCTTGTTTGTCTTCTTTATCTTCAGTTAGACTTAATTCAAGTCTGGCCATTTTTTTGTAGTTGGACCTTTTAATATTCTACCAGGACTTACACATGTGTTCCCAATTCAACAACACACACCCGATCTTTCAACAATTTCAATTACCAGTTTATAAATAAAAAAATAAATTCTCAGTTTATAAATTAAGTAAATAAAACCAAGCTAACTCCTCTCAAAATAAAGAACAAAATCTCTCAAGAGCAGAAATTAATAAAACAATTAAAAATGAACAGGTACTGTAATAAGAATAAAACATGTTAATTTTCATGAGTTGTTTCCCTTGGACACTCTCCGAGATAGAAAGGCATGATCTTACTCAGAAGTACCAAACAGACATATTTCACTAGGAACCCACATGGAGAACAAAGTCATTTGAATAACTGATTCTCTCTCCACCACTTGTAATTTAAATTTATAGAATACTTACAAAGTTATTTAAAAAGATTGAAAAATTACTTTTAAAAATCTCCATTTCTTCTCATTTTCTAAAATGGTGTTTATCCTTTTTTGATAAAACAGCATCAATATCAAAGCTTTATGAAGTCAGAGCAATATGAATTCTCTCTTTGGTATCTAACAAATTTCTGTAAATTGTTTCCAAGATCCCAATACTTTTTCAAAAAGGCAGTTTGTTGCAACATTTTTTTGCTGCCATATATACAATTTTTAAAGGCTTAATAAATTTTGGCATCCCCAAAACACAAGAGATTTTTTTGTTCTGAAATTCATGCATTTTGTTTTTATCATTTCACACCAAGCAAAGGCAATAAAGACACACGGGGGTTACTGAGTGTGTAAGGAGACTGAAGATGACAATTGACATTGCATTTAAATTTGTAAAGATCAAAGTTGAGATGTGTGAGAGAAGAAATTATTTACATAGAACTTATGGTTATAGCAAGTAATTTCAGCTGTAAAATGCTTAGACCTAGCTGCCAATCTAGTACTGCCTTTAAACCCATAAAGTAGAGGTATCAAAGAGGAAAGCTCAACAGAACAATTACCATGAAAATATTTATAGAAAAGGTACAGTTAAAGTGGTAGAAAAATTACTGAAGCTGAGATGCCAGGTCAAGAACAATAACATTACAGATTCTTTGGATTTTATCAAGAATTTCTAAATAGAAAGTGTAAGCACTAAACCACATGTGACAGTAATATTCAATGTATTGTCAAATAGTAGATTTATATAGGTCTAAGATAGATTCTCATGAGAAAATATTATCTAGCCTGACACAGTAAATCAACTTTTCTAGCAGCAGCCTTAGGAACTGATTAAATATAATATTGCCAATCCCATGTCAACAGAAAATGTTAGCCTGTGAAAGCAGAAGGAGTCACTGTTGTGAAGGTTAGCATTAGCCATGTTGGTGAAAAGCAAAAAAAGGTTCTCTCAGGCAATTAAAAAAGCAGTTTTGTTTTGATGGTATTAAAATTAACAGGCAATTTCTTAGAGTGAAGTTCTAGGCATACTCATACTAATCCTTCAGGCTCTCCAAGCATAGCATCAAGTCAACAGTTGATGGCTTTACAGCCCACTTTAAATTATATGAATGAAATTCTAAAAAGTAATCAGAGAAATGCTTTTTTGTGTTTGGTCACATGTCTTGTCACTGATTAAAAAGGAATCTTAAAGAAGACAGTGTCCTTCATCAGTTCTGAGACTGGTGCTGTAGAATCACAAATAACTTTGCCAAATGACAAAACCATAACACTTGAATAATTCAAAGAAAAGCAACAACTTAAATGGGTATCACATATAACTAGAAAAAATAATGATAAAATGAAGATTTTGATTTTCCACACTAGCATAAACAAAAGGCTAGGAAGGAAACTACTAGAAAGAGTGGTAACTGTTAGTGAACTTGAAAAGTTTGATTACCTGAAAAACTGTTTCAAGAAAACGTTTTTATAAATTTGATCTGACAGTAACACTATGTGTTCAGTCAATGAATGCCAAATGTTTCCTACATGGAAATGGCTATTTTCTCTGTTACCTTTATTTGCAAATTCATCTTGGATCTTGGAAGAAGGCACAGTGGAGTAATGGATAGTGGTTCAGATTGAGGAATTCCAATCAAGTTCATTTCATTCATTTAAATGCTAATACTCTTGGAAAAGGCATGAATCCATCTCTTCTTCCCCACACCTATAGGTAAATGGCAGGAGAGACTGGGTCTTATAATCTTGGGTGGCAACCGGTCTAGGAGAAATAAATAGTGAAACAAGACTAGGTCCTATAGCCTTTCTTGGAAACCAGTCTAGGATAAGGAAAATTGAATTGAAAACCTGAGGTGGGTCATTTGCTCCCTTCAACCCCAGTTATCACTTGAAGACTCTGAAGCAACAACAACTAAAATAACATGTAACAAGAGGGGAAAATAATGATAAAATGAAGATGATCTTCCACACAACCATAAACAAAATGTTTGGAAGGAAACTCCCATCATTTTTATAAATTTAATTCAATAGTAACACTAACTGTTCCATCAATAAATGCTGAATTTTTTTCTGTTTGAAAACATTTAATCTGACCCTTTAACACCATAAAGACTGACATCTTCACAAATCTTCAAAAAACACCATTAGTTTTAGAAAAGTTATTACTTTGTTTTGTTCTTATTTGATGTTCCAGTAGAGAATCTTTGATCTGAATGCAAAAATATTTTCTCTTACTAAAAGGATGTTTTTTTCCTTACTTTCTTTTTTTTAATGAATTCACAAAGATTTCAGTTGAATATATAATATGCATATACTAGACAGCCCAACATGCAAATTACAGATTGGAGATACCAAAATCAAACAGGTGCAACAACTTTATCTGGTAAGTATATTAACAAAGGACAGGAAATGCAACACAGAAATCCAAAGGTGCATTAATATAGTGAAAGATGCCTACCAAAAGCTAAGCAAAGTATTAAGAAACAGAAAAATATTATTAGGAACAAACAAAAGAGTACTGACAATCATATAGTATCAGTCCTTCTATATGGTGATCTCCTCACAGATAAAGAAGAGACTTGATGCAACAGAAGTGTGGTTCTACAGAAGGATGCTGAGAATACTATGGACTAAACATGTAAGCAACAACAAAGTTGTAGAGACAATGGCAACAAGAAGGATGTTTATGCCTCAACTTCAGGAAGAGATAGTTGAAATTTCTAGGGCACATAATGAAGAAAGAGCGTTTGGAAAATTGGATACTCACAGGATAGGTTGAAGGTAAGAGAGTCAGTGGGAAGAAATGCACAGCCTCCCTAGTGAGCTTGAGGGAATGGATGGCAGAGCAGTGTTTGGGAAAGATAGCCAAAAGATAAAAGTAATTAAGAGTTACAAAGGACAAGAAATTGTGGAGAGCCATGATTGCCTACATTCGGAAGAGACACAGCACATAGAAGAAGAAGAAGAAGAGGAGGAGGAGGAGCAGAAGAAGAAGAAGAGGAGGAGGAGCAGAAGAAGAAGAGGAGGAGGAGCAGAAGAAGAAGAAGAAATAATTCTTAACTTACCTGCAAAGGAATCTTTCCACCACTAGGAAGAGTTCTAACTCCATTGTAACAGCAATACAATATTTTTAATACTTCTACTTGAAATTATTTACATTATTTACATTCAGACTTATCTCTGTTGTTAGTATCCATTAGTGTGCAGAAGATGGCACGGAGGTTGCAATGCCCCAGGGGTCCATATTGGATTGAGTGCATCCATTCAAAGAGTGCAATCAAAATTTAGTTTATATTTAATTTGAATAAACTGTTTATTTCATGTTTCATCTATTTTTACATATTTAAAATGCCTTCCTTTCTCACATTTCTCAGTAATAGGCTCCCCCCATTTGACACTTAGGGGTCAAGGAGTTGGCCATCGGTATCACCAAATATCATCTAACTTCTGCATGTCACTGTTAGTATCACAATATTTTAGCTGCTGCACACTCCAGCCTTCTTCAGGTATCTGTAGATAAGGGTAACCATCAGGGGATTTTGAATTGAATCATTTATTCCATCTAGATTGTTCTCATTCCAATGTCCATGTCTAAAGGTAGGTCATTTTAGTTTTCGTTTTTTTTTTACTATTTCTCAGTTATTACTGTCTGAGTGAGAAATATCCAGGTGAGGGATTTAACACATAAATGCTATAACATCAAATTCACAAACCAATTTTTAATCTGCTAGGCTATTATCACTTAGGCAATTATGTCTATTTTCAATTTATGATTGACTTATTCATATAATATGCTACTGGACATAATGTGGAGGATCAGTTTCCAATTCTCATTAAGTACTACAATGATCCCCTAGAATTACTACATATTAACTTTCCTTAGGTGCCATGTATGATTCCCACTTGGGCATTCATGTCTCTTTTCAATTCATGATTGACATATTCATATAATATTCTACTGGACATAATGTGGAGGATCAGTTTCCAATTGTCATTAAGTACTAAATAGATCCCCTAGAATTAGTACACATTATTATCTTTCCTTAGGTACCATGTATGATTCCCACTTGGGCAATCATGTCTCTTTTTAATTCATGATTGACTTATTCATATAATATGCTACTGGACATAATGTGGAGGATTAGTTTCCAATTGTCATTAAGTACTAAATAGATCCCCTAGAATTACTACATATCCATCTTCAGGTTTCGTGTGATGCATGCATGGGTGTTTATGTTTCTTTTTTATTCATAATTGACTTATTCATATAAGATTCTACTGAACACAAAATGACGGATTGGTTTCCTATTATCATTAATTACTCAATTTATCCCCACTAGGATTACTCCCTACTAGTATCCTTCCTTGGGGAACATATGTGATGAAGGCTTGGGCCAAGACATATGCCAAAAGTGCTGCTTATTATCTTCAATCTTCAGTGTCAAAATCAATTAAAGATAAATAAAACAAACTTGACTAAATCTATATCTATAAAAGGCAGGATGTCTGTGTATATGTAGCGAATGCACGGCTGCAATTTTCGACGGATTTCCACCAAAATTTACATCCATATGCTCCAAGTTGCATTTCCCAACTCCCATCGATAGTGGAAATAATCGATTTTTTCATATTTCTACGTCAGTTTTCATGTAGTTTGCAGCCATTTTCTACTGGCCAGTGTGAGAGCCTATAGCTGGCTGCCACAAATAGGCAGGAAGATTCTATTGGCCAGTGTGAGAGCCAACAGCTGACTGACACGAATGTTAACTAGCATGCTAGCATGCAAAAAATCAATAGCTGCATTTGTCACAAGTGGGAAAAATTTTAATCTGCATGGCACTTTACACCAATTGGCTCATTCGCTTGCTTAAACTCAACGTTGATTCTGATTCGGCAGAACTGGGTTGGGCGTGAAAAAGTATTTGTTGTTAACATTCTTTTTTCATTCGCTTTTTCCAGTTATGAGTCCTTTTTTAAAGCTGATCGTTTTGTGTTCATTTGTTTTAGTTCCTTTTTCGTAACAGATTTAATGTTTAGTATAGAGCTTAGAAAAAATTTGCAGTGTGAAATTGGCAAGAAGTAAGGCATGTAGCAACATCAGCACGGCAAAGGGCACTTCTTTAAAGGTAAGGAAGGGCAAAACATTTTTAAGTCAAGTGATAGCAATTGCTGTATGAGTTGTACGATTTTTGAATCAAGCACAGGTAATGCCGGGCCATGCTGCTAGTCTTTCATAAATGCATGCAATCGAAACTATCCTTATGAATAATAGAATAAAGGTTTTATATCAACCAATATAAATTGAAATATTTGATCATTTTGTTTTTAATCATTTTATATCTAATCAAGGCAACAAAACCACTAAGATGCAAGGGTTTACTGAATATGAGATGAAAAACATTAATAAGAAAAGAGAAAAATAAAAACAGGAATTAAGAAAACAGACGTTAATGATTAACATTGCATCTTACTTATTATAAAACGCAGTTTGTGTGTGTATGTGTGTGTGTCTGTACGTTTATATATTGGATCGGATTTCCTACATTTTTCAACCGATTTCAACAAAACTTCACAGAACTACGTAAAATTACCTTGCGCTGGTTCTGACAGCACAAAAAATTGGAAAAGCACAATTGTTTTTGCATGAAATCAATTTGAAAGCACAATTAAGAGGCATTAATGAAAGGGGGATAACTCATATCGAGTTATACTTATTATAAAACCCAGGTTGGTTGTTTGTGTGTGTGTGTGTGTGTGTGTGTGTGTGTGTGTGTGTGTGTGTGTGTGCATGTTCGTTTATATATGGGATCGGATTTCCTACATTTTTCAACTGATTTCAACAAAATTCACTTTTTTTTTTGGCAGGTAGTGTTTCTTATTGTCTTGCACACTTTTTTCTTTATTTTTACATTCAGAATGATTTAAAAATTCCATTTACAAGACAATTGTTTATAATAAAATTCTATTCAATCGGTAGACTCATAACGATTGAAAACAATGTTTTTGTTTGAGTTTGGGCTTGACCAATTCGTAAAAAATAAATAAATAAATAATTAAGACCTGCGTGTCCGTCAACCTTAAACAATAATCTTTGCCAATTTTATTTTTCAGTCTTTATGATGGTCGATACTTGATCTATCTCTTACTGTTATATCCCCGGGCAATGCTGGGCTCTACTGCTAGTCTTGAATACATGATGAAAGATTTATTGGTGTTAGGAGTGGCAACTGATCAAATCTGCTATCTGAAAGAAAACTAAAATTTCCTTAGGTGTGGGAGATATATCTCAAAACTAAACACATCACCAAATTGTTTGAGTTGAAAGAATCCAGAAAGGCCTGGAAAGTATAACACACATGAATTAGAAAAATCAGTTGATGAAATTATGTTTGTTATAGACAGCGACTCTGCTTCAGTACATCAACTGTTTCAGCATTCAGCAGCAAGCCCTCTGATCAAGAGACTGAAGGTTTTAAGGAGTGTTGAACCACCTCTTAATTGACAGTCCAGGGTATAATAATAAACTATATTTGGCAGGAAGGCCTCTGATTGGGAGATTGAAGGTTTTGAGGAACATGAAACCACCTCTTAAATTGCTGTTGTTCCCGGGTTCACCACATCTCTGCGTGGTAGCACATGTTAGGGTCCCAGGTATGGGCAAATAGTGAACTCAAAAACAAAAGAATATCAAAGTATAAAAAAACATTTTTATAATAAAAATACCAACAACACATTTTTATATAAAAAATTACCAACAATAACTATTTATAAAAAAATGACAAAAATACATATTTGTAGAGGAATTACCAACAATACCTACTTATCTGAAGTAGTAGTTGAAACCATAAGATTGTGTTCAGCATATTCAGATTTAGGCATGAAATAGCCCATAGAAGTTGATATGCTACTAAACAAAATCAACCAATCAACAGAGGCTCCTTAAACCCAAGAGAAATTGCATTGGTGCACATTAATGACAACAATATTGAAACCAAATTTGACAACAGAGCTACTATTTTACTAACCAGCCACCTTATGTTTGATAACCTGTGTAGTGAACTTGAAATGCCAAAATGAAAAGACAAATCACAGAAGCTAAGAATCTATATTAGAGCATCACAAATTTTGATACTTGTGACATGCATATATATTTCCTCCTTGTCCCTTATTTTATCATTCTATGCCACAAATCATCTAATGAAGCTAAATAAATAGCAAAACATGGCAAATCCATAAAAATTTACTTCTTGTTCCTTATTTTATCATTCTATGCCACAAATCATCTAATGAAGCTAAATAAATAGTAAAACATATCAAATTCATATAGATTTCCTACTTGTTCCTTATTTCATCATTCTATGCCCAAAATCTTGTAATGAACCTAAATAAATAGTGAAACATGTTAAATTTTAATGATTTCCTACTTGTTGCTTATGTAACCAACTATATTTATTTAATGTGCGTCTCATCCCAGATCATGCCAGTATAGATTGTCACATCGCTCCATCAAAAGAACCGGATACAAAGTTGATCTGAGATAACATTTAAGTCACTGTAGTCTGACCAACTGCACCTGGGTTGCAAGTGTGAGTAAACATAGTATCATAAGAGACATATAAACACCTACCCGAGAGGATTTGAGCAGATACTCAGACATCTCAAACAAGTAAGGTCCATATGTTTTGGATGAGGGCCACACACTGGATGAGAATAATTGAGGAAGTTGAATAAAATGAGGATTTTAAGTGTCATGTTCTCATTAAAATGTAACACACTATCATTTAGTCATGGCAATAACCTCATTACACACGCGCACACACACTCTCTCTCTCACACACACACACACACATTTTTAGGCTGCATATTTCCATTCAAACATGTTTGTTTAAATAATTTAGATATATTAAGTCTATTTATTTTTATTTTAATCCTTTCAGGTCCACAAATTAACCGATTCGGCCACAAAGGATCGCTCGGCTGGCAAGGTTGAATTATAAACTAAGCAAATTCAACCTTGCCAACCGAACGATCCTTTGATCGAATCGGTTAGGCACGCCCAGCTAAATGGCGGTTCCGTATAGGATGCAGGTTCGAATCCTGTCAAAGGACGAATATTTTCTATGAAAATTTCTCGGACATTCAGGCCGGTAAATGTTATTTAATACTGTTTATTATAAACAGAGCATTTACTTAAATACTTGTATCTGTAAAAAGAACGTTAAACATAAAAAATGTCTTTAATAATATATATATATATATATATGTGTGTGTGTGTGTGTGTGTGTAATATATAATTGTTATTCAGCATTTAGTTAACTTTTTTTTGTTTGCATAAGAGAGCTTATGCTTGAGTCGAATGATTGTGTTATACATGACCTGAAGTTTGATATTATATTTGAAATTGTAGATGTGATAGTTTTTTGGTGTTTGGTCATCTGGCTACAACTTTAACATAATGTATACATGAAACATGAAATATAATATAAACATGAAACAAGGGGTTAGTAATGCATTAGTAACTATAAAGTACTAGCTTAAAAGCTACCCTGTAGACCGGCATTTAAGCTAGCTCGTGTGTGGGTGAGAGCTCTTGTATGGGCCTTTATCACAATAGGTAGGAAGGAGTAGATGCGATAGGCAACAATAAACTACAGAAGAACTCAAAATTGGTTGCTGCATTTAAGTATTGCATTAATATTTTAGCTTACCTTTTAAAAGTTCAGTGATAATTCTTCTACTGCCACTTAATTTAAAAATACAATTCGATGTACATAAGTCCTTGCTTTCTGTATAAATAATTATTTTTATTTCATGGGTGACTTTTGCTGGATTTTACAATTAATTTTGATCATTCCCAAATTTATTTCCAAGTTCTAAAAATTGTCATCGTACAAAAGAATTCGTCATAAGAAATCAGGCAAAAAATCGCAGTAATGAAAACTTGAGAATCTAAAATTTCAGAATTGTGGTCTGGTCTGGTCTGGTCTGGTCTGGTCTGGAATGTTTTTAATTTGCTCATGGAGTCGGCCTGATTCCAAAATGATATGATATGTTGGACTACAGCATTTAGGAGTAAAGTTGAAAAAGTGTGACACACTGACATCTGCATATATTATATAGATGCTTAATACAAATTCTCATGTGCAGCCATCTGCAGCAAGCAAATGAAGAAATTTACAAGGGAAAGAAATTTTTTTTTAAATAAGCAATATAATATAATAATAATAGTCAAAGAGAGGCAGAAGGTTGAGGGGGTGAAATTTTATCTTATAAAAATATTTGATTCATCCACAAAGAAAAAGAGAAAGAAGAAAAAAGATAAATTGTAAATCCAAAATTTTTATATTCCAGAAATTGTTGTGGTACCTCTCTATATATTTAAACCCTTATGAAGACAGTTTTTTGTATGACAGGAAATAGAGCAGACGAAGGAAGATGTCTTAAAGACTCTTCATAATATGTCGTCTCAGACTGTTACAACCGTCTGTTACTCAGACTCCATGCTGGATATTTATTGTATATAAAATACAATTGTGGCACAAGGCCAAAATGGGGAGGGTTTGAGGCTGGTCATCACTAACTATCTTATACCTAGCTAATCTGATTCATGACCCATTCACACATTACAGTTACCACATTCACCATAAGAATTCGTCCGTCACCAATCAATCCTCCATCCACCATAATACTGCATCCTCTCGAGGGGAAACCTACAAAACGTGCCACAAGCCTTAAAAATTTAAAGATAATACTCAGACTCCATGCAGACTGACTACTTGATATGTTGTCTTTTATTTATACTTGACTGAGTCATAGACACAAACCGAGCATGGGTATTTAACAGAAAAATGCTTGACAATTTAAATATATTTTATTACTAATATACAATAATTTAAATTTGTTTAATTTGTAGTAGGATTAGGTAGTAATAACACCATACGAAAATATAGACTTTCCTCTTTACTAAGTGAGTGACAAAGAAAACTCTCTCTACCACACTTCTATATATTTCCTTTCCTTCCTTCTATTGTTTCTATCCTCGGTAACGGACATGAACCCCGACTTAGTTTATGTGGGTCAGTGAACGTTATAAAAAAATCAACCAATGACAACATTCCGTCAAAAATCAAACGAGAAACACGGATGTGTCAGCTTCAATAAAAAGAAAAAAAACACGTTCGAGACTAGAGAAGCCGCAGTGGAGAGGAACTTGATTCGAGGTAGCAGTTCGAAACGCAAGGGTTGGAGATTCATCGGCTGTGAGTTTGATCTGACGTACAACTCCAGAGAAAAAAGAAGAGAAGATGAATGCAACGAATTAATTTTCGTCAACCAGAAGGAACACAACAACCCTATATGAACTCTCAAATCACAAAAAAGAAGAACTATGACGATAGTCAACCATTTTAAACAATGTAACCAAATGGAGTCAACAATAAATGGTATTACAGACAGTAAATTTGGCCTTTACTTCATCTCTTTATACCGTAAATTTGCTCATTTTAATTTGTATAGATTTTTTAAGTTTCTATGCACAAACGCTAAAACTGATTCTGCTTATAAACGGAGATGTATATATATTAGGAGATTCACCGATGTTCCTTCCTTTCTGTTATCAGTTTTTTTGTAATAGTTTATTTGTTCATCATTATTTGCAGTGTTAATTTGTATTTTCATAGCAAGACGAGACATACAATTCGCGACTGAGATTTCGTGACATTTCAGATGTGTAATGCCCGTCATATATTCAGTAGCCAGTTATCATCGTTTCTGTTGCAATTTTTACACTAAAAAGCATTGCATAAAGGTTTCTAGTTAGTCAGCAATAAGATATTCTAGTCCTCTATTATGTGGCGAAAATGTATTACTGCCAAATAGGCGATCAAAAGTTCCGTATCAAACGTGGAATGTTTCTTCTGGGCTTCAGTATTATTTTTGGAGGAAAATCTTATAGGAATCGTCTCTCCTTTATTATACTCTAGTTCAAATTAGATCTCTTTCTGGTTCACTCCAAACCAACACCTGTTGACCAGATGTGAAGTCTATGAAAGCAAAATAAAAAATAAAAGAGTAGCGTTTTGCACAGGGGCTCCGAGCGTTGCATCCGGCTCACAAAATACCCCCCACACCCACACCCACACCCACACCCAAAAACGTCGAAGCGCATCACGAACGTTGCTGCTAAAGCAAAATCACGACAAAAAACGCTGATTCAAGTATCCAACCTGACTGCTTAAAAGGACCCGCACACGACACTCAAGGTAGTAAGCAAACAGTCACAGAGTTCACCAGTAGCCTCTCGGTCAACCGACCCTATACAAGCCTAAGCCCGTACACAACTGACTCTCCCGTCTTCCAGGTCGCTTTCCTCCCCCACAAAAGACATTCCGCCCTGAATCATTATACTGACAACACAGATGATTTTATTTTTACACATCTTATCTATTTTTCTTTCCGCTTCACCGGCAATACTTTGTTGCTTTGTTGATCTCCTTGGGCCATACACGGTATAAAATACCATTAATTATTTGATGTAATGCTGATCCAATCCCGTAATTGCTACAAGCAGTAACTAGATGAACATTTTTTTTAGGGTTTGTTAGAGAGCAGATCAATCTTTTAGTGTTTGTAATAAGTTATCAAGGATTGTTTTTCTATGTCAGTGTGATTGTATGTTTGAGAAATAGTTTCATTTTTTTCTGATAAAGGGAAAATTAGGTTAGCAAAATTAAGTATCAATTTGCAATAAAATCCAACCATTTTTCCAAAACGGTATCAATGATTGGAATCCTTTGGATATGGGAAAGAGGTAATCTGGTTGATTCTGTGGCTGTTGTCTTGATACCATCAGTACTCGTATCAAAACTAAGCAAATGCAAAGACAGGATGCTGATTTTAAGTTTATTTTCTTGTAAAAGTGGAAAACTGCATCCAAATCCTTTTATTGGTTTCTTCATCATTACTAAAAAATGGAATATTATTTGTACATATAAAAAAATTAAATATATATATATATATATATATATATATATATATATATATATATATAGATAGATAGATAGATAGATAGATATATAGATATATATCATATTCATATATATTTGCATGCATGTAACCCAAATGGCATAATTATGAATGTTGGGGTGTTTATATTGTTTATATATATATATATATATATATATATATATATATATATATATATATATATATATATATATATATATATAGCTACCGCCAAAGATTCGCTAAAAATGAGCAGTCATGATGAAAAAAATGATCACACTTAAAAACAAAGTTTTATCATCAAATTCTTATTAGGAAAGATCAAAAGATCTTTAAATTATTACATTATAATTTTTTGATCCTTTCTAGAACCTTTGAAATTTTGGTTAAATTTTGTTTTTCTTGCATCAGCGAGTGACCATAAATCAGTGTGGGAAATTTTAGCGTCTTTTTGCTGTGTAAAAAAGACATTAATTTGAAAATTCTTACAAATGTCCGATTTTAATGAAACTTCACAAATGAATGAAATTATTTCTTAAATGTTTGCTTTGAATTTTTTTTAATTCAAAACAATTATTGTAAACATTCATTACAATCCTTGTAAAAAAATTTTACATGTTAACAACACTTAATTATTTTTATGAAATTTAGAGAAATTCTTTTTTGTAGCGGTTTAAATGTTTATACGAATTATAAGGACAAGTCTCCGGAGAATTTAAATCATGTAATTTCTTTTCTAATCAGGACCCCCAGTTACAGAAAACCTACTCTGAATCATAAAATAGAAAATACAATAAAACTAAGAGATTATTTAATTTGAAATTTTTTCAATTTGTCTTTATGTATAAAATATATCATGCACTTTAGTGGCTTAAGAAGAATGTTTTTTCAATGAATAATGAATTTTTACAATAACTGTTCTAAATTAAAAAAAAAATTCAGTTACAATAATTTATGAACTTTAAATGTTTTAAAATGTTTTAGCGGTCAGATGATATTATTAAATTAAAACTGTATTTACTAATTATAAATGGAAAAGCTCACTACAATTCACCGAACCCCAATATTTTTAAAAGAATTTGGATTTTTAAGTAATATAGATTTTTAAAAGATTTTCTTCATAAATACTACAGAAATATGTGTATAAAGTCCATCTTCCTTGTCCACATTAATCAGGATATCTGGTACATTTAAAATTAAAACACCTGAATCAAAGAGATTACTTCAGATTTTGTTCACGTGTATATTTTATACAATATGAACAAATGAAACATCCAGTTGTTTTGTGCCAAACATAAAAGTTTTATAATACTTTTGACATTGAAATGTGTGCGCTTGAATCTGTGTCAACGATCATCGTAGCAATTTGTCAGGCACAGGCATGCAGGTATTTAAATCTGACATTGCTGACTACTTACCGTGTCGGTATGAAAAGTAGACAGGTAAAAAAAGAGATAGTCTAATATGCTGTTGTGAATTTCCTTTCTCCAGCAGTCTCCACTCTTCTGGTTGGCTCCCAATGGGTTCTAAACAAAGAAAGATCTGTTAGATTATGATTGGCTCTTTAATCAATCTAGTTGTCATAAGACCATATTTTCTACTACGTCCGCTAATATCCATAGCTGTCATGTAAATATTTAACGGTTCGATTTTGTTTTTAGCATGCAAATATAATGGTCAAGTACTAGATCGCTAGTATGTAACAGATTTTATTTGTTGTCATTTTTTAAATCTAATATGGAATTTTTAGTTGTTTCTTTAGGAGATGTAGTTCCTATATATGCATGAAACAAATAATGTATACATATATATTTAAAACTCAAAATTTCAAATTAATGCTAAAGAAACAATGAAAAGAATGAATAGAACGTTGATCAAAGCTTAGGGCCGCTGCTAAGGTCTCTCTCCCTCCTAAACTTTGATACACCCCACCTCTCTACTACATGTCGATTTCAAAGTTTTCCAACCTGAGGACGACAAACCCTCAAAGGAAAATTGAGTGGTCAGGAAAAGGCAGCGCTTTTTTAAATTGCCAAAAATCAGGGAATTATCAAATTTAAATTAAAATTTCAGTACAGTATTCAAAGTTTGTTTTTAAATCACTATTTCAGTTTTCGGGAAAATTTTTAATTTTTCATGTGTTGAAATCTTTTAATATTTTTATTTTTTAAGCGATCTTTTTCTCGGTTTTATCTCGGCTTTAGCTTTCTAGAAATGTAAAAAATAAGGGCTAGAATTTTATTTTAATTACTAGTTGTATACTTCTGGTTAGTATCATTATTAGCAAAAAAAAAAAAAAAAAAAATCAGAGATCCTCCTGGATGATGTCGGAAAAAAAAATGATTTTACCGAGATATATTACGCTCTTAAATTAGCACTTCTGCCCCACCTCTCTATTAGGCACCCTCCTCAGGCTGTGGAGAAATTTGATGTAGTAAGCACTGGCCATGTCGATTATTATAATTGATAATTGACAATATAACTTAGGTGGAAGAAAATAAAAAGTACAAAAAGCAAAAACACTGCTGAAACTAGCCCTTTTGGGGCTCCAACCTCCACGAAGGCGGGGGGGGGTTCCTGCGTAGTACGCACCGCACCGGCAATGCCGATACACGATGTATATTATTAAGCGATGACTGACGACGTAACGTCATTTTAGAAATAATTGAAAAAATGACGGAAGGACATAAGACAGGGCTGAAAAAATGGCAAAATTGGGACCAAAAAACGCGCCTCACCCCGGTCGAGGGTTTCGGGGTAAGACTGTCATAGCTGCATAATGGATGTCTTATGTATAAAGTTCATACTGTTATAACTGCTTAGCCAAATCACGTCGAGATAATCGTAATAGTCGTTACCCTATAAGGAAACATTTGGCATTCATTGACTGAGAAGCCAGTACTGTTGTCGGTTGAAATTTATAAAATCTTTCTCTTAAAACAATTTCTCAGGAAAATAGGTTTCTCGTGTCCAGTAGCTGTTATTGCTCTTTCAAGTATTGATGGGTGTTTGCTTATCTCTTCTCAATCTCCGGATGTCCTAAGAATCATTCAAATTTTATTTTATATTATATTCAATAATGCTAATGATAAAATTAGCCGTTTCCCTATAAGGAAACATTTGCCATTCATTGACTGAGCAGCCAGTACTATTGTCGGTTGAAATTTCCAAAATCTTTCTCTTAAAACAATTTCTCAGGAAAATAGATTTGTCAAGTCCAGTAGCTGTTATCGCTCTTTCAAGTATTGATGGGTGTTTGCTTATCTCTTCTCAATCACCGGATGAACATATCATTTGTCCTAAGAATCATTCAAATTTTATTTTATATTATATTTAATAATGGTAATAGTGATATTAGCCGTTTCCCTATAAGGAAACATTTGGCATTCATTGACTGAGAAGTCAGTACTGTTGTTGGTTGAAATTTATAAAATCTTTCTCTTAAAACAATTTCTCAGGGAAATAGGTTTGTCAAGTCCAGTATCTGTTATCGTTCTTTCAAGTATCGATGGGGATTTCCTTCCTAACCATCTGTTTGAAATCGTGTGGAACATCAACATATTAATCATGTTATTATTATCTTTTCGGGTTACATGTGATATCTATTTTAAATGCTATTGAAAGTCGTCAAGTGATGTTTTGTTGTTATTTGATAGTTCATTTTTGTTGTTGTTGTTGTTGTTGTTGAGGTTCTATAATGCGAGTTCACAAGGTTTGAAGAAGAATGGTCATCGCTAAGACATAAAGTCTCAAGTCCATTTTTAACCATTTGAGAGTGGTTGTATAGAGCATATAGTTTAGATATTTCTGAACGGGTTTGGCGCCATGCATGACATTCATATTAATATTAATTATAGCAGTGCGAGATTCGAAAGAAACGATCTCTTTCTCGGTAACTTTCATAGCGAAGAGACGTATTCTTCTCGATTTCGTTGACATGTAAGTACCTCAGCTACGCACACTGAAGGTTAATTTGAACTTTTCCTATTTAATTTAATTTCTCGTTTTTCCTTTTTGTATAATGTCCTATCAATGCATTTGTTAATATTTATTTTTTTAAATTTCTTGTTTTAAATTTTTTTTTGTTGCTTGGACTCACATGATTCCGCCTATATTATTTGCGAGTCAAATGTACCAAGAGCATCAAAATCTCATCAAAAGTATTTCTACCAGCAACAAAGTGGTAATCTACTAACGTGATGTTCTCCTGGGTATATATTTAAAAAAAAAGATACTTTAAAAAAGGACATTACACTAGTTTCAAAAAGAAATTTTTCTTTGCGGCTCAGATCAAACATGTGTGTAGATTTTTGGCAGACTGTTATTGTAGTGAACAAAACAAGATCTAAATATAAAATTCAAATGCTAAGCACTGACTCATTGATTTTGTTAGAAATTAAAAGAGACTCGAATTTACAAACTTTGCTTAACACACAGGCAAAAGCGAATCCAAAAAAAAACTCGTGAAATTTCACACCTTGATGCGAAATGTTTTTTGGCCAATAGAAAACTAGGAAACATTTAAAATCAAAATTCAAATAATCTTCAATTCTCAGGAACAAATTCTTTTACGGACCTTTTCGCGAACCGACGCAAAAATTTGTTCATCGTCCAATGAAAAGGCCTGAATCATATCCGGGAGTGAATTCCCAAATTACTTTTTCAAGCCCCAAAAACAAAATAAAAGATGGACAGGTTCGCTTGTCACCAGTGAGGAGGTGACGAGCGTATTAACATGTCCCTTGACAACGTCAAGCGAGCGTTATTATTATCTCTACTCTTCTCCCTCACCTCGTTTATACTTGATAAACTAAAGGAACATTTAAGACTGAGCGCTTACTTCAAAGACATTCCTACCCTTCGATAACGCTCATACATACATACATACACACATACGTTCCTGCCTACGTACACATAAACTCATTCTTGCAAGGACTACTACGAACATTTTGACGACCTTTTATCAACCAAAATACATTAATTTTATTTGTAAAGATCTTAATTGATTTATATGTATATAAATTTGTTGTTTCACTTTACAATTTGATTTTCTTGTTTTATACCCCTCTTATGATGGGCTATCTAACTAACAAGGCCAAATCAAACTAATCTGTTTCAACACTCATACACTTCACTATAACTGATAACCCACTATACTATAACCACTATTCACCAGGCGAGGTACGGCCACTTCACAGCTTAATCTCCCCCTTTCCTTCACCCATGGTTATAATGACCTGCGACCACACCTGCAGGAATATTTTATTACAGCCACAAGATTTTTGCTAGAGTGAGAAGCCAACTTCAAACAAAAGACGGATATTCTTCCTCAATAGCTGTAAATATGGAAGGACCCGCTGAAGCTGCGTTATCGTTAGAGTTTCCTTCATTCAACCCCCTAGATATACAGACATGATTTTTTCAACTACAGGCCATTTTCCAGGCAAGAAGAGTAACTTCGGAAGAGACGAAATTCGCCTACGTTGTTGAAAAACTTTCAACAGAGGTCACTCAAAATTCTGAACTTGCTGAAAACAAGTGCCTGAGTTGAATCAATACGGCATGCGAAGACAAACAATTTCGCACCGAACTGGTGAGTTCGAAGAAAATAAATTATCAAATATTTTTAGTGATATCTCCACACCTTCCCAACTCCTGAGACGCATAAGGAGTCTTCTCGAACCTAGCTGGAGAATATTTTGCGGCAATTATGGTTGAACAAGCTACTGAACCACATGATCCAAATATTAACCTCCTACTTGGATAAACGGTCAGGAAGCACTGACAAGATTTGCGAAAACGCAGTCACGCGCAACGTCAACGCTACCCAGAATCCGATTAACGCACAAAAGGACCAAATCCGGCAGTTTCAGTCAGCCACAGTTGATCATACTGAGCTAGTGGAAACTATGACTGAGATCCGGACATATCTCGCGTTATCACAGGCGACATTCCAATCGAAATAAAAGTAGCAGCCGGCACAAAAAAAAAAAAAGGTTCAAAATCCCGCGTACGCAACTTCGGAATATGTTGGTATCATTATAAATTTGGCACTAATGCTAAAAAGTATCATTTGTACTACTAAACCAGGGAAACGTATATTCCGATCAGTGATGACGACGACTGCGTCCAAATAGTCGAAAAAAAGTCGTCTATTTTGTATTCGTTGCTCGTGTCATGGATATGAATTTTTAGTCGACACAGGTGCCGAAATTAGAGTTATCTCTCCGACACCAGAAAATAATTTAACACTAACATTTTATAAACTCCAGGCAGCGAACGGTTTCAAATTTGACACATATAGTTCAATGATAGACAGAAGTTTATCTAATATTTTTCTACGGTGGTCATAGCTGTAAAAATTACTTGAAGAATATAACGTGAGCGCCTTTTTTATATAATTTTTAACTATCCAGTAAATTTCTAAAAATATTCCCTGTAATTTAATGTTTTATTGATTTTTAGGTATTTGGGCTTTAAATTTACTATATTTAGCGCTCTAATTTTCTAATGATGCTGTGTATGGACGTCCGATTTTTAAAAAATCGAAACTTTTAAATACACAACAAAATTTCCAAGTTCCTTTTATAATATTGGATGTCGCTGAATTATAGTAAGCTTTTCCATTTGATCAGTAAATAGTATTTTTACCTACCCAGTACAAATTAATATAAAAATTTAACACTTTGTAAATTATTCTAATTAAAAAAATTTTTTAAAATTAAAATAATTCTACTAAAAATTCATTATTCATCGAATTTTTTTTTCTTAAGACAATAGTGTCCATAATATATATCTTACTTATTATAAAACGCAGATTGTGTGTGTATGTGTGTGTCTGTACGTTTATATATTGGATTGGATTTCCTACATTTTTCAACCGATTTCAACAAAACTTTACAGGACTACGTAAAATTACCTTGTGGTGGTTCTGACAGCGCCAAAAATTGATAACGCTGATCTCAAAATGTCAGCAAAAGAAGTTGCGTCTAAGAAAGTGGTATCTAGTTTGATTATTAACTCACCAGTTACCTACGGTCGTAACATATACAAGTTCAGCTGAAGAGCTGTGTCAATCAGCTTTATGACTACTCTCAGTCCTAGCAGGTTTAAGGGCAGGTATTGGAATCAAGTTTAGTGACGTTTTCAATTATTATTTCAAAGAGTGATAGAAAAATTCGATCATACCATTAGCTTCACGATAGTAAATTGTTGATAGAATTCTGTTTGTGCTAATTAGGTTGGTTAAGAATGCAATGAGATGACTCAAAAATGTGTGTCCTTATCCATCGTGATAGTCATGAGTAGATACCATACTTTGCTTATATTGCCCCAAACAAAGGCTTAGGAGATGACAGGGAAAAGTCTTCATTCCAAAAAATGGCGGAAATGTCAAGCGTCACTGCCAACAGACATCTGTTTGCGTCCGATGTCAAGCTATCTGGTACCAGTTTCGGGCAATTTTTAAGATAAAAAAGACATGGATAACCATTCATCTGATGAGCACTGTTGCAACACTTCACCAATGTGAAAAAGCGTAGAACCTATTACTAAGGACATTTCTGCTCCATTATCAGCAAAAGTAAGATTATCAATATTAGATAACTTTTTTTAACTAAATATAATCCTGATATCGCTAAATCGCAAAATCGCAATTCCATTTCCTTTTTCTTTGGGCTAAATTTTTCCTCGAACAAATTAAATACTTTCATGGTAATTGTTCGTACTAAATTTAAGTACAGTACTAAACTGGCGACGAGGTCTCATCAGTTTACAGGTGAGTTAACTAGATGCAACCGTAAGTTCTATGCTAACAGTTTCTGTTCTCGCTGATAGAACTCTCTTCTGGCTCCATGCTTTCCTGTCAACTGTAATCATCAAAAATTTAAATGCAATATCAATCGCTATCTACTGTCCTCCTGATTACTCTTCCTTTATTTCCACTCCTTAGTAACGTTTCTGTTTTCTAATTCTTCTACACCCAGTAAACCCTTATGTCTTAGTGGCCTTACTACCTTGCTTGAAGTGAACTCGAAAAAAAAAAAAAAAGATGATTACAGCTAAGTTCGGTAAATGTTTTGTGCCAAAAAGTCAATGTTAGAATTTATATTGTATAGGGTTCACTGCGGAAAATGTATGACAAAGTGGAAAAAGTTTTCTTGTGACATTTTACAAAAAAACAAAAAAAAAAAAATTAAATGAGTTGGTTGCTCACTGTAATGAGACTGACCAAAATTTTGACATATAAAACAATTTACTGCGACGAAAATGTCTAGAGAGTGTTTTGATCGCTAGGTCACCCACAGTAAATTTGCGCCCTTACTCTTACAACATTTCCCTGTTTGGGGCAGATCTTCTATTACTACAGTGTGGGATATCTACTAACAAAAATGATGGAAAGAAAAAGAATCTGAATGAAATTGGCTAGATTTAAAAAAAAAAAAAAAAAATTTAAAATTTCCAACATCCCTCGTTCGTGCCCACGTGTAATCGCATTAGCATAAATTTAGTCCAATGATGTTTTTCTGTTGAAGCACTGATAATAAAGACACCATCAATTTAGGAGAAAACTGAGTCAAGTCTTTAAAGAACTTGATTCTTAAACTGTTGGACATTCTGTGCTGTGTTTCCAAATCCAAACAGGAAACATCAAAATCCAAACAATCCAAAAGATGTCGTAATCGCTGTTCTTTTTTTTTTTTTAATGCCTTTTTCGTCTACCGGTATTTGTTGATAGACATTATTCTGATGGAATTTTTAAAATATGGTAACACCGTATAGGTAGTGAAATTCTAAACTTTAAAAATCGGAAATCGATCCAACCCAGTAATTTAGTCTAAGGTAGTCACCACATCACCATGTTTGTTTTTCTACCATATATAGTGATAAGGACCAGTTGCTGGCGGAAGGGTGAAATATTATAAGATTCGTTAAAATTCCTGTTTTGTTATCTGAAGCTTGTCATGAGCAAATCGATGAGAGTGTAAAAAAAACAAAAACAAAAAACAAAACAAAACAGGAGATCAATTAATTCGATTCGATTCGTAAAGTTGTGATTTGTCCGCTCAGATTCGACAAAATTCGGCTCCAGCGACTTCTGAGCTGAGAAGTATCGTTGATTGGAGAAGAAAACCAATACATTTTATACAAGTTAGCGTGTCAATTAGTTATGACTTTTTTCTTTAGACCTATCAGCAAGTTGTCACCTGTTATTAGTGTAGTTATGACGGCTATAACAAAAGATACCATGTAAAGTCCTGCCGTAAATCTAAATCCAATGTTTTATATCCATAAGTGTAGATGTTGAAGCCGTTCTCTACACGTAAACCTTTCCGGATTCATCAATTTACTCTCTGAAGAAAGTAAAATTAAATGATATTTGTTGTCCGCCATTGACTAGAAATGTTATCTTCGTATTGCTGTCTGTAATTAATATAAAAGAATCGTCTTGCCTTTGAAGCATAATCAAGTCTCGTAGACAAAAACTGTGGGTATATTCTTTTCTCTGGGACTCATAACTGTATGGGGTGGGGCACCTAGTAGATCGTTGGTCGAACCTTCTGTACTACAAGCAAATATTGCTATCTGTGTTTTATTTTCCCTTAAACAGTTGTCTACTTCTGGAAGGACGATGATGAAATCGTGTTTTCATTTGTTCCGTATGTGCTGTCAACTCTTCCATTTATTTTACAAGCTTTTTTTTCTCAGCGTGTAGTTGGGCTTACTTCATCGTTGTCGTCCAGAAACCATGCGCCCAAGACTAGCTGATTCATTAGCATGGTATTCATTTACTTGTCCGCCATATTTGTCAACTGTTCCATTTATTTTACAAGCTTTTTTTTCTCAGCGTGTAGTTGGTCTTACTTCATCGTTGTCGTCCAGAAAACCTGCGCCCAAGACTAGCTGATCCTTTAGCATGGTATTCATTACCTTGTCCGGCATATCTGTCAAGTTTTCTAGGTGTTCATCTCCCTCGGAGTTTTAAAATATTTGTCACTACTGAAGCAATCTTTTTAGGAACATGAGCCCTATATAGCTATCGACTAAGCTGGTTATTGGCCAAAATTTAGAGGCGTCAAATAAACTGAGAAGTTTTTCTAATGTCTCAGTTTCCAGCCATTTCATATGTATTATTCCCACCTTTTATCGTAAGGTTTTCTTTGAGGTGGTTTTGTTAGTCGATATTTATCCGTGCGCTCACGTACCAACAGAATGTCGCACAGGGTCGAAGTTTAAGTTGGGTTTTTCGGCAGGTGATTTTGTTAGTACATCTCTGTAGATAATCAGCTACTTCGAAAAAGAGTTAGTGTTTTGTGTGCGATCTGCCGAAGAAAAATTGCTAAAAAGTAGTTAGCAAGAAAAATCTACTTTAAGGACCAGAATATATGCTAATGTTCTTCCCTCCCCTGAATGCCGTGACCAATCAGAAAATTCTCTCGGTGAACAGAAGTCGTTGTTTTTCCGTTTATGTGAACATATTTGATTTCCTGAGCTTGGTGGACGAACTCGCGTTTTTGCTGGTAAGAAGTGAAGGTTGGATGTGTGACCCCATTTTGTCTTTTCTACGTTGCCTGTTGAACTGTTACGACGGACTATCGTTTGAACTGTGATTTGGCTACAATTTTGCGGTCGAGAGACAGAAGAAATCTATTGAAGACGTTTATTGCTACTATAAGTTGACTGTTTCTTTTCTTGTCAACTCCAACCTCCAACAAACGCGACTGTCTCCTGTAGTAGTAATGCGACAACACACGTGAAGTTTTATAGTTGTCGATTGTTTGAGAAAAAAACGTAAAATTGTTGAAAGTGGCTTCTAACGCACGTGTCGGAAATCACATAATAAATTTTGTAACATTCGTTGCTTTTCCGAAATTTGCCGTTCTTTCTGCGGTAGACTGGTTGCTAACCAAAGTTATAGGACACTATCCTGCTTTTTAACCCATAACTGGAGGGAGAAGAGATGCATTCATACCTTTCCTAAGGGTATTTGTGCGTAGGTATATATAACAAATCCAACTGGAATTCGAACTCGGCTCTCCTATTTCTTCTATCTAGTCGTTATCCATCACAGTACAATGCACATAGTATTGTGCGAGCCATTAACCAGAAATTTTCTACTGTTTTAAAAATTAAAATGTTCTGTGATTTACATTTTTAACAACGGCGCTGAGAGTCGAAGGGTTAAAGAAAGTGATGGCCCATTAGCAGTTCGAATAGCAGCGGCAGGTCAGATAATAACAGTTTTGCTGATAGAGGCCCGCATGTATATTCAGTTTTTCTAAGACAAGCAAAATTCGTAGACACGGTCGCATTCAGTTTGCGTAGCGAGTAGTCAATGTTAAATTAAATAGACTTGACCCCCGGTTATAGCGAATTTTATCTTGATATTATTTTTGCAAATGTGTATTATTAACTGGCAAGCTTTTGTGAACAATCCCTTACGTTCGTATACCGCCAGATTACAATAAAAAAAAAATTGCGTTTTTTGTTCGTAAGTCAGGTCACCAGCGAAATGCATTAGATATATACCATGGAGCTACGTATACAATCTATAAACTGTTTTCAACTAAAAAGAAAGAAAGCAAACAGAAAACCGTTTGTGATAGTTTAAAAAATATTTATTCTATAAAATTAAGAAATAAAACACTTGGGAAACTTTTGGAAACAATAGAATCCTATTTCAAATATCTACATTTCTAAAACAAAAGGTTTCATAACTGACCAGCTGTAGAGAAACGCTTTTCTGATAGGGTCGGTAGCCCTATACGAAGGCGAAGGAAAAGAAGAGAGAAATTCTTTAAAAAGAGCATTGATTTCTAAGGTGTTAGTTGGCTTCTGCTGCAGCATATATCCTCTACAGTCAATCGTCTGTGTGCTGCTGATGCTGCACTATAAAGTCACCATATCCCATTTTGATATATCTGAGAAAATCCTAAAAGTTATCACCTTTACTTTATAAGAGAACAATTACTGTTGAGTTTTCTTATTGTTTTTTTAATACCAACAAGAAAATATGGCGAATGATTTTTCAAAGCAAAAGTATCTACTTAAATATTATTCGGACTATTGTCTCCATCTTTGTTGCCATATTTATCCCAACGTTTCGGCCGTTGTACGCTCTGGCCTTCTTCAGATCGTTGGAATGTCAAACTGAACCCTTTATTTCGCTCACTGGGGTAGACTGTTCTAGTTCCACGTGTCATGTCTAATGGATGTCAGTTATCAGTTATCTCCTGTTAATTTATCTCTGAAAGTTCTCCTTAACGAGGTATTGAACTCACACTCTTTCACTGGATCTAACTAACGCCTTTATCCACTGTGCAATGTGTCCTTGAGGACAAAGATGAGGACAATAGTCCGAATAATGTAAATAATGTACATAATACCTCATCTCAGAAATATAGACAGATACTGAAGGGCCGAAACGTTGTGATAAATATGGCAACAAAGATGAAGACAATAGTCCGAATAATGTAAATAATGTACATAATACCTCATCTCAGAAATATAGACAGATACTGAAGGGCCGAAACGTTGTGATAAATATGGCAACAAAGATGAAGACAATAGTCCGAATAATGTAAATAATGTACATAATACCTCATCTCAGAAATATAGACAGATACTGAAGGGCCGAAACGTTGTGATAAATATGGCAACAAAGATGAAGACAATAGTCCGAATAATGTAAATAGTGTACATAATACCTCATCTCAGAAAAATAGACAGATATCTACTTTAATATTCTTTCTTCCTCGCCTGCTAGTCAGATGTAATTGGTACATGAAAAATTTAGATCAATACCTATGTTTACCAAAATTATCTTCTTTACTATTCTTGATTTACGTTATAGCTAGAGCCAAATAAAATTATATACTTTGTTAACTTTATACTGGTTACTTTAATATAATAATAATAATGATGATGATGATGATAAGTATCATTTTGTATTTATAGTTGCACAAGAAACAAAATCAAAATTTCATGAGCAATGAAACAACTATTGGCTAATGTACCTAAATCTATAGTCAGTTCTTCATTTGGTTTACTATGATGGGTGACAGCTGACCTACCTCAAATGGAATTTTTTTTCCAATGAGAATATTATATCTTGCATCATCTGCAAAACATAGACATTTGTGTCTGTTAAATGAAGACATTTTATTCTCGTCAGTATGGTTTCAAATGATTCTAGATTTATCACATAAGTAGCCATTTGTTTTTTAATCATCCCCAAGCAAGGCTATGATACCACTAGGATGTAAGTGGTTATAGGGAGTGAAAGAGAATGAGAAAGCTTGAGCGAGGAGAAGTGAGGAGAATAAAGGAACATGATTCGGGAAGACAGAAGATGGCGATTGACGTTGCATTTAAATTTTTGAAGATTAAATATAGTAGAGAAGAAGAAATCGGGAGTTCCACAGGCTGGAAGTGCTAGAAAAGAAACTATTAGAATAGAAAATACTTCATCTAGCTAGTTCAGCAGTAAAACGTTTGAGACCTAGTTGCCAAACCAGTATCACGCTTAAATTCATGCAGTCGAGAACAGCCCATCAGAACAATTGCCATGAAAATATTCGTAGAAAAAACAAAGGGAAGCTACGTCACGTGACGGAAGTCGAGATGCCATGTCAGGATCGATTACATTATAGACCCTTTTTTGAATTTTGCCAAGAATATTGAGGTATATAATAGGAGCAGCAGACCACCAGTATTCAATGCACGGACGAATTGTAGATAGTCGCTTAGCAAAGGTGGGTTGACGAGATGTATTCCCTTTCACCAGTCTGGTCAAGAAACTCTTCCAACTACCCTCACACACAGTTTATCCGTGACTTATTGGACACGTGTGTTGATGCAGGCCGCGGACCAGTACAGTTCCGCATCCTAACTCAATTGAGTAAAGCAGGGTCGATCGCTTCGCTGCAAAGTTACTACCAGTGACGATACATCCCCATAGAACCTGTCATATAAACAGAATACCAACATATGAATTAAATAAAAATATCAGCTAAGCAATAAAATTCGCTCAGCAATGTGATTGATCTTCATCTAGCATCTCGTTTACAGTCGCTCTCTCACAGACGTGCCGTCGACCCCCTCTGTCTTTTCTATAAATGCTTTCACGGTAACTGCCCTGACGAGCTACTTTTGCTAGTTCCCAAACTATATGAATTTAAATGTGCTACTAGGTGGGCATCTCGGTCCCACCCTTTCACTGTTGAAACGGTTAAATGTAGCCATCTCTTCTACTTTAATAGCTTCATGTCTCGCACTTCACATTTATGGATCTCTCTTCTTCTTACTTGTTCCCTGATAGCTATAATCTCCAACTATTCAAATGCAATGTCAGTCGACATCTCCAGATGCTTTGATCTATTCCCCGTTCTTCTCTTCATCCTTTCCTCTCTCTCGCCCTCTTTACTCTTGTTCCCACTCTCTCTCACTGTAACCCCTTGAGTGCTAGTGGCGCTCCCACCTTGCTTGGGGTGAAATGCTTATAAAAAACTTAATTATGAATTTATGGGGACATTTGTTATTGAGCTGGATGTCACCTTATAGGGATGTAGCAGAGACAAATGTTTTTGTGGGGACCAAAAAAATTAGAATTTAAAAATTAGAATTTAGCCTTAGGCTGCCAACGGCAAAAATAAAAATTAAAAATTTCCAGTACCTTTGATAGTTTTTTTTCTTTCTTGTAATTCTTTCTTCATTGTATTTTGTAAAAATAAAACCCTGTAAAAATTCTACAATTGGTAAAATTTGTGGGTAGCCCTGCATTAAAATGTGACAAAATAACTAGTCACATGTCATGCGTTAAAAATCGAAAGTTGGAAAGATTTACAACAGTTATTTAAAATTCTAATGTAATTGTAATCGATACGCTGTTTTCTCAAAGTAGTAAGTGGGCGAAGGCGAAGGCCAAATCCTACCGGTGTCAGTGTGTGTCCGAGGAAGGGCAATAATAAATGACTTTGGCAATGCATATGTTGAATTTATTTTTAAATAGACGTAAAAATATAATTATCAAATAGACGTTGCATTCTACTCTAATTCGTAGTGCTTACGGTCACATCCTGTTGAAACACCAGTTTCTGTATGATCACCGAAATTAAGCAACGTCGAGCCAGGTTAGTACCTAGTTGGCTGACCACTTGAGAATAGCAGGTGCTGTAAGCTTGGATGCGCGGTTGGTGTAATAAATAATAGCTCGGAATTGTTAATCGGAGAACCGAGTTCCAATTCCCATTGGGTTCATTATATTAACTTACATGCAAATACTCTTGGGAAAAGTATGAATCCACCTCTTCTTCCCCCAGCTATGGGTTAATTTGTATAACTTGTATTACTAAACCATTATTATCTCAAAAAAATTCTTAGAATCTAAAAATATTTTTGACTGTCTTTAAATAACCTGCAAAGGGTTGATAAGCCGTAGAAACCGAGTCAATGATTTAAATATGAGCAACACAAGTATGTTTTTGAGATTTATTTCCATTCTCTTTAATATATATATATGAAAACTACCATGACCACAAAGTGAGGTATCAGTTTATATACTGATTGTAATATAGAATTATATCCCCCACTTTATGTCCACATTATAGTTTATCAAATTCTGATTAGGCCTCTTTTCCCCAAGCTATGAGTTAATTAGTAAGACTTGTATCGCTAAACCATTATTATCTCAAAAAAAAAAAAAAAAAATAGAATCTAAAATATTTTATGATTTTAAATAACCTACAAAGGGTTGATAAATCTGCTGTAACCTAAAAAAGGCTACTGAATGAGGAATAACCAAAACGTAGGTTGGAAATGAAATGGTAATTATTATAACATCAACAAAATACAATACTCGCCAGCGGCATGAAGTAGGTAAACCACTGCTAGTGGTGGACTACTTAGACAGCATATTATCCCTACTTACAATAGTGTCCAACGTATTTATGAGGACGGGGACATACTCATTAGTGTTCATAGGCACGGTATATAACAATCTTTTAAATTCTTTGAGGTTTCTCTCATGTATTCCTTGTGGCAATTGTGACAGGTGATAGTAAATTCCTCCAAGTTTTAGCTTATTTTTGTATTCTTCAAGTCTCTTACTGATTTAGAAGTAGCTGTTTGTGGATATACATATATACTCTCTCTCTCTCTCTCACACACACACACACACTCATGAGCGTTATGAAAATTGTTTGGCCTAACCAACCTCCTAAAGTCTAATCAATTGAACAAATATTAAAATCATCAAAATTTTAAGGCTTGTTGTAATATAGAAAAAGTTACTGAATGAGAAATAACCAAAACGGAGGTTGGAAATGAAATGATAATCTTTATAACATCAATAAAATACAATACTCACGAGCGAAGTGAAGTAGGTAAACCACTGCTAGTGATGGATTACTTAAACAGTATATTACCCCGACTTGCAATAGTGTCCAACGTATTTATGAGGATTGGGGCATATCCATTAGTACTTATAGGTACGGTATATAACAAAACCGTAATAAATGAATTAATTAATCACGAGTGGAAAATAAACAAGATAACATAAAGTAGATAACATAAATTATACAAAAACCTGAATATGAATTCTATTCTTGTTCTGATGTTTGTATGATAAAGGATGGCATTTTAAGTAGATTGCACCATACAATCATGTTGATATCCAAATGCTGACAAATAAAGTTCAGATTTCCTTATTGAGATTGTAATGACTACTACGACGTTTGACACGCTTACAAACATGCTTTTGTTAAAAAATCACCGATTGGTTAATTTTTCATCCAATCATATATTTTTTGTGTTCGTTCAAATTACTCCCGCCTTTATTCCTGGATCCTACCAGTAGTTATAAAAGCAACGTTTCGTTCCAAAAATAGACAGTAGAATTCAACAACTCACACGCGTCTACACAGGCTATCGATTCTACTCACTGCGCACACACAGACACAGAACTTGAATTACATTTCGCCATCAGTTCTCTGTGAACAAGCCAAGTTACAAAACAACAGTTATACAAATAACACACAACTGAATTAACTGTATGTTCTTCTGAATGCAACATTCTATTTCCACATAGAACTTTGAATATTTTATTCAAGAAACATCTTTAATTACATTTTATCTTATTCAAGCTAACAGATAAAGCGAAACTACTTTTTTTCTCCTTAATATTCACGCATTACAAAAATTGCTTTGTATTTGTTGATTTTAATATGTATTTTTATCGTTGAAACAAAAATCGGTTTTTCATTGTTTTTCCTTGATTTCAGAAAATGTATAAATGTTAAATGCTCTTCAACACGCAGCCACATTAATCTTTTCAACATAAGCAGCATTTACAAGATCCCTTTTTTTATAAGTCTCATAAATGGTTAATTTTATGGGGTTCAGATTCTTTATTTTTATTGGTTGAAAACTATTTTCTTTTCTGCTGATTATGTTTTCATGTTGTTGGAATTGCTATGAGTTTGAATTTGTTATCAGAAGTTAGTTTACGGGCATGTTCACCAAATTAATCCACAATAATATAGAAATTCAATAGAGTATAGACATTCAAAAACGAATCAACCACAAGGCAATTGAGTAAGAAACACCGATTATGAGATTTCAATAAAAACAAAATGCATTTATGTATAATTAATATACAATTTGAAAACTTGTAGTTTGATAATCCAAGAAACTGACCATTGATAAATTGGGTTTCTTATTGATTTACAGTTCAAAATTGTTCAAGTGTTTAAGAACTGGTCAAACAGAATTAAGTGGAAAATATTATTTATACAGAAATTTGTGTAGTTTGTATGCGTGAATAAAGTAGGAGTTTAATTCTGTAAATTCTCCAGAGTTGTTTACCTTGGATTGTTTAGATATTTGATTGAATATTTACGAATACTTGTCAGTAGTGAGTTATTATCACTTTTTTTTTTAGTATTGCAAGAAAAATTGTTCCCGGCAGAGCGAAATGCTGCGTATGTTGAGTCAGAGAAATTTGCGCGGCAAATTTGTAGCTGGTTATGATTTTTACAGGCGTGGATTTGTTTGGCACTTCTTCAGGATGAAATTCTGACTGCCTGAATCGATCTGAACGCTTCCTCTTTATTTTGTTCTGGAAGTAGGAATCGGCTCCGAAAGGCGCGAAATGATATTTTGCGTGAATTTGCTACAGTTTGAGCCAATGAAAAGTCTAGTTCAATGGAACTAGGGTGTTGATTGGTTAATAGGTAATTTTGTGGTAGAGTGTATTATTCCGGAGGGGTGAAAAGGTATGTATGGACTATTCCATCAATGTCTTCTGACAAAGATTTACGTTTTGATCCTAATTTCTTTGTCTTTTTTTTTTCTTTCTTTTTTTTTTTACAAATGTAAATATTAGCCTTTATAATCTCGAAGTAAAATGGATGCGTTTTCCCCCCCGAAATGAATGCAAAAACTCACTACCAATGCAATTATCCGAGTCATACGAAATTTTCCGTATTTATTCAGTAAATCTATGAATTGTATACGTCAGAGGTTAATTTATTAGAAAACGTTGTGAAAATATTGGGAGGTCAGTTTCACACTTTTCGATAATATCGTGTTTACTTTTTTTAATTTTTAGGGTATGTTCGCGTGAAATCTTTTGCACTTATATAAAGAAAATTCTCTGAAAATTTTATTTCAGTAAAACTAAAAGATTTATGCAATATCAAGTGTGAACATACTGAAAACTCGCCCCTAGCCATACAAATCTCAAAAGATATTTTTTGAGATATGGTGCTTCTTAATTTTAGAATAGATTGTCCATGAAAAAAAAAATTAAACATAAATTTTATTTTTTAAAATTACTTTCAATTTTTCATTGCGATTTTAAAATCCCCCCTTACTGTTTAGTGTTTAATAAAGACTTGTTTGAAGAATTAAAAAACGTAAAGTTTAAGACCATTTTGGAGTGTCAAACTTTTTAAAAGAATTTTTTCTTTCATTTTTAGAAATTGTTAGTTTATCTTTTGTATGGATGTTTAAAAAGGAAATAATTCTGAATTACCGCCTTTAACTAACTAACTACTCTTCCCTATCAGAAGAGTAATAAGATATATGATAATTCAATAACTCTAAAATTCAGAATAATTATTAAAAAAAACAACTCACCATGTGCCCATAAATATTTTATGGCATCAAAAACGAAAGAAAATAATCAAAAAAGTAAAAGAAATGAATTAAACTCAAAAGTATCATTTCACTAGTTTTTAATTATTTTTCATTTTTATATTTCTAATGTTGTAGAAAAATAAAATTATTCATTAAATTCAGTTGCATAAAAGCGTACAGAATAAAAAATTGTATTCTTAAACTATTGCTTATATATTTTTAAAGAATAAAAAATTCGGCCTAAATTACATAAGAGAATGTGCATTTTTAATGACAGCAGTTTCTGCAGATTATAATGTATCTTTGAAGATCTTCAAAAAACTATCAAAGTACAAGGACCCTGAAATGGAAATCTCAAAAATGTGGCACATGAGGACATCAATAATTCCAGTTGTTGTTGGAGCCCTCAGATTGATTGGAAAAAGTTCTGATAGACTCATTGAAGGGATTACTGGTAGACCATGCCTTAAAGAAATACAGAAAAATTGCACTCACTATAACAGTTCACACACTACGAATACCTACTTCTCACTCCGAGCCGATTTTACACCAACCACACATCCGGATACATGGAAGGGAATGTGGGTGGTTTGCTTCAAAGTGCAAAGTGCTATGGCGAGTCGTAGCCGTGACGTT
This sequence comes from Acanthosepion lycidas, assembly GCA_963932145.1. Lineage (NCBI taxonomy): Eukaryota > Metazoa > Mollusca > Cephalopoda > Sepiida > Sepiidae > Acanthosepion > Acanthosepion lycidas. Next base: position 55,431,620 of record OZ010616.1, read on the forward strand.
TAGACCTAGCGGAACCAAGGAATGTAGTTCGTCCGAGCACTTTCCATGGTAGTATCTATAGAGCAGTGAGAGACTCTCCACATCCCCCCTGAGAGAGAGAGAGAGAGAGAGAGAGAGAGAGGTGTTGGAGGATGGAAAATAATTCATCACCCACAAGGACTCGGAGGCGCTTTTGAACTGATTTTAGTGATCGTGGAAACATCCTCTTGAGAGTCTGGGGCAGTGGTTCCCAAGAGGAAGCTCTTCGAGTGGAAAAGGATGTGAATGGTTTCCTTCAAAGTGCAAAGTGGCATGGCGAGTCGTAGCAGTGAAGGTCAGACCTAACTGAACCAAGGAATATAGTTCGTCTGAGCACTTTCCATGGTAGCAGTGTAAAAAGCAGTCCCCCCATGCCACCGCTTTTATTGTAACGTTCTTCACTTCGATAATGTTTATTGTTTTAAAAAGCGATGATAAGAACAATAATAATTCCTACAAATGAAAGTGAGTTTATACATTTTGCTTTGTTCTTAAGAATTGATGACAAAATTATAAACACTATTTATGTATTAATTGTTTTGTTTTTTTTTTGCTCTATTTATTAATTATATTATTTATTGGAATGTTTGGCAAGACATCGCCAATTGATTCGAAAAATGGTGAATAATAAGCATTTACTCATAGATTCACATAGTTTGTAGTAGGATTAGGTAGTATAACACCATACGAAAATATAGACTTTCCTCTTTACTAAGTGAGTGGCAAAGAAAACTCTCTCTCCCTTTCTTCTATATATTTCCTTTCCTTTCCTCCCTTCTATTGTTTCTCTCCTCGGTAACGGACATGAACCCCGACTTAGTTTATGTGGGTCAGTGAACGTCATAAAAAAAAATCAGCCAATGACAACACATCTCACCAAAAATCAAACGGGAAACACAGATGTGTCAACCCCAATAAAAAGAAGAAAACCACGTACAAGACGCAGTGGAGAGGAACTTGATTCGAGGTAGCAGTTCGAGACGCAAGGGTTGGAGATTCATCGGCTGTGAGTTTGACCTGACGTACAACTCCAGAGAAAGAAGAGAAGATGAATGCAACGAATTATTTTTTGTCAACTAGAAGGAACACAACAACCCTATATGAACTCTCAAATCACAAAAAAGAAGAACTATGACGATAGTCAACCATTTTAAACAATGTAAGGAAATGGAGTCAACAATAAATGGTACTATAGACAGTAAATTTGGCCTTTACTTCATCTCTATCTACAAGTATATAAGTTTAATAATTTTGTAAATGTTTATAAATTTATGAATAAAACTTTCATATTTATTTCTTTATATATTGATAAATGATAAATTTTGCGTTGTATTTGTTTTTATTTAATTGTATTAGTTTTTAATGTCGTAAATATAAAATTATTCTTTTAAATAAAGAATCTAATGAATAGTGTTTAATATTTTTGTTGTATATTCTCAATATACCACCTAGCAAATATATCTTTAACCTGCCGATAATATTGGCTCTAGACGTGGCATTTTTATATACCTTAAAAAATAATTAATTAATTACTACCAAGTATCGATCATTACTCAATGCAAAGCTGCAAGTTCAACTCGTTTTAACAATTTCTCTGGTTATAGTGTTCTAAAATTTCATGAGGATTCAAATGGTGATGGTGATTGCAAGAAGAATATCTTTTGACAAGATCCTCATTTTCATGGGATATTCTTAGCCACCATACCGAGGCAATAGCTTGTCTATTATATTTATTTAGGTCTGTATAATCAATGTATATTGCTTGTAAAGTTTTAGTCTTAAGTGATCCAGGTATTGCTATACAGTCCTAACAAAATAAGAAATTCTGTTATACTGGTAACTCATTGACATATTTTAATAATTTAGAATAATTTAATCCATTCCTTCAGCATAGTCCATTCTTTCAGCCTGAAATAATTTAATTAATTCTTTCAGCCTTTGTTCTTCTTTTTTTTTTTTTTTTGGCCACACGTATATTATCAGATATGTCGAATCGACCGGAAATTTCCATCTCAAGAGTTAGTAGTCGAATGACCAAAATCAGTTATTTACGCATAGGTTCCGATTGGCACTTCCGGTAGCGTTGAAAATATTCAAAATATAATATAAATTATTAATCGACCGATGACAGCATTTCTTTCGCGTTTTCGAGGGATTTTTTGTGAGCCAGCACCTGCTTAAGGAAAGCTCTAAATACAGACCATAAAGCAAGCAAGGGGAAGTTGGCGAATGGATTCCACGTTGTCAACTCGACCGTTTTACTAATCTATTGACACATTTCACGCTTCTCTAATGTAGATTCAACAATGGATCTAAGGTATGAACTTTCCCTCCTAAAAGGGGTTTTATTAAACACACGTCAATGTATGCCTTGTTTATGAATTTTTCTCCTTTCAAGTTATTTTATTAAACACAATGTATGTCTGGTCTGTGAACTTTCAAACACATCTCAATGTGTGTTTTATCTTGGAACTTTTCCATTTTCATGGATTTTATTAAACACACCGCAACGTTTGTCTTTGTACTTTTCCATTTTCATGTATTTTACTAAACACACCTGAAAATGTGTCTTTGTACCTTTCCATTTATTATTTTTATTTAAACACACCCATTTGTGTGTATGTAACATTCTCCTTTCAAAGGTTTTTTTATTGAACACACCTATGTGACACTGGCAAACGGAAAGAAAAGGGTTAAGTTAAAAAAATATAAGCTTAGAGCAAGACGAAAAGGGTTAAAGAATAGAAAGATAGACAGACTGAGAGAAAGAATCGAGATTTCTTTTCATTTTAAAAGTCTGTTTATTTTTAAGCAAACACGGTTTGAAGAAAACGACTTTGTTATTTTGATAGTGCCAAGAAGACCATCCGGAGGAAGCTGGGATGACAGATGATTGATAGCGCTGCTTAAAGTGGGACTTACAAAAACATGTCTCCTGATTGCACAAGAGATCAATTGAGATAATATTTGCTAATTTGTAAACACAAGACGAGAAAATAGAATTTCTTTATGTAAGGACCCAACCCTGGGTTCTTAAAGTGCAATAACCCTAACAGGATGAGAGACCGGTGGAAGCAGCTGGTAAATTTCTGATTTTATGAGCAAGACCAGTCTGAGAAAATTTACTGACGGGAAATTAAAATGATAATTCTAATTAATGACCAAAAACTAAACCACGCTAAGCGGGTTGAGAGCCAGATTCGTCAAATGGACAACCAAGGTGACAAGCAAAAATGAAATACTAAGAGTGGAGGAGGAAGACGGAGGAATTATCTACGCCCATTGGGAGGTGTTGGTACAAAGCACAAATAAGAGAAGGAAGGAGTTATCGAGGCAGATCGATACTCTTTGACCGCTACCAATAGGAAAAGGTATCTCTCTAAATTTGGAGATATAACTAATTTTCCAGAGCCAAAAAACAAACGGGCTCTTTTAGTAAGATAGGGGAAATACCGAGTCTCCTAACCACGTCGACCCCATACCAGTTTTGGGTGAAAGTCAATATAAGAACACAGAAGCGAGCAAGCCAGTAGTTCCAGAGACACCAGTTCCGACGTGCAGACGACGAGAGACGACTACACTGTGAAATCCCACGTGACTTGCTGCCAGAGAACCTTCGACTTAGGCCTTGTTCCCAACTTAGCTAAATTGAGAAAAGTGTCACGACAGAATTCAAAGTGGAAATGGTTAATACTTCTATACCAAGAACTAATATTTCTGTACAAAGAACGATATAAACCACATAGAAATAGACCCTGAAGAAACGCCTGTCTTCTGTTTATTTCGCCTGCAAGCATTTTTTTTTTATTTTTCCTTTGTGACATAGCTTCCTTTTACATGTGAACTTATCCTTCTTTTCAATGGTCTTATTATATTCACCATATGATGTATAAAATATCCAAATGAATTGTTATTTGTTGATAACCAAATCTTTATTTTAAATTCACTTGTTTTGCTTCACCATTGTGTTGTACGCTGGTTTAAGATTCCTTTATTCTGGACAGTACCCAGAATAATTAGTAATCGCTGCCATTATCTTATACGAGTAAGCCCCAACAACCAAACACATTCAGCGCCCCATAAATCAACTAGTAACTGCTCCTGAGAAAGTCAACACTCGCAACGGATGTATTACTTCTTGAATAATTTTGTCAGCAAATGTAGTATTTCTGATCACACAAAGTGTTCTGTCTGATGCCATCCTGGTTTCTACTAATCTATGTATAAGTCTACGTCTTTACTTGTATTACTATCCGTTTTATTTCAGGGGCTGCAGAAATGCTACTAGGAGTCATTTATTACGTATATGTTTTGTTATTGAATATGTGAAGTTTAGCGATCAAAATATGTATGTCACGCTTATTTTCATGACCAAAAATAGATATTACATAGGCTGAAACGGAACCAATGAAAATTGCTCACAGGAAAGTATATAAGTCAGTAGCGAGCCATTTCTCCTTTTTTCGGTTTTATCTCCCGACATTTATAACGAGTCTCGACCTTTTTCATCAGTACGTTACTGTAGAAAGACATCGTATTGACGTCCCATAATGCATATAAAATTTATTTTTATTTTTAAAATGTTAGTCTTAAATAAATGTGTAATTATCTAGGTGTTGTTTTTTTTTTTTTTTGTACACTTTCTTTTAAGAGAAGTGTATTTTTAAGAAGGCCAGACGGTTTGTGTCAAAAATTGTTACACTTGTAAATCTTTTTCGGCTCAGCAGTTAAAAACCACTAAGATTGTGAAGGGTCTGTTTCAAGTTTATGGAAAATTATTTTTTCGCATAAACTGACCAATGAGAAATGTGGTCACATTTTATTGTAAAACCCGAATGGGGAACTTCTGTGAGCATAATTTCGGAATAGATACAACTCAGATCAATGGACGGAGAAGACTTTTTGACAGCAAGGAGACAAGGTAAACTGAATTCAAAGATCAGAAGGCATTTGACATCAAGAAGAGGGACAACAGGAAGGAACAAGGTTACAAGCCCCAGCTGTAGAGAAACTAAAGAATTTTGAAGTTCAACTGAACATTCTCCTGCCGTTGGACAACAAAGAATGAAAAGAATTCTAAGAAATTTTCCCAGATACGAACAGTGTGAATATAAAAGGGATTTTTCTAAAATTACTATGTCCCAGAGACGATCGTGGGGCCAATAAAAGTTGTTGTTTTTTTTTTTTTCTGAAAGGTGGTTGTATATTTGTTTTTCTGTCTTCTTGAATTGTTTTCTTTTTTATCATTGAATCTTTTACTAAAATGTAACTCCATTCTAATGATAATCCTTTTTCAAAACATTAGAAATTTGTTATCCTGCCTTAATTGCCGCACAAAAGGACATTTTTGTGCAAATTTTGTATTTGTACTTTTGTGTCTTGTGTAATAAATATTTTTGCTTCAAAATTTTACTCAGTGGTTGAGTTTTATTTTGTTATTTGCGCCTATTTTGTCCTCGATGAAAAGAGAAGCATATGTTCTCTTTTCCCTTTCTATTTCTATTAGGTTGGTGCAAAAATAATGACGTAATAATGTCATTTTTTGACGTTAAAAAATACGTCAAAAAACGACATTATTACGTCATTATTTTTGCACCAATCTAATACCAGCCAGGTTTTTGTATTTGGCACAAGAGCTAATATTTGATAGGGAGTTAATGTTTTTATAAGCAGCCTTTACAACAAGGACATATTTTTTCGCCGTGAAAAAAAGATTCATGCAATTGTAATTTTCAGGTAGGGACATTTTAAAGACCAACCACACTTGTAAATTTCTTTCTTATTATTTATTTCCTTATACATTGTTTTTTTGTTTTTTTCTTAATTTATTTCTTAGTTGTATACAGTCTCTCTCTCTCTTTCTCTCCAGATCTGTTTTCTACGACTATTAGGATTAATGGGAGCAGCAGACAATAATATCACATGTTACTTTCAAGCAGCATGACCATGTGTCTTTGTTTGAATGTAGTTTAGGGAGTTATACTTAAAAGCTTTAACTAAGAAAAGATAATACCCGCAATAAATATATCTTGAATCTCATTAATAGTCTTTGGCACCTCAAAGAAGTATTATTTATATTTTGTGTATTTCTTAAAGGTACTTGCGGTCTGTAAGAAGACAAAAGTATTTCAGTCCGTTCCTATCTATCTATCTATCTATCTATCTATCTATCTATCTATCTATCTTTCTCTTGATTTCAATCCGTTCCTATCTATCTATCTATCTATCTATCTATCTATCTATCTATCTATCTATCTATGTATCTGTTCATCTCTCTTTTTCTTGATTTCAGTCCGTTCCTATCTATCTATCTATCTATCTATCTATCTATTCATCTCTCTTTCTCTTGATTTCAATCCGTTCCTATCTATCTATTTATCTATCTATCTATCTGTTCATCTCTCTTTTTCTTGATTTCAGTACGTTCCTATCTAGCTATCTTTGTCTGTTCGCGTGATCTAACTTTTAGATATCTTGATCTTAGGCTTCCTCTTTTTGTATATCTACTGAAAACAGCAGTTACTTAGCATGAAAGGACACGAGGAAAATAAAAATATTATTAATAAGAGAAAGCAATTAAAAAAAGGAATTAAAAAGACAAAAAGATAACGATTGACATTGCATTTACATTTTTGAAAATCAAAGCAAGAAACCGGAAAAGAGTTTCAAAAGCGAGAAGTGCGATAAAAGAAACTGTTAGCGTAAAACTTACGTTTACATCTAACCATTCCAACTGTAAATGATGAGACATAAATGTCAATCTAGTACTGCGCTTAATTTCGTAAAGTCTAGGTACCATAGAGGAAAGCTCATCATAACAATTACCATGAAAGTATTTGTAGAATCGGCACAGTGAAGCTACGTTATGGCAATGGGGAAGTGGCTGAAGCTGAGATGCCAGGTCAAGACCAATAACATTGCAGATTCTCCTTTGTATTTTAAAAGCTGAACCTTTTCAATCAACACATTAACATATGTTGCCATTGTTTTTACTTGGCTAGAACATTCGATTCACGCAAATCTGTCGGTTTGGTAACTTTTCGATTACGCCATCACATTATGTCTAAGGATTCCACTTTTATTTTTTTTTTTTACTTTTGGCAAACTGGAAATTGAATTCTCTTCGCTGTTGTAATGTTGTACGACTTGACATTATCACTTCGACAGATATTCTCAACACCTACATTTTATACACCCACTCTGATCGAATACATTCTTCCCGATTTTCTTCTGTAACAATAACATACTACAAAATGATTTAAACGAATGGATTTTCTGCAAATCTTATATTTTGTTAAACACTGTCCCTAGGGATGTTGTCGGCTATATTGTCTGTACCATACTGCATTTCACATTTTTCTGGGTATATTTCTTTTCCCTTCTTACCATTTCCCCCGTTTCTCCTCTGCTTTTTTAAAATTAATTCACCCATACCAAAGTGATAAGGCCACTAAGACTCAAGGGGTGACTGGAAATGAAAAGAATGAAATAACAGCTTCCCATTATTTTAATAGCTTTTTTCGAGTTTCAAATCTGGACTTAACAGTAAGTAACCGATCAAACAACACTTTGCTTTATAGACCTATTAGAAATCTATCCCTGATTTGTTCATTCTTGTTTGGGGATATTACACTGTTCCGTTTGCAAATATTAATATCAGTTCTCTAGGACAGTGGTCCCTAAACACCGGGCCGTGGACAATTTGGTGCCGAGCCGTGGATCATTTGGTACAGTGTTGCATAGAAAGAATACATTTTTTTCATTTTATTGACTATCGCGATCTTGTTTATTGTGTTTTGTAATGCGCGTGACTGACCCCCACCCCACATACACCGGGTCTGTGGGAAAATTGCCTTGCATGATTCGTTGCGTAAAAAAGGCTGAGGATTGCTGCTCTAGGGTACTGTATCTTTAAACCGAACTTAGCTTTCTCACGGATTAAATTTCCCTTGAGAATAAGATAAACATCCAATTTTACTTAATCCATATTAAAATCCTTCTAAACCTTTTCTTGAAAAATGTAAACGTTTCACAAATATTTTCTGCTTCCGCTCCCATAACAAAATATCCGGATGTGTATTGGTCCCGCGTTACTTCATATAGTTTAGACGATAAACAAAGACTTTCAAACCTCTAACGCCAATTGAATCATTTATGGGATTTAAAAAAAATCAAAGTTATCCATTGAAGTTAATTTGAACATTTTCCTTTTTTCCCCTTAGTAGATAGAAAAAAATCTTTTTGCTTTGGTTTTGCTTTTTTAATCGATTTCACCACATGCAAGACAGTAAAGTCAGGATGTGGAAGAATTAGGAACAGAAACATTAATAATGAGTGGGAAGAGTAAAGAGTAATCAGAACAGTAGATAGTGGTTGATATTGCATTTAAATTATTGCAGATTAAAGTTGGTTAGAAAGCATGAAGCTGAAAGGGAGTTCCATAAGAAAGGCAGTAAAGCCACTAAGACACAAGGGGTTACAGGGTGTGGAAGAATTAGGAACAGAAACATTAATAATGAGTGGGAAGAGGAAAGAGTAATCAGAACAGTAGATAGTGGTTGATATTGCATTTAAATTATTGCAAATTAAAGTTGGTTGGAAAGCATGAAGCTGAAAGGGAGTTCCATAAGAAAGGCAGTAAAGCCACTAAGACACAAGGGGTTACAGGGTGTGGAAGAATTAGGGACAGAAACATTAATAATGAGCTGGGAGATGAAAGAATAATCAGGAGGACAGTAGATAGCAATTGACATTGCATTAAAACTTTTGCAGATTAAAGTTGGTTGGAAAGCATGGAGCCGGAAAGGACTTCCACAAGCGAGAATTGCGAGAAAGAAGATGTTAGCATAGAATTTACGGCTACATCTAGCCATCTCAACTGTAAATTAATGAGATCTCGTGCTTAAATTCAAAATTCATAAGTACCATAGCGAAGAGCTCATCCGAACAATTACCATGAAAATATTTATGTAAAAGATAGAGAAGACAACCTAATGGCAGTGGAAAGTGACTGAAGCTGAGCTGCCAGATCAAGACCAATATTATTGCTGATTCTTCTTTGGATTTTATCAAGGTGTTCATGGTAAATAGCAGGGGCATTGGATCATACGCAGCAGTAATATTCTAAGCATGGACAATAGGTAGACTTATAGATGTGTAAGAGAGATTTTGGAGACAAAAATTTTCTGGCACGACACAGTGAACCAACTTTCTTAGCAGCTAACCTAGCAATGGACTCAATATAGTCTTTTCTCTTTTTGTCAGCTGAAAACATTAAGCACAACGAGTCACTCCCATTAAGCATGCTGATGGAAGGCAGGTCACTCATATGATTAATAGGAAGCATTTTATCTTTGGGGGCATTATGTTTGTGCAATTAGTGTTCCTTTTTCCCCTCAATTAGATTAATCCACCATTATTGAAAGAGATTGCAAATAAATTTACCTTAACATCCCAACACAAGCATTACTATACCCACGATATGGTAAGAATTTGTCCATGGGTGAAAACAAAAAAGGACGTATAGAATGTAAGGTTGCATGTTGGTGTATTGTAAGTGTGTGGGATCACATGAAAATGATAAAAGAAGCATGCTAAATCTTTGGTTTCTACTACGGACCGAATATTTTATTTAAAAATAAAAACTGCAAAGAAAACAAAATTGTCAATGCATCTTGGGTATGTCCGTTTTTTCACTGGTTCATAAATAAGTTAGGGTAAGTCATAATAAGCATGGTTATAATGGTCGTGCTCAAGTCAGCTTTGCAGTGAATTGGAATGACCAAAGTACTTACTTCATGCGTGAAGCTGAAAAAACATGCCTGAACACTATGCGTTGAGAAGTGGAAGAGATTCTTTTTCTGGTTCGGAATGGTAAGTCATGGTAAGCATATTTATAATGGTCGAGCACATGTCAGCTTTGCGATGAGTTCAAACGACAAAAGTAAAGGTCGTACATATTTCATCCATCGGTCGAGAGGGAAAGTAGATGTTTCCCAACGTGGATGTCTTCATTTGTATCCTTCTACAACTTGGAGTAAGAGGAAGAAAAAATAAAGATGAAAGAATGTTTGTATTTTTATAGAACCCAAACAACACCACCTAATGGGCGTTTGGTGAAGCCAAGTGGGAAAATACAATTTCTAGTTACATTATTACTACTATCATTGGAAAATGTATTTCATTTTTTATTCATTATTATTATTTTATTCATTGGTTTTATTTCATTTTCCTAAATCCATCTATAGATATAAAGGAAAACACATTATCTGTTTAATTACAGCACTTTACTACTACAATAGTTTCATCATGCCACCAACACAATACATATTAAAAGAAATAAAAAAAGTAAATTATTTTGATGGTTGACCTGTTCGTAGATTTCATAGGTGATGTGGCTAGATGAGGAAAATTATGGTCTAGAATAGACAGTTTTTTTAATGAATGGGTTTTAACTCGCCAGTTGACTTACAATTTTTTGCCACGTGACGCATTTCGTATTCTTTGACATGTGCATAAATTTTTGCTGAGTCAAGGAAAGATAATTCAGTTTGGTAACAGCACCATATTTAATTCAGTAACGTTTTCATAACGGCTTCGTATCTTTAGTGCCAACTGCAAACGGAAAGGCAACAATACTTAGTACTAGACTACCCGTGACCCGTTGAGTCACTGACAGTTTAAAGAAAGCTGAAATATAAATAATTACTCTACAAGCAATTGGACGAATCAGCAAAGCGGGATTTCGTTGTGTCTGTCTTTAACTTAAATGTATTTTAATTAAAAAATTGTGTTTGCAGACAGTTAAAATAAAAATACTTAGTGTATAAAGAACTCATATTTTTAAATATTATTCTTAAATCAGATTAACTTAAATCATTATGCGCCGGACGGATGGACGGAAGCAATCACAGACTTTTAGTGTTACACAGATAAATTACAAAAAAGATAAGACCAAAAATTGGTAGGAAAAGATGCTGGACTTCACTATCCCATATTAAGCCATACATTATTTTTTTATTATTCCTTTCAACATAAATTCACATTTATTTGAGATCTTTTATGGAAAAGTCTCCAAAAGTTCACATTTCATCAATAGAAATTATAACTAATACTCATATTTAAAATTCAAGTGAGGAGGGAGCAAAGTATTTGTTTCGAAGTTTAAAACATTTACTATGTGAAATGATGCAAAATAATATTTACAGATGTGCGGGTAATGTAACGGATTGACATTCGGAACGAAAAATTGGAGAGCCAAGTTCGAATTCCAGTCAGGTTCGTTACTTTTATTTACGCACAAACATTCTTGGGAAAGGTATGAATCCATCGCTTCTTTCTGCGCCAGCATACTGACTACTATAGCCTTGGTCAGTAACAATTCTAGTGATGCTGACGCGATAAAATCACCTATATCTCTGGGCCATTCTGGGAATGCGACGTACAGTGACTGAAATTCTTCAGTCTCATTCTGCGATAGAAGGAGTATTTTTTTTGGGGGGGGGGCATTGGGTTTCTCTTTCCTCCGAGCACATGCTTCTCGAAATTGGTAAAGCTTTTTTGTCATCTTCGTTCCAGAAACTACCGTCATTTTTTTTCTTGTGTACACATTTGAGTACCATTGACTAAGTCACCTAAAACTAATATGGTTTCGATGCAATCCTAGAGATATTACTGTATCATGAATACCATTTGACAATCGTAACCAATGACCGATTACCACATTGCTGGATTTGCTGCCAAACTGATCATATCCAAGGAATGCTCCGCATGTCACCTCTATTTGAGACACAGCAATAACACCGGCTAAAATAAAAGTTCGTGGCCATGATTATGTCGTTCGATCCCTAGAAAGGAGTCAAGGAATGATAGAACCAAGAAATAGTTTACTGCGGGTGGTATATTGGCCTGAAAACAGATATTGAGTAACAGAAGACAACAACAAACAAAACGAAGACTTGAATAAAATAATATATTGCCAAGTTTATTTTCGTTAAAGAAAATACATGGAGAAAACTCAGGTTATATAGCACTAGACAAAAATATCTCTGTATGTTCATGTAGGGGTGAGAAGAGCGCTGAAGAGTATTGCCCTGAAAAGGACAATTTCGTATTTATTGAAAAATGTTGTCCTGAAAAGGACAGTTTATCGCATATTGTTGCTGCTAGCGAGTATGGCTAGCTGCAGCTGGAGGCCTGCTAGCGATAGCTGGCTGGCTGGAGCGGTGGCCGATGACGATCTGGAGCTGGAGCTGCTACTGCTGCTGATGCTTATGACGATGGTGATGATGGCTGGAAGTGCTGCTGCTGATGATGGCTGGAGCCATGGGCTGGCTGTCTCCTGCTGGAACAGATACTAGGCATCTTGGTTGCGGATTGTTGTTTTTGCCAATTTTTGAGGGTTTTTTTTTATATGCTGAATCAGTTTTACAACACTCCCTGATCCTGGAAAGTGAAGCTTCTTATCCCAGTCGTTTTTTTTTTTAAATGTGGGAGTGCCGACATGATACCACAAGGTATATTAAAAGAGCATGGCCCCTACCATTTCCCCAAGACTGAAAATCCTCAAAAGATAGGTCGAAAAAATTAAAGAAAATTCGTAAGCCTCCCAGAACCTGAATGGTAGCAGCAGCAGCAGCCTGCAAAAAACAAGCAGCAATACCAACAGGTACTCGAATTGCAGCAACCTATCCCTTTCGACCACAAAAAGAAGGAAATTGGAGAGGAAAGCATTTTAAAATAAAAAGACAAAAAAAAAAAAAAAGAAAAACAGAGAGAGAACGATAGGCAGAATTTGACAACCCATGTCAGTTGAACCATCTCTCTCTCTCTCTCTCTCTCTCTCTGCCCATAAAAAGTTACTAATGGTGTGATCGGCAAGTAGCCATTCATACTTCCCCGTCTTTTATGAGAATGTCGGCGTTGCATAAGGAACCAAATACCAACGGAAAATTAAACTATTTCAGAAAGGAAAGGGAATCAAGTTGGAATCAACAGATAGCGTTTTTTTGTTTTTTGTTGTTTTTTTTTTAAAAAAGCACATGTCGACTTGACATTATCCTTAAAATTCATCCTAAACTTAGAAAAACAAAACACTCCATTATAATGACATAGATGACACAATAAATTTCTCATACTCATCACATAGTAGCAGCCATTTCTAGCACTCTTCGGGACAATCAAATAACCTATGGCACGACTCTCTTCTTCTTCTAAATGCCGTGTCTCTTCAAGATGTTAGTGATTATGCCTCTCCACGGTTTCCTGTCTTTTATCGCTCTTAGTAATTTGTTTCTTTTTGCTATCTCTTCTAAATTCTGTTCTGCCATCCATTTACTCAAATTCTCTAGGTAGGTTTTGTGCCTGTTGCCTTCAATATGTCCTGTGAGTATCTGATTCTCCAAGCCTTCTGTCCTCGTCATGTGTCCCATAAATGTCAATTGTCTCTTTTTGTTGTTAAGAATAAATGTTCTTTTTGTTTCTGTTTTCTCTAAAACATCGTCGTTGTTTACATGTTCAGTCCATGGTATTCTCAGCATCCTTCTGTAGAAGCACATTTTTGTTTCTTCAAGTCACTTCTTCATCTGTGAGTAGACTACAATTATTACATTATGTCCAGTACAATGAAGCCCTCTCCATTATCACGTTATAATTACATATGATACTTTTTCATCCCAGTTAAAACGTCTCTCGTCAAAACAGGTTCTACAGATGCTGTCATTTCACAGAATCATAGGATGATATCATACTGTTATTTCTTCACCAAAATGCTCCACTAAACTCTCTTGTCAACAGTTAACAAGTTTTTAATGTTTACTTAAGAAATGAAAGTTTTTGGGCCCTGTGAATATTATGTTCTACTTCGATGGCAGGCAATATTGCGAGATTTTTATGTCTGGTTTTTCTTTTGAATAAACGAGCTAACAGCTAATGTTACTGGTCTGTATTTTGGGCACTTTCTCTCAGCAACTAAATTCTTGCACGGATTTCTGGTGATTTCGGTCAGCGTCTCACTTCAGAGTCAGGTTTGGGCGATTTCTGGACACTTGCTCGCAGCAACTGACCGCAATTCTCTGCAGCGACCACAAATCGCTTTATCATCATCACGCATCTACATATATATAGATTCTCAAAATTAGCTCCACCTTCAAGTAATTTAAACCATTTGGCTCACCTAATCACTAAATCCAAAAGGGGCCAGTTTTCTTTTCCATTATACACAACTATAGGATACAAATCCTATATTATTCCAACAAATGACTAAAAAACACAAAGTAGATTTGCACACCCGCAAAATCGGATCAAAACGACTAAAAACAGATTTCGCAATAAGGTGTGAAATTAATTTTCTGACCAATGAAAGGAGGCGATTTGCTAAACTAAAAAAAAAGATAACGAGCCAGTGTGAAAAAAAGTCAACAATAAATAGAGAGTATCAAGTCAATCACCAGTCAGAAGGGCGCAGAGATCATAGAAGACTGACAGTAAATTCCATTACTGACTCAACCCGACACTAAGAGCCGAAAGTGGATTAGGAAAGGAAAACAACAACAACAACAAATTTACAACTGACTCCAAAACAATTCATAAGTACATTTTCCTTTTATCTTTTATTCCTCATCCACACTCTCTTTTTCAACTTAAATTGATCACCCCTTTTTCCTTTACACCTATACAAAAACAAAAGAAACAGACATTACTCTGCTACTCTGTTGAAAGACAGCGAGCACAGACATTTTTTGTCAAAATCACACTTTGCTTAAACGAACTAAAGCATTAATCCTTTTTACCCTATTCACAAGATAATAAATACACAATGTTCTATTTTCTACAAACGTTACTTATCGTGTTCTTTCTTCTTGAAATTTGCGTTGTATTTTGTGGGCAGGGTATCCCGTATTAAATTCTCCTTTAATCCGGGTACGCTGAACCCCACACAACCATTCATCTTAACTGGCTAAAGTTAGCAAATGACAAGAAAAGAGGTAGTGCTTTTTCTCTTTTTAGCACTATTACCTTATTGAAACTTTATATTCCATCACTGTTTCCTTCCAAAAACCTAAATCCCCACACCTTTGTTTTTTTCTTTACTTTTAATTTTTTCTGAGTAAATAAAATGATTGTTATCTGATTTCCAAAAAATAATTTTTTAAACCTATTTTCTTTTTTTGAAAAAAAAAAGAAGTTATTTTTGTTTCAGTACTTTACTGAATATTTGCCAGCTTCTAAAATCAGTATTCACATAATATTGTCACATATCAAAAACTTTGAGGTATGTTTGCGTCTAGTCATGGTGCTTTTCTAAATATAAAAATATCTTTTATGGAAAATCCTAGCTACCAGAGAATTGGTAATCAATGTTCTCAGAACTTTAATTAGTAAGTCAATATCTCAATAACACAGGTTTCAAAACGAGCGCAACAAACATAACCAATTGTAATTGTTGTAAATGGCCCTGGAAGAAATGGCACACCTACTGTCACAAGATTCATCCACTCGAGCCGAGAGATCACATAATGCGATCAATTCATACTAATTGACCCGACATATTTTCGTGACAATATAACGCTGTCATGGCCTGGTATAAAGCAGATATTTCTCACACTGCTAGACTTGGCTACAATAATGGCAAGAATCATGCAATTGAAGGGTATTTATGAAAAGATTTTTCTAATCATGATCGAATTTCTTCGTTCTAGAGACAGCTTAAAGTAAAATCAATTGTGATAGAAAGAGATTAACTCACATAGATTTTTGCAAAATGTAAATGAACGATGCAAACTCCTGTGTGAAAAAGAGATAGAATTGACTGTCTTTTCTAGATGAGTGATAAAGATATTGGGTTCCTTCTGGAACTCTCTATCTCTCTCTCTCTTGGTTCAGGGTGTCATCATGCGACCAGTTATGACTGTAAGGCAAATGTATCTACTACAGATATAGCAGCAATAGTAAGTCTTGCCAAGATAAATTGACAGAGTGCATACCTGGCAGGCTGCGTTTTTTTAATTCATACTTTTCCTTCTCCTAGGCCGGTTGCCACCTCAAGTCAAGAACCCAGTGTATCCTGGCATTTTCTTTACTGATAACCATTGCACTATCCTTGATCCGCAGGCTCAATTTGCCAACATTTTTTTTTACCATTTTTAATTCTTACTTGCTTTTATGATATTCATCCAATCTCCATCTTGTTCAGGTTGCTTACATTTTTTACCATTTTTAATTCTTACTTATCTGTTTTATCTTCACTGGTTCGTATTGTCCACATTTTTTTTACCATTTTTAATCCTTACTTTGTTATGATCTTTATTCAATCTTCATCAGGTTCAGGTTTCCAAAATCTTTTTTACCATTTTTTCCTAGAATCAGTGCCTTCCTTAGTGTCAAAGCCTTTGATAAATCTATAGACCTAGCGTGCTGTGACGGTAATATTACTGAGATTGTGCTCAGTGAGACGTAGGAATTTGGGGAGTGGATGGTCTTTGTCATCTAATGCTGAATTAGAGGCAAAGATGGAGATGAAGAGGTTCGCCTTATCAGTCAAGGAAGATATCACCTTGGGGCCATTTATAATTATGGGCACAGTCGCTTTACCTCTGTTCATGATTTGGCTGGTGATCTTCCAGAATTCACGGGATCTAATTTGTTTCTTTTCAACCTTGGCATAGATCGTTTGTGCGGAGCTGCACTTGGCGTTTTTAGGACTTTTTTTTGCAGCGACTGCAGTCTGTTCTATATACAGTGAGGGCAGATCTACTTCGTTCCTTGCGATAGATATTGAAGTAGTGGTTTTGTTGAGTTATGACTGTAACGCATTCAGGGGTGAACCAGGGTTGACTGGTTTTGCTGGAATTTCTTTTGGAGTATAAAACTCTCCATTCCAGAAAGGATCCAATCAGTGGCAAGTGCAGCAGTTTTTGAAACAGCATGCTTGAAGAAGGTTAGAAGAGAAGCTCACATCATATAGGATCGAAAGATGTCCAAACCTGCTTTTGCATATGTTATGCGGTCCACCCCTTTTTCTATATAAGTGGACTCTACCAAGTGTACCTGGACTGCTGCCGTTAAATACCCAGAGTTACAGACAGTGAAGGTAATTGGTAGTCGGTAGTCGGATAGTGAGAAAATATACGAACGGAGATAGTGTGAGATAACCTTTTGTAGAAGTCAGTTACAAGCACGTAGACTCTAAGGAAGTCCTACTTTGAGACTGTATATATCTATCTGTATTTGCTACTAACCACGTTCCTGGACTTACTAACAGTATTACTCTTTGTATGATTGTGTAAATACATTTTATTTCTTATATTTGATTATTGCGTTTGTCATTCCTTGGAGACCGAATTCATCTCGGAATCCACAACAACATAAACGAAAAATCATTCTATGAAATGGTACATTAGGAGATGCCTTAGGTTTGACATCAATCTGGACACTGATTATGGAATGGTCTGACATGCCTAGTAGAGATAAAACTTTTGATAGGTATTTATCATGACAGGAGGTTAAGGAGGTCAAGAAAGTACGCCTGATACCCTGTTGTGTCTGTAACCCGGGTAGGTTCTCCGATGATCTGGGTTAGTTCATAGGCGATAGGTCTCTGCAGTATCTGCCTTCAATATTGGTTTTCTTAGAGTGGATTAGCCACTCCTTTATAATTTGAAGATTTGTATTTAAAGAGCATCTATTAGGAAAAGACTTAGAATTTGTTGCATTCTAAATATCTAAAGTTACAGAGTAAAGATCAAAATAGCAGTGATTTAACAATCCTAATCAAACATTCCCATATAATCCCCAAATATGCAACATTTAGAGATATATTGATATTATATATTTGATATAATATTTGAATTCACTGGAAACAAATATCATTTATAACTCTATAATAAAAACTTCCTCAATATGTTTGCAATCAGAAAGTCTGTCATTATCACTGCAAATATGACAAATAAACTTAAATAAGGCCAAAATAAAAAAGTGAATTCTCATTTCTTTGGTAAATTCTATATGTTCAGTTTTAATATTGAAACAAGTTATTAGGTTGGTGCAAAAATAATGACGTAATAATGTCGTTTTTTGACGTAACGTCAAAAAACGACATTATTACGTCATTATTAATATTGTCGTTATTATTACGACATTATTACGTCATTATTAATAATGTCGTTTTTTGACGTAACGTCAAAAAACGACATTATTACGTCATTATTTTTGAACCAACCTAATAATATAAGCATGTACATCTTACAAGCACTTTGTTCTTTTTTTTTAAATCAAACTTATATAGTATTATTTACACTATTTATATTCAGACTATTGTCCTCATTTTTGTTGTTGTTATTACAATGTTTCTGTCATTGTACCTGACGGATTTCCTCAGGTGTATATCAGGGAATTCCGAACTTAACTTTTTATTTAGTCTACAGTTTAGACTGTTTTATCTACTGGTAG
Source organism: Acanthosepion lycidas (assembly GCA_963932145.1). Taxonomy (NCBI): domain Eukaryota; kingdom Metazoa; phylum Mollusca; class Cephalopoda; order Sepiida; family Sepiidae; genus Acanthosepion; species Acanthosepion lycidas. The sequence goes on from OZ010616.1 coordinate 55,450,085, forward strand.
ATTGTTCTCATTTCACTGCTCATGTCTATGGATATTATTTAGTTCTTATTTTTATTTAGTGCCACTCAGTTATTGCTCACCTGTTTCAATTGAGTGGAAGTGCACACTGCTCAACCCAGGGATTGAACCCACTATCACTACGTCACCAAATTTAGAAACCAACACTTTAATCCCTTATCCCATAGGACAATTTTCTGTAGTGAACTTGGAGCCTTAAACCTAACCTACATGCTGATTAAAGTTGCAATTAATGCAACATGAGCAGTGGGACGAGAACAGTTTAATAATAGAACAATAAATAAAAGGTTAGATAAAGGGGGTTCAGTTCAGAATTCCCTATAGGTTACTTAGATCAACATACACCTAACCACTGTGAAAGGAGAATGAAAAAAAGATATTATTATGCATAATAATTTTCAACGGGAACTCGAACTGCCAGAGATTCTTCTGTGTTTCAGAAGAAGCCATATTTAGGATTCCAGATTTAAATGGGCCAGATTTATCTGTGTCACGTGCAAGGACATATTCTGCAAATTGGAAATGGTGAATCCTGGGTTTTTCCAAATTGAAGACTATATCTGGGGAAGATATATTTCCATAGGAAAATGGTGCCATGGGCTTGTAAGCTGCATCATGTGGCTGGGGGAGGCCAAGTTTTGTTCAGTTTGACTCCTGGAAGCTGACTGACTGACTGACCACTTTCATCACATTATGAAGTGACATCACTAATTAGTCATCACATGATCCACATGAATTCATTACAACCAAAGGGAGATAATTGATTTTATATTTCTACAGCTTGATCTTTGGTTAATAAATATGTTTGATAATTTCATATTTGTGATGTATTAGTAAATACAAAGTTAATTCCCTTGTATCTATTTTATAGGTGAATCACATTTCAATAAAGCATAGAGGTTAGAGCTGCTAGTGATCTGAATTAGTACATTGATAGGTTGCTACACTTTAACACATAATACATTTCATCTTGTTATTCACTCTTTAATTCACAATTATCATCCATGGCATAACAATAACCTGTAACATAACATGGTGTCTGAATAATGCAACCTCACCTACCAAGTCACAGAAAAGAAAAGAATGAGTGAAACAGCTCAACCTAGAAATAAAAAATGAACTATTCCTTTGTTTGAAATTTATGAAACAATTAAAAACTGATACATACATGGATACCCTGAAATAACTTCAGAAGAGAAAACCAGTGTAGTGATAGAAAAAGATCACTCTTTCAAAAAAAAAAAAAAAATATAGAAAATTAAAAGTTGCAAGCCATTTTGATTTGCAATAAAGAAATAAAAACTAAAAGATAAGAAAAAAAATAAATAAATAAGAGGCCAAAAGGTCATCATTCCTAAATGCAGGTGAAGAAAAAAGGGATTGTCAAATGAGTCATTTCTGGAACCAATCAAAATCAAGGAAAGGTGGGGAATTAATTCTATTGTCTTAAAAAAAAGTATTAAGACAGATAATGATGGGCAGGGAAACAAACCAGACCAGCCAGTGAAAAGAATTTTATCTGTTGTTCCTTACACTCAAGCTTTGGACACTGAAAAATTCCACAGAGGGAGTCAAAAGAATTACTACTATCAAGAAATACTTACATACACATTAACAAAACTCTCCTCTCTATATATATGCTAAGGACTGAAAGTCTTTAAACACAAGAATTTTCTGATAGGAATTTATGAACTCTTTGAATATATTTTATTTTGAGAGATATAAATTTTTATCAGTGCATACAATATCTATCTTTGTATCTTTGCATGCATTTTAAAAAGGTCATAAATTGCTGCATATTTGGATTAAAGACATTATCCAAAGATAACAAATAAAAAGCAGTAAACAAATAAAACCCTATTTTGGTCACTTCTACATCTAAACACCAATTCTTAGACACCCCCCACCGCACCAGAATTAAAAAGAAAATGAGTTTGAAACCACCAAAGAGCCTAAACTTTGAGAGAAACCTGGGTGAAATTTATGTTTGGGAGCAATATTATGATTTTTTTATTCACATGTTACTGGAGTAACACAAAAAGTTAGGTACCACTAAAAACTTCCTAAAACAAATACATTTTAAATGTCTTCTTTGAAGTTAAGTTTTATTTGAAAGAATATAGCCTAAAATGTATTAAAAGAAAACTAATTTTCCATGCATGTAAATAAAGGTTTTAGGCGTTTTGAAAACATTGACACTCAGTGACCACTGTACACAAAAAATGTAAATAAATTTGTAAAAATTCTTAGAAATCCAATATGTTTTATAGATATGTGTTTCAAAGATGCTTAATAACATAATGAAAATAACTTGCAATCTATAAGGTGATAGATTTAACAGCAATTGTTTACTCAGTAAACTTTACTGTTTAATCCCTCTCTTAAAAAGTATGAAAATCTTTAAAAAAAAATAAAGAAATACAAAGCATCAGCAGTGCAATAATCAAGAAATTGGTATGTATGTCTAAAATTAAATTCTCTTTAACCTTATACAACAAATAGTTTAACAATATAATTTTTTTTACATTAGTTGGACTATTGTCCTCATCTTTGTTGCCATATTTGTCACAACATTTCGGCCGTTGCACCCTCCGGCCCTCTTATCCACTGTGCCATGTGTCCTTGAGGACACATGGCACAGTGGATAAAGGTGTTGGTTAGGTCCAGTGACAGACCCAAAGAGTGTGAGTTCAATACCCGGTTTAGGCAGTGGAGAACTTTCAGAGGGAAAATTAGCAAGAGATGACTGGTAACTGACATCCGACAGGCATGGCACGTGGAACTGGAGCAGTCTGCCCTGGTGATCGAGGTAGGGGGTTTGGTTCGAGATTCCAACCACCTGAGGAGGGCCGGAGTGTGCAATGGCCGAAACGTTGTGATAAATATGGCGACAAAGATGAGGACAATAGTCTGACTAATGTAAATACTGTACATAATACCTCATCTCAGAAATATAGACAGACACAATTTTTTTTATTCTATATGATTTTATGAAACTTAATAGATCAAATAAATTTATTTTTATGCTACATTAGAAGTATAAAAAGAAATTAATTAAAAACTAGTAAAATGATACTTTTTTGAGTTTAATTCATTGCTTTTATTTTTTATTATTTTCTTACCTTTTCAATGTCATAAAATATTTATTTGCCCCCAGTCAGGTCTTTCTAGTTATTCTCAGTTTAAAAGTTATTGAATTATCATATATCATATTACTCTTCCAATAAAAAAGAGTATTAAGTCAAAGGAGGCAATTCAGAATTATTTCCTTTTTTGAAATTCCATACAAAAAGTAATCTAACATTTGCTAAAATTTAAAAGAAACAAAAAAAAAAAAGTTAAAATTCTTTAATAAAAGGTTCACACTCGAAAATAGCATTAAATTTTACATTCTTTGATTTTTCACAGATATCTTTATTTAATAAAAAGAAATTTTGTTACAAACAGCAAAGGGATGAATTTTTAAAATTACAATAATATTTTTCTTTAATTAAATATTCAGTGTAGATTTTTTTTCCATGTTCAATCATAAAGAAAATATAGGTTGAGTATCCTTTATCCAAAATTCCAAAATCTGAAAACCTTCAAAAGTTTTTCTGGTGCTGACACGACTTGCAACAAATGGAAAATTCTAGAAAGAAACATGGCTACCTATAGTATGATTATTGCATTGCAACATTACAAATAAAATGCTGACATTTTTTTCAGTTTTCATTACGATTAACTGCAATCAGAATGTTTTGCTTTTGTATAAACACTGTACCTGTATGCATAGTAACATTTTAATCAAAACACAATATCATTGGTAGAGACTGATAGCTTACTGAATTTTCCTTATCACACTATGATGTCATCAATTATGTACCGTCTCCCACTAGTTTATCATACCTGATATAAAAGTTGTGTTTGGTGTTGCATTTATATACTTTTTTTTAAGTGGTGATCTTGTCCTTTGTACATGTAGAGAAAGTATAAAACCATTTTTACATGAAATCTTAATTTCATCACTTAAAAATCCATGTGAGCATTACATGACTAGCATCATTACATGTATCTGTATGTACATGAAATTTATTAAATTTTATATAAAACTACTTTCTGGATATAAGTTATTTATACAAAACTACCTTCAGATATATATACAAAACATTTTTACATGAAATTTTATATTTTATAAAACTACTTTCAGGATATATGTTATTTATATAAAACTATGTTCAGAATATGACATGGGCACCCCAATCCTGACCTCAACCCCATAGAAAACTTATGGAGCATTATAAAGTACAGACTCTCGAGAAAGCAGTTGAGCAACATGCTCCATAAGTTTTCTATGTGGTTGAGGTCAGGAGATTGGGGTGCCCATGTCATGACACTCACCTGCTTCTCATCAAAGTATTCCTTCATCAATTTTGATTTGTGACAAGGAATATTATCCTGCATAAAAATGAACTTGATAGGGTCGATTTCCACCCTTTCAGGAGAAGGGAGCAGACAAGACTCTAAAATTCTCTTGTACTGCTTGCTTCTGGGGGGGGGGGTCTTTTCAATAGGTTTTAAGAAACCAGTTCCATGAAAAGTAAAGCATCCCCATAACGGATGCTTGACAGTACTTACTGCTGATGGCTGCCAATGATAGACCACTGTGGAGGAGATTTAGTGTGGCTTCTGCATTCGGATCCCCCCTACGATAACAAAAGTGGATGATCATAATGATGATAATGATGATTTCTTTAGCAGTTAAAGTTATGGTGTTGGGGGCAAAATTCAAATACCTGTGTGGAATCTTTCACAACAAACCAACCTTACCTCTTTTTAGGAAATGCACTCTTCCTATCTGGTAAGTAACATCCTATTTTCATACAAAATATCAACGAGAAACCATTGGTCAATCACAGTACATCCAACTTGCTGATTGGTTAGTTTCAACCAATCAGATCGCTCTCACGTGCAGAGTCAATTTAGGTGCCAAGTCAATTCTGATCCTATCACGTGATACAGGCAGATATATAAACCCAACACGTGTGATATTCTCTCTCTCTCTGTTCCTGCTCTTCCTGATTCGAACCTAACTTATCTACGTCACTCGTACATCTCAACACACCACCAAAATGTGATCCTAAAGGAACTCCCATCTCGACTGATCCAGTCAGACGTTAAATGAACAATACTTAATTCATGCAAGTATTATCTCTGAACTCTACCTAACTTGTTCATACAATTCCAAACACTCAATACGAACTCATTACATTCTATTACAGTTTAATATTACTTCCTTTTAATATGAACTCAGGTACAACTATTACCTAATCAAAGGGACACGGCTCTGTTCTACTTTTTCAGTTCTCATGCATGTATATCAAATATTAATAAATTCAATTGTTATGTTTTGAAAAAAGATGTTTATGAATCATTATTTTTCCTTTCTTATCTAACGTCAAGAGTTTTTGATCTTCATAAATTAAATAATAGGAAAAGAGGTCTTATTTGGAAAGTACATCTGGAGGTGGCCTTGTGCCAGCTTTATCTCCAGAGAGAGAAATAAACCAAATATGTTCTGCACCCCTACACCTGTATCCGTTTGAAATTGTTTGAAACACTTACCTGATGCTGCTTATATTCTTCTTTTTATGGCTGCATGACCTTTCATTATTTAGTTTTTTTTCCTGGCCAGCAGCACCTGTTCTTGTAGTAGGTTAAAACACATCCATTCAGTTTACTGGTCTTGAAATCTCTCCTCTTTGATACCTAAATTCTATTTCGTGCCTAAATTTGAGTTTTACCTATTTTTATCAAATAAATGGAACTATCTCCCTATCAGCAGGTCTTATCAACCAAGGGAAGATTACCTATATCATTTAAAAACTGAAATATTGTCTTGTATAGTAATAAAGTGTCATTACTGACACTGTAGATTGAACACAGATCACCAGTGAGCAAACACAGATGATCCATTATTAAATAAGTAGATCATGTGATCATAAAGGAAACATATAAATGGGAATTAGTGTGACGTCTAAGTGATTGTTATTCTCTATACTGATCATTATATTGATAACTATTTGGTGATTACTATTTGAACAAGTATTATTAGTGCGAGTATTATTGAAGGCATTACTACTACCAGTACCTGTGTTACAAAGTCTCATCTACAATGAGCATTTTGGAAGTGATAAAGAACATTTGTTGACCTAGTGAAGTTACAATGAGTGAGTGTCTAACATCATATTGTTTCCCAGCAACAAGTGTGAATTTGCCAACCTACTCCAAAGAATTTTATATATGAAAGAAATGAAAATTTTGTATCAATTTTTATGTGCTTAACTTTTTTTAATTTTTCAACAGGTTATCTTGCCTTATTAATAAAGCAAAGAAAGCAAAATTTTATGCAAACTTATTTGTAATTTTTATATTCTGTTTTATTGTATTTTATGTCATTGTAATAAATGTTTGTTTCTTTCAATTGTCACATTGAAATATGAGTCATGTTTGTTTATGTTTGTGCCTCACATAATACTGAAGATAAGAGATACAGTGTGCGGTAGGTAAATTGTTGCCATTTTATATTTCTTTATTTTGTACATGCACACTGTTTGGTTTTAATTTTGTCAACTGCACAGTATAGTAGGGTCAGTTGGGCACCATTTGTGAGAAAAAGTGCACCGTGATACAATTCATTCTGCCAGAAATTTGGAAACAGCATACTCTACTGCTTGGCATTTGTGCCAGAAGCTCCAATACAAATATTTCAGAGTGTTTGGGTGCCAAAATGAGGACAGTGCAGAGGATGTGGAGAGAGTTGAATGAGTATAATGATGATTACGAAAATACAAGCAACTTGGAAAACTCTGATCATTCTGATAAGAAAAGAATTCCCAAATTTGTTAGTGAAAACCTCAAACTCAACACAGAGGAATGTGTCAAGTCCACTTTAGGAGGTAGTGCTATCTGTGCTAAGAGGGTGGTTGCTGGAAGACCCTATGTCTGTCAACAGGACTCTGCACCATGCCACACTTCTAGAAGAAGCCATCCATGGCTGTAAGACAATTTCTGTGACAAAATCACCCTTTACATCTGTCCACCTAACTCTTCAGGCTTCAACATCCTTGATTATTATATGTGGGGCCCAGTTGAGTGAATGACCAACAACACTCTTTGTAACACCAAAGATGAACTGAAGGAAAAGATTATGGCAGCATTCACCAGTTTAAACAAGGAGACCATCCAGAAGAGTTGTGGGAGATTCTGAAGTTGTCCTTCAAGTTAAAACAATTTCCAAATATTTAAAATTTTGTTCTTATTTGATTTTGACATCTCCAATGCGTAGTTCGCATATTGGGATGTAGCTCTTGTTGACAGCCAATGGTTGGGATGTTTTCATATTATAGTAAATCTATTCAGAACTTTTAAGACAAAATACTACCATTGATTCACAACAAATAGTTTCTGCTACCACCGTCAGTATTACACTTTTTTTAAATGCTGAAAAAAGATTTAAAAGGTGCTAATGTGGCGTTACTCCACTTACTTAACAAAAAACCGTCGCTAGGGGACGCTCCTTAAGCCTATGAATATCATTTACGATCATCATCAATTTTCTATTTTTCTCTTACACAGTAAGATGTAGGGCGCTCACAGAGAAAAGCGTCCCACACAGGGGAAATGTACGCATGCAAGAATACACGCATGCAAGGACGTACATTTTCACTACACTACTTTTCTCTGGGATTTCTACACAAACACCTTCAATAGTTTAATTGTGTTCTTCTTTCATACTCATTGGTTTGTCACACAAGAATCTTCTGCTGTCTATGCATACCTCTGTTTTGTTATTAATACATTGTTGTTAGTTTGTATATAGTGTTGTTATTACTATATTCATTTAACGCCCGGGGTAACATTCAAGTTCGTAATAACTGTTGTGTGAAAAATATACCAGGAAACACGTTTTTTCTACCAAAACAGAACCAGTATTCCCGCAACAGTGCCTTAGTAAGAATTTGAAGAAGAAACAGATGCTAGCCATTACTGCATAGCAGCAAATTTAAATTAAGAGGTAGACCTGGTGCATTTTTTCTCGTAACCTGAATCCTAACAAAATCAAACATCATGCTGTTGAAAAGGAGATTGCTGCCATAGTCGAAACTACAGAAGTGACAACATTTTCTACTTGGCAGACATTTCCTAGATTGATGTAATGGAATAATCTATTACACCCATAAGTGACTACACTATAGGTAGTAACTAACTATAAGTATCGGTAAGTCAACAGACTACAGAGTCTAGCCAACATCTTTTCGGCTAGATGGTCGTACTCTCTGCCTTCGGGCAGAGAGGAACCCAGACGAGGCTGTCGAAGGGCAGAATCTCGTCTGGGTGGTAGACCGACGCGACCCTGTTTATACTGAGTCTACGGTGTTTTTTTGGCCGAGCATGCGGGCTCGGGAACCACACATTAAATTCGGCCTGGTGCCACATGTGACTGCTAGATACCCTCTAGTGTAACAGAACGCACATACGCAAATATAACTTTTATTGACTGGAAATGGAAACGGTGTTTATATATCAAAGTACAATTTGGGTTAAGATGTGTGTTTACCGATGAGAAACACGATCTCAGGGCAGGAGGTGATGTTTTAAACCGGGGTCACTAGTAAACAATGGGGATGGGCGAGGTACTTGGTTTTGTTTAACAGTATTTGTTTTGATTAAAAGGTTGAATCAATGTTTAGATATCCCAAAGTATAATTTTGGTGAAGCGAGAAGAACTCGTGATTGAGATAAGGTAAATAATTGGAGAATAGGTTCACATGTCTAGGGATTTTTTGGCACGCGTGGTAGCTGCGTGCCGGGCCGAGGGTCATTTGTGATCAGCTGATCCTTTTTCTATATTAACTCGAGATTTCACTAATAAAGCAGAGTCGGGGAAAGAGACTGTAGTCAAGAGAGTCACGAGACTATCGTCGCAGTGAGTCGAGAGATTTGCGGGAGAATTTTGGAGGAGAGAGAGAAGACTAACCCCTGTTCTGAGAAGTCTGTATGAGACGGGACTATTAGTCATAAACCTACCCCAGGCGATTCAATACGCATTTATCACACATAAACCCTTTCTCTGTTGGGAATTCGCTGGATGCATTTTGTCTTTTTCTTTTTCTTTTCTCATTTATGTTAAATGTTTTTATTCTCCCTGTGACCTCTGTTCTGATGTTATTTTCTTATATAAAAGACGTCAATATTTCCCCATTGTTGTCTGGCTTCTGCAGATATTATTTCTTGTTTTATTTTGCCACATTCTAAACTTCCTACCGCCAATTCTCACAGCCGTGTCCACATCCTCAGTCAACCGTGAACGTATGGACAACATCCCGCTTACTGGATCTAAAAACTAACACAGCGTGGGCAGCGAGCAGGACTTGACCAGTTGACCGGATGAAATAATCTACGGGTACTCAGGGAGCGTACGGCCAGTTACACTTAAATTCGGTTCGGACCGAGTGGACACCTCAACCCAAAGACGCTGGAGGTTGAGGGCTGGGGACGAAGTGGTAGACTAGCTGGGATCTGTTGAGTACGACTCAGACTTACGCGAGAACTACCGACCTTCCAATTGTGGTACTCACTACTTGATTGACTTGCGACGATCGTGCGCATAACCGTTACGTTATTTCTTATTGGTTATTACAATAAACCTTTACTTATTTTATCCACCGTGTTTTTCAAGTATATATTCCTATTAGCACGGAATATAGCATAAGTATAACAGACCAAAAAAGTATTAGGTTCATGTTCGATAACACTAGAAAATCCAAGATAAAAAGTGATAAGATATGCCGTTGGCGTATTGAGCTGTCCCAGTTTAATTTCACTGTTATTTATCGTTCAGGATCTAAGAATACTGTTACCGATACCTTTTCTCGTATCTCTGCCTTCACCCACACGTTGCAAGACTTTCATGATTTGCATCTTCAGTTATATCAACCTGGCATTACACACCTCTTCCACTTTATCATAGCAAGAAACTCCCCGTTCTCTTTAGACAAAATAAAAAGTGTAACCAACTACTTCGCATCCTGTCCATATCTAAAACCAAAATTCATAACCATGGTGGACACTCATAAAAGCAATGCTACCATTCCAATGATTAGATACCGATTTTAAAGGACACTTACCATCGTCTGTAAACAGTGACAAATACCTACTTACTCTAATTCTCCCATTTTTCGTTTGCTTTTCCCTGCAAAATCATGTCTAGCCGAATTATCACACACTGCCTGAATCAACTATTTTCAGTTTTTGGTACGCCTGATATGATACACATCGATAGGGCAACAGAGGAAACCAAAAACTATTTGCATGAAAAGGGCATTGCTACATCGAAAACAAGTAGATACCATCCAGAAATCAATGGACATGTTGAAAAACTTAATGGCGCCCCATGGAAGTCTATTCAGGTAAACTTACATTTTCATAACATGAAACTATCGTATTGGGGAAACGCCCTACCTGATGCACTCCATTCAATTAGATCCTTACTTTTCACAACAACCAATGTAACCCCGTCCAATGACAAATTATTTAAATACAGCCGCAACTTAACGTCCGGAACCTCGATTCCTTCTTGGACAAAACCAGAACCGATATGCGTCAGGAACCACACCAACTCAAATAAGCATGATCCCCCCCCGTTACTCCTGCTAGACTTCTGGAAATCAATCCTCTCACTATGCACATATACATGTACCTTCTGGCGTTAAATCTACAATCGATGTGCGAGATATAGCGCCCAAATCTACTAATGGAGAAGACACTTGCACGAATGACAACTCTACAAACCCCTATAGATGCCAGCGAAAACAAGGAGGTTCCACCTTCTGAACCTGAAGGAACCAACGCACCCTGTGAAATTAATAGTGGGGGTGAAGATACCATTGAATTTGTGCAAATGTCTTTCACAATACGAAGCATTCCTAACAAATACAGAGACCTTGTAACTGGGTTGAGGACTATTAACTTCCCCACTTCATATTTCTTGAAGGGGATAATGTTGTAGTGTAAAACGTGAGCTTGTTGCGGGATATACATGGAGTGAAATGTATCAGAAGGTAATGTTGATGAATGTTTTGTTGAGTTTGTTGAGATTTCAATGTGGTGTGTGAGTCAGTGAATTGATACGCGTGGAGTTTGGTAGTATTTCATGAAACTCGATGACTGACTGTCTGAATTGAGTCATGCGGTTATTTTTATAGACTTCTGTGTAGCAAAATCGGCTCCAGAGAGCTCGGCGGGAAATAGGGTTGGCCTGGAACTTTGCTACAATTTGGTGTTTATTAACCAATAGGAGATTGAATTTGCAGAAACGAGATGATGATTGGTTAAAAGCTTTTTAGAGAAGAATACATCTTTCTGAAAGGGGTTAAAGACTAATGTGGAAGATTCCACAAGCTCCCCTAGATTAGCTGTATCCTGGCAGATACTCTACTGTATCCTAAGGACACAAAGTTACCACCTCTTCCAGTTAAGAAACCGCCATATTCACTTAAAGGTAACGCGTGTATTTGATTGCTATTAAAACCTTATACAAATGGTTATTAAGTCTTGTCTGCTTTTACGATATCTTCCTCTTACAACACAACGTATCGAAAGTATGCAACAATAATACGAAACGACTATGGTCGTTTTTCTTTGAAGAATAAAGAAAAGAATTTCAGTAAGACTTAAAATCAACAACATAGAGTTGAATATGGATAGCCATGGTTATGTTGATCCCCCGCCAAAAAAAAAAAAAAAAAATTGGGGGGTGTCTCGGCAAAACAAAACTATTAAAAGTCATCTGAAGCTGCGCCAGTTTGTTGGATTACTGATTGGAATATGTTGAAGTCTTTCTATAGTTGGAAAAAAAACTCCCAAAAAAAAACAAGCATGCTAAAAAACTATAAAGCAAGCCTAAAGCTGAAAAATAGATATGAATCTCGCATAACATTAAGCACGTAAATTACTAATATATTTATTTCCATTGCTAATTGCAAAAAATATAGTGGAACAAGGCCTTCTTGAAGTAGTTCCACTTGATGGCAATAAATGGGCAGGATCCATAGAGGTTTTGAGAAAGTTACTCGTAGACCTTTTTTTAATAATGTTCGCCTAGGCTGAAAAGTCACTCAAGGTAGTATAAGGTTGGGTAGAGGATTTTAAACTCAATCAAGGCCGAAAAGTGAGAATAGGTTAATTACAAATCACACATGGCAGTAATATTTTTAGCTTAATTTGACTCTTGTAAAGATAAAGAGTCAAGTAATTTCTGGACGTATATGTGGAAATAATAAAATAAGAATAAGCCATAATGTTTACTCAGATTCAGACCCTAATGCTGAATGTAGAATTGACGTTACACTCCTTATCGGGAATGAAAGTGTTATAGTGGAAAGCTCCTATTCTATAGTTAATAGACTCTCCCACCTATAATAAGTAGGAGTAGTAAGAGTAACAAGTGAATCGCTCAGAGAGCTGCTCAGTCGGTCGACCGTTAGTCGGATATTAAAGTATCAGTCACTACAACTAGATTACTGCGTCATTACCTATTATATCAAGTTCCTAACGTTTTGTACGTCGAACCTATTTTAGGACCAACTTAGTACAAATACAAGCCTCCACTGTGAAACCACTACATAACAGAAAGTTTTTGCTAAAATATATTTAAAAATGATGCACCAATCAATGATAAATTTAAAGAAGTGACAAGGATAAATGCGCTGTTAGGACGACGATATTCCAGAATTCCATGCGGAATATAAACAGCAACTACCATATTTCAAAGACATATTCAACAAGTTTTGGGAGACGATATAAGAATATACCGTCATATATCAAAACATAAGCACTATTGCTGAAAAAATGGTTGCCTTGAGTAGATTAAGGAATGAAGGAATGACAATAAAAAAAAAACAAAAAAAAAACAAAAACAAATGCGTATACAACTATGGTAAAATATCCTTTCCGGCATATATGATTTACATATAAGTACACCCACACAAGAAACAAAGATCGTGCCATATATTTTGTAAATTTCAAAAATCATTTTCACTGAATCCATTCCGCGCAGCCGAACCATACCAAATAACAAAGAGCAACAATAATGGACCAATCGAATCGATCTATTTTGTTGTTCAAAAATCTAAGCTCATAGCCTCTAAAATAAATAAATAGTTTACGACTCAAACGTCAGTAGACGCAATGGCTTCAACGGGATTCATCTTTAACTACCGGTGAATTCAAACAAAGGAATTGTCTTCGGTCGTCTACCCAATTTCTCAGACAGGCTTAATCTCAATTACAACTGAATGTTCGACAAACTTCCACTTCTCTCTCTCACTTTCTCTCTGTATATAACCCCTTCTCTATTTCATGCATATACAATACAGACGTTAAGTATCTGTAAAAGAACATTCATTATTCAAAAGTTTTTATTTAACAACCAACATTAAATTACACCAACTTACTCTGCTGCTTTTGTATTTCAACTGCTTTGTTTGTCCGTGTATATATATAAATATAAAAGTGAACATAGAAGTCAACACTTAGAGGCGACAGTCTGTTTCATGCTTCATGCAATCGTCAAGCCAGGTGGCATCCAGCATGAAACAGACTGTCGCCTCTAAGTGTTGACTTCTATGTTCACTTTTATATTTACATACGCTTTATCTCTGATATTGAGCACTTTATCCCATAAATATAGCACATCTTAAGACTATATTTCTTCATATATATATATATATGTGTGTGTGTGTGTATCTATCTATCTATCTATCTATATTTCGATCTATCTATCTATCTATCTATCTGTATTATCTATCTGTATTATCTCTCTCTCTCTCTCTCTCTCTCTATATATATATATATATATATATATAATATATATATATATATATAATAGATATATAATTATTATTATTCTGATAATCAATGTATGCATTGAATCACTTTATTTTAAAATGGCTAAAATTTCTAACAAATTTTATTATGGTTTCCATGCTAAATCTGAACAGTCTCCCAAATAAGTATTTACCTTGAGTTTCCTTTATATACCCCATTTCAAAGGCAGAAGAGTAACTAAATCAGCTATTTGTAGAAAATTTACTAAAAAATATCGATACCCATTGTTGACAGAATCTATTCTTATGAGTGAAATTCTGAGTTCTGAGTTATTTAGATCAAAGTCGTCAAAGAACTCTTTGATGCGGTCGGATGACCTTATAAGTGGGGTTCTTTAATCTGGATATTCGTATTCGTTGATTGGCTCCAAAATTAACGAGTTCGCTGGCAAAGTCAGTTGTTTCAGAAATCTGCTTCAAAGCTGTCTGTCTACTACCATTTGCTGATCTGATGTAAACTATACCACAAAAGCCTAGCAACACCCAAATGAAGTTTATTTTTCTAATTTCTTGCCGATGAGCCTTTATATTTTGTTTCCTTTTTAGCCATTGACGATTGTTACGAGGAGGCATTTCTATAATAAGGGATTCTACCGAGTCCTATTTGTTATTACAAAAAAGTTTTCATTCATGAAGTAGTTGTAAAATAGAGAAATTAGAAATAGAATGTTTGGAAGATTCTAGACCATTCTAGTATATTCGAGAAAAATCTAGATGATTCGTGAAACATCTAGAAATATGCTAATTAGGTGCTAGCTCCTATAAAAATAGGTTTTTGGAAAAGGGTTATCAGTTGGTGAAATTCGGAGAAACCCACGTTAAACTTGGCCTTGTGCCACATACATTCCTTGTGGGGGGACTATTAAATATTGTTGGTGAAAAGAAATTTCTGCCAGTATCAACTCCGGCTTTTTGATTCGAGGATTATTATATCCAGCCGAAAGAATCTATGAAAAGTTGCCGACCAACAAAAGAAAACCACATGGAACAAATCTGGTAAATAGAGTTTTGACTATTTTCATTGACTAAAGTACCAATTATTCATTATATTCTCACATTTATGGATTTCCAGTTATTAGCACTTAGATTACTTCGCTAGCCCTAAAGTGGTAAAGATACTTGACTTCCCTTTCCTTCTCCCTCGTAACACTTCGCCCGTAAACTCTGTGTTTTTTGTTATTGTATGCCATTATCTTGTATATATTTTTATGTCGTGTTTTGGTAAATCATTTTTTTCCTTTGTTACAACTTCCAACACGTAACACCATAAACACTTAAATTACAATAAAACTTTTTTTTTTGTTTATTATAAAACTTAATTAATCGTCTCTTTATCTTACTTCTTTTGTCGCACACATGACACCCATGAATAAAAAAAAAAAGAACATTAATCCTTTAGAGGATTAATAATTTAAAAAAAATACTTACTGCAGTTATACAGAGTTTAATGAACCATTTGCCTCTCTGTGAAAAACCAAATTCCCATGGAAAGAAGAACATCAAAAAACCTTTGAAATGTTTAAATCTTTATACTTGTTTTATTTTGGTATCTCCGAATTACAATTCGCATTTTGGGCAAACAACCATAATTTTGTCTTCTTGCAGTTGGTGTTTAGACCAGGGGCTTTCAAACTGTGGTCCGCGGACGACAGGTGGTCCGCAAGAACAAGATAGGGGGTCTGTGGACAGCAAAGACTTTTTTTTATCGGTGACGTGCAACTTATAATGAACTGGAAGAACTGGCGGAAATTTCAAGCGACAGAACTTTAAAAATCAGTTTTATGCAGCAACAACTTTCGAAATTCTGGCTCACTCTAGCCTCCGAGTATCCATTGTTATCTCGAAAGGCAATTAAGATTTTGTCACCGTTTGTAACAGCATATTTATACGAAGCAGGATTTTCGGCACTAACCAATCTGAAAAACAAATACAGATCGAGACTTGCTCCAGAAAATGACTTACGTGTATGTTTCAGTATCGCCAAGAATTGACAATTTGTGCAAAGCACATCCTTCTCACTAAGTGTGTATTAAAAAATCCTGTGTGAGTAATTGACAATAAAACTATTTGTTAAATACTATTACTGTTTTCATTTACATGTAAAATTAATATTTTAATATAACAAAATTTAATTTTGCTACATTTTGCAGCCATATGCAGTATTAATTTATTTAAACACTTATGTCTAAAGTAAGCTTTAAACCAGCTTTTATTGCATTAATGCAAAATTATGTTATATTCAGCAAATATTTATGTATAAATTTCATAAGCGTTTATAAGGGGGTCCCTAAGGTAAAGCCTGAAATATAAAGGGGTCCGCAAGTCAAAAAGTTTGAAAACCCCTGGTTTAGACCATTCTTTCTCGTTCTCGTTCACTTCATTGGTCAGTTATTTTGTGCATGTATTCTTTTCACCATTACTATTTCATGTACTATAAAATGTTCCCGTAAGAAACCTTACACATTTAATTACTAAAGTAACTAATCACTAAAATAGCCATAATCAGCCTTAATGTGGGGGCAAAGTAGAACCTTTTTAACTTTGTCTTATTCCAAAAAGGAGAGAATGTGGTATAAAAAGAATAAGGCCTCTGATCCGGAAAGGGACAATTTTATAATACAAAGAGGCACAAACATGACCTTTATAGTAAAAGATGGCAACAGCATAGCAGTCCGTGAAGATCAAATAAGGCCCCGGGAAGAATACAAGAAAAAGAAGGACAAAGGGCTTTCCATAGACACTCCCAGTTATGATGTTACGGACCAACCACCAAATCTTGCCATACGTAATAAAACAATGTCATGGTTGCAGATAATCGATAGGGTCAAAAGAATTCCAGCGAAAAAGTCCAACGAAGATATAACAATGGAAGAAGAATATTTTGAATTCCAGGGCTGGTCCTTACTACCTCAAGATCCTCTGACCGGGCGATTCACGCCAGACTGGAGGCCCTGGCCAGTGCTTTGTGGGTCTCGCTATCTTATCAACATTTGCTTTTTCTACCTAGATTTATATACGTTACAAATTGAACTAATCAAAAGTATGAAAAATAGTTTTTTGTTTTTTTTAAATTACCAAAATCGGGGAATTATCCAAGTTAAACTAGAATTTTAGTACATATTCATTATTTAGTTTTATAATGAATAGGTTTTTTATTTTTCTTAAAAAATCTGAGAAAATGTTATTCTTTTTGTAATAACCGCCAATATTTTCATGACTGAACTTTACTCTAAAAAAAAATGCCGCCAATTTTTACATTTCCATAAAGATTAATAATTGAAGCATCTCCGTTGAAAAAAAAAAAAAAAAAGAAAAAAGAAAAAAAGTTTTACAAAGATTCCAACACAACACAAACGGGATTGTCTTCAAAATTTGTTTTAAAAACAGTATTTCAGTTTTCGGGAAAAATTTTCATGTCTTGAAATCTTTAAGCATTTTTATTTTTTAAGCAATCATTTTCTCGGTTTGATCTTTCTAGAGATGTAAAAAAATATGGACTATAAATTTTATTTTCATTACTATCCGTGGACTTCTGGTTAGTAATACTAATAGTAAAAAAAAAAAAAAAAATATCAGAAGTGGATGATCCGGAATAAAAAATGATTTACCCTCTTAATTTTAAAAGAACTGGTTGGACCTGTCGATTATTATATTTGATGACTGACAATATAACTTAGGTAGAAAAAAAAAGTAAAAAGTACAAAAACGCTACTGAAACTAGCCCTTTTAAGTCTCCAAACTCATTGGGAGTTCCTGCGTAGTACGCACCGTACCGCACCAGCCAAGCAGATACACGATGTATATTACTTTTTAATGACAATGTAAGTCAGTTTAAAAATAATAAAAAAAAATGACGTATGGCCATAAAATTCTGCTGAAAAAAAATTTCCGAGGCCAACCCACAGTCGGGGATTTCGAGGGGTAAAGACGCGCCAACCCTGCATCTATACTACACTTACATCCAGTAAAAATTGTACTTCAGTCAATTGTACAAGTCATACTTGAAGTACAATTGTACTTCAGTACAATTGTACAAGTCATACTATTAAATTTATTTTTGTTCTTTATTTCACTATACAACAGATATATTTAATTCATCTGTATATGGAAATACATTCGTGCACAGTGCCAGGGTTAGGGCTTATTACCACCACGTCAATCTATGACTCTCTGCTACATGTGAGTTTTTATAAAGTAGAATTCATATATAACACAAATTTTATCAAAACCTCCTTATGTACAATAATTATCATTACAGTTTTACAGGTGGTCCTTGACTTACATCGGAGATCCGTTCCTACGTAACCTGATTTTCGTTGTAGGTCGGAACTCGCCTACAGTCTGTCTTACGCTTGTGAGCCCTAATGAAGTTCTAAAAGTTAAAAAAAAAAAAAAAAGCGAGAGATAGCAAATATAACAGAATCTAATATGGCATACAGCCGGTGAAGAAACAACACCGTCTTCCTCATATAGCGCAGCGTGACGACGTATTATGGGAGATGGCACCGTAACTACGAAATGCCGTAGATCGAGTCCGACGTAACCCGAGGACCTTTTGTATATCAGAAATTATTTGTTCTACTCATTCATATTCCCACTCTTCACAACACCCAAAAAATCCTGGATTTTGAATGAATCTGCAAATTTAATTCCATTAGGATATCTGGGAAAAAACAATTAATTTGACAAACATCGTCAACAAGATAATAAAAAAATCTCGAGGAAAACTTTGTTTGTGCGCTTGAAATCACAGGGTGAACAACAGAAGAACAAGTAATACAGTAAGTAATACAAAGCACATGTGCTGGATTCAGTTTGTTCACTTCCATTGACGCTGTCACACATTTAGAAGGTCTGTAGGAGCTCGTGTCAACCATCTGAAATAGAAAATATGGGGTGACAAGACTTTCGGACCGCCCTGTTTGTCTGAAAAAGAACAGCATACCAAATATAGTGATGTTAAGAAGCACAAAGGTCTGAACAGAAATCAACTTCAGCAGTAATATTATTACTCTGGTCACTGTCGCGATATCATTCTTTCCCAGGGACTTTTTTTTTCGCGGGTTGATAAGAGCATTTCTCTTTTGATGTGGATAGCGTAGTGATTCATAATCTCTCATAATATTGATTCATAATCTCTCGCCGTACTTTAGAAGTGGCTGCATTTTCTAACGGTATTTTCTAAAAATAGGTCAAGGCAGGAAATAATGTAAATATCTAAAAAAAAAAAAAAAACGATAAATTACCCCAAATGAATGTGCATTATCCGACAAAATAGATTTTAAACTTTGTGCCAAGAACAAATAAAACATTTCAATTTCATTCATTAGAAATAATCTGAAGACATTTTTATTTGCCTAAAAAACGTTTCTGTTAAAAAGTCGCATTGAATAATTTTAAAATTTGGTCAATGAATGCTAGAAAGCACATTATTAAGATAAAAAAGAAAAATTATTTTTCGTACTTTATTGAGGATGCCTTTTTATTTTCTTTCTAATTTTTAAAGTTAAAAAAAAGAAAACTGTTTTAAAGGCAACTTCAATAAAGAACGAAAAATAAACGGAATTTTTTCCTCCTTAGCACTTTTATTAATGTGCTTTGTGTAGAAATTAGAATTAAGAATAAAAAAGGAAAATAATTGAAGTTTAACAATAAAAAAAGTTTTTCTAACAATATGATCAATGTTACAAGGTGTTGAAGATATTCTGAATTTGATGAATGCTTTTTCAATGTTTGTAGTAGAGGAAATCAATGGAAGCCTTTTTTCAAAAATTTTCAGCACATCTCCAGACTATTCCTCAGCCATGTAAATGCTAAAAATAACAAAATATATATAAGAATAAATTAATTAAATATTATAAGGAATCAACATAGAAATTTTATTCGAAAGTTGTTTTATTTAATAATTGATCAACTGATTTCTAAACAAAAAAAATTGTATTAAAATAGAAAAAATATACTTATTTAGAGTTGGGTCGACATTTTACAGCAACACAAACGAAAGAATAACGATCCTGAAGAACTTCTAGAAGTAATATATATATATATATTTTTTTTTACGATGGAAAAAAGAAGTTCTTTTACATAGGAGAAAAATTTCTTATTTGTAATGTTAAGATGTTCTGTTCCTTAATAAGTAATATTTGGAATGAATAGTCACAAAAATGAATTTCTTTTGAAGAGAAATGTCTTTAAGCGTGCTGTTGGTCGTTTTGCGTTGCACTGGAAAAATTTTTCAGTGTTTTAGAACAGCCTCCGCAGTGATATTTATTCATTGTTCTTTAGGTGCCGTGGGCTATTTAAATTCTATCGCCAGTTCTGAAATTGGAGGCGCGACACTAATGTATATTTTAAAGTAACAGTATATTTTTTTTTTTACAATTAATCACCCTAACAAATATAAAAAATTGTTAGAATCGGCTGCGGGCAATTTTTGTTCTTAGCCCGGGTGTATGCGCTCGGGTCCCCACCTTAAAAACTGACCTTGTGTCGCAACTCGTCAGTGGGGAGACAGAAATACCTAATTAGATAGAATCGTTTATTAAATGACCGTAAAAATAATTATCATTACAAAATCACATGTACTCAGTGTTTTGTTTTGTTTTTTTTTATCAAAAGAATAAATAAATAAATCAGGTAAATGATGCATACCATAAATGAGTTGCCATCCAACCATTTCTCATATAGAACCAGTCTGTCCTCAGTGTCCTGCTATCTGGGGGCGGGGGATTCATACCTTTCCCAAGGGTATTTTTACTATTTAGCACGTAAGTGAATGTAATGAATTTGACTGCAATTCGTTCGAACTCTGCCCTCCTATTCCTCAATCCGAGCCGCTATCCATTACTCCACCACATAAGCAAGGGGGGGGGGAATTTTTTCTCCCAAATAATAATAATAATAATAATAATAATAAAAATCAACTTTATAGCACTTAAAAATGATAAAGCTGAGCTTTTTTCCCTCATGCTTTTTTAGCTTAAACCCCTCCCCAAAAGATCGTCTGACTGGCCAACCACATGTGTTTGTTTACAACCGAATTTTAATACCAACTTATTTGGTCGTCGTAAGTAAAGGCATACCGGTGAATCAACCCGGTTTAAAAGTCTATTGTACTTCAAATAAAATTAGTAATTCATATTATTGTTATTTTTCATTGATAGGTCAGTGAATTTCGATAATGTTTATGTTGCTGGAGCATCAAAAATAGCATAAGTAAATTAAATAAATATGTTTGTTCTAAAACTAAACACCTAGAAACTGTAAAGGACAACGACAATGACCTAAAAAAATTCATTTTACCTATGTTGTTAGGTGACGTTTACACTTTCTCATATTGATTTTATCCCGCATGCATTTCTTTATGCAAGAAGCTGAATGAATATGTATGCAGAGCGGTGCAAGGCTTTCGTGCCCCCATCCCAAATTTATTATACGCCCCCACCATCTATTATACGGGGTCTCCAAATGTCAATTTTCATGAAGTTGTATTCATTAAAATAAACACTAAACACTAAACAGTTAATAATGGATCATTTGTAGGTGAACGTGAACAAGTCAACTAGAAAATTTGAAAATATAATCATTATATTTATAATATTAATAATGTCATAGAGCTCCTTCCATAAATAAATCAACAAGGAGGGTAATTTAATTTTTTTTTTCACGGTGGAGTAATGGATAGCGGCTCGGATTCCAGTTAAATCCATTTATTCACTTACGTGCTAATATCCTTGGGAAATGTATGAATCCTCTTCTTCTCCCTCCTGGGTAAACAGCAGGACAGACCGGGTTCTCTAGCTTTGGATAGTAACTGGTCAACTGCAAAAAGAAATGGTAACCTACTGCGTGGGGAAAAATCTACCTCGTCAGTCATGTATCGAAAGATACATGATCGACTAAGCATGTATCACACATGGCACATAACTGACTGACTGAATTTTTTTAGCATCTACTTGAGATTTTTATTGTTAAAAAAAAAAAGATTGAAGAAATTCAAAATACATTCAATCAAGCTTAAGGATAAAAAACAATAGTGAATTTTATCGTGCTTTTTCGGAACTTAACATGAGCAAAAGTTCAAAACAAATTCAACGGAGTTGGATGAAAAAAACTGACCTCCCCCTCTAGGGAGAGAATGACATCAAAATCCACGAAAATCCTTCATCTTCTAATTAAATTATCAGTTGTGTTTAGTTTCAATTTGTAATGTGTAGAAAAAACAAATGCTGATAAGACAGCGAGGGTAAAAAAAACACTGGCCGGGGACTCCAGTTGGGCTTCCCCCACCTTGTTGAGGTGGCCATTGTAATCGATTTAAAATAAAATTTACTCAGTTCTACAATTCTATTTTACAAAAATAAAGTTTTAGTGCTGTTGTGAATATAATTCCCTTCACAATAACTTTTTAAAATAAATATTTATGGTACATTAAGTGATCAATAATAATTCTTAATGTAGTTTATGAAGTTAAAAAAAATGAATTGTTGCTTATCAATTTAAGAATGACAATAACATGTATGCAGTACTAAAAGCAGACGATTTTTAAAATTTATCCTTAATTGGTTACATTTTTACATATCACCGGATACACGTGGCATAGAAATAGAACTCTTACAGAGAAATTAAAATAAGAAAACATTTGAATATGAAAATGTTTATAGATTCCAGTTTTAATAATCACTTTGCTTTTCATGGATTTTAAATTTAGCAGACAAATGGAATAAGACAGAATTCTTTAATTAAAAAAAGGAGGAGGAGAAGAAAGAACAAAGAAAAAACGAAAGAAAGAAAGAAAGAAAGAAAGTAAGAAAGAACGCACGAGCATCTTTTACGGAAGTGCTACCCTCCAATCAACAAGAGCCACGTGGTCATTTCTACTACCACAAACAGACGCCATATTCCCCAAAATATAATCCTCGTCCTGCAATTGCGGCATCGGACAAGAGTCTCCCGAAAAACACAAGAAACGAAAATAATTCAATTGCAACCATGAGGGCCTTTATGTTAACTGGATTTAGTGTCATTCTAACTACGGTGGTTATAGCTAATGCTTATTACCAAAAGAGTCAGTTTTACCCGTCTGTTGTCTACATTACTAAATCAAATGGTAGTATGGCTGTAAGTAATTAATCATTTGTTATTGTTTGTGTATTGTTTTGATTCTAGGTATGAGTGTAAATATTTTAATTTAGATGAACTCTGTTTTGGTACAATATGCAAAGTTTTGCGATTTTTATTTTATTTTCTACATTAACTCTGTTTTAAAAATAACTTAGAGTTGCTTCAGGTTTTTTTTTTTTAGCGTGAATGTTTTTTTTTGTGGTTTTACGTTAATTTGTTGTTACAATAACTTTTTATTTAATTGAGAATACTGTAATACAAGTATTTTTTTAAACGCCAACTTTCATCTTTTATACTCGATTAAAATAAAAATATCAAAATACATGTATTTGCACAATTTAGCTATTAATAATGTTCATTTTTTTTTTTTTTTCTTTAAAAAAGGTTTTTTTTTTTTTCTTTAACAGTGTAACACTTATTTATTATACTTGATGATTGAGTTTTTTATGCATGTGTTGTTCTATCAAATTTTGCATCGTATTTATAACTTATCTTGACAGTAAAGATCTCATTCTTCCAGTCAATGAACAATACATGTACAGAAAAAAAGTGGCAACAACTATATGTAATTTGCACTATTGTTTGATATTTTTTTTATTTTCTCCATACTGAAAAAAAATAATTTGATCTATTTTTTTTTTTTTTTTTATGCGAATGAAATAAACGATACTAATTTTAGTATTAACTGTGATTTTAATGAACCAATTTAGTTCTTATTTTATTTTATGAATCCACCTGAAACATTCTTAATTACCTCCCTTGTTTTCGGTCTCATCCATTCAAGTAGAATTTTTCATTATACTGGGGTTTGTTTGCTTTTTATAGTGTTATTTATATAGACACATATTTTTATGAATAATAAAAATGCTTTGTAAGCAGCTTCACTAGTATATAAGAGATTGTTAGTGATAAAGGTTTATATTCCAATGTTTGTTTTTTTTTTTTTGTTTTTTTTTTGCATCAATATTCCAAGCAATAAATAAAAATTGACTTTCACTACGAGTGTTATGAATTATGCATTATTTTTTATGGTTGACCAGAGACTGGAACTCAAGACTTTGAGGTAAAAGATGTTTGACGACGTCTTGGATTTTATTTTTAACTAGTAGTTTTTCACAGGTCATCGGTTATTTTATTTTTTTTAACTAAGGTCATCCAGACGCTAGAGCAGCATTATGCAGTTTTTTTAGTTAGTGATAAAAAAAAACATCATTATTCTTGGTTAAAGTTACTGCTTAGTGCCTACCAACTTATTTTCCATTTTCCGAAAATGATTTTCCTCAGACTGAAAGTATAAATGGTGATCCAAAAATTACATTTGTACTAAAAAAGATTCTGATTTTAGATTCCCATTAGATATTTTTTTTAAAAGCAATCATCTTTACCATGTTTTGTTTTGTTTATTTTTTTAAATTTAATAATGTTCTAATTTAAATTGGAATCAAAAATGAAAAATAGATGAATGAAACTGTTTTTAGTTTTTCAAGGCAACTATTGACTATTGAAAACTAAACAACTCTGTGCGAATCTCTGATTAAAAAAAAAAAAAAAAAAAATATCCATGTCACCTGGACCAGGTAGTTTCATGATCTTATTCCCCGGCAGCATCTTCTGAGCTGACACTAAAAAAAAAAAAAATGTTCTTTTTACAATGTAATGCAATTAAGCCCTGACACAAAAGATAAGGGCTAAATTTCACCATCCGGACACTGAAAGAAATTCAATTGGTCATTTCAAAACATCTTTGTAGTCGAATGAAATTCATGTTTTTTACCTGAGTACCAAAACTTTTGGTAATAATTTTTTAGCATCTTTTTAAAAGATGCTAAAAAATTATTTCTAACATTAAAAATAAAATTAAATTAACATAATTTAAAATAACATTTTTATTTTTTTTTTTTTTTTTTTTTTTTTTGTAAATTACACTTTTTAAGTTTTTACAGTTTACTTGTTTTACTACATAACAATAACATTTAACAACCTTTTCTTTTTCGTTCCTTATTGTTAATACAGGAATTTGATAATAAACTCTTTCTTTATTGATGGATATACTTTTTTTACTAGCAAAAAACAAAACAACAAAACAACACGCAGCTGCAGTTAAAAATTTAAAATAGAATTGGTCTCCTGGAGTAGAAATAATAATTTAAAAGTAAAAAACCATTATTAATGAATCATCAAAATTCAAAATTAGAGAAAAAAATTTATTAAAAAAAAAAGTTATTTTCCAAAATTGCTTTTTTTTTTTTTTTTTTTTTTTTTTTAACGTAGCGAGTAAGGAAGCTCTTTTCGTTGCCACCAAAAGTAAAAATAGAAAATAATGAGTTTATGTACTTGTACTGTTTTTTTTTAATCAGGATATTAGTATACTAAAAAGACTTAAGATAAGAAGAATCTCCAATGTCCTCTGTGTATAATCAAGTTTCTTCTTAATTTAAATGTAGGTAATTGTTTCATCAATTGTCCATTCTATCGAAGTTAGTTTCATACAAAAAAAAAAAGTCTTTAATTTTCCTCAGAATGACAGTTTTAAATTCTCAAATAAATTTTTGGGTGGTTGAATTTACATGGTTGGGTGATGGAATTTGAAGCATCTCTTAGTAACCGGAATTTTAAATTTATTATACCGGGCCAACTTTTACTAGCGTCGCTTGTACTTTACGATACTGCCAGATTTTGTTGTTTTTTTTTGGGTTTTTTTTTTTTTTTCATCACAGTGGGGAATACCAAATTCCTTAATTTCTTAATGATGTAACTTTAAATTAAATTATTTTTTTTAAACTAACTTGCTTTCAGTTTATGTAGGTTTACGATTTCGCCCCCACGTCGCAATAGAACGTGACACAAGGTCAGGGTTTAATGTGAGATTTCCTGGAAGCTGTACAAAAATTGCTCAACAAGTCCCATCAGTAGTTCCTTATCAAACACCTGGTAATAACCCAGCCACCTCCTGAAGTAGAGGTACTGCCTTAGAAAATGACCCATCTTCCATGGGCCTTAAGCTGTTTCAAACTACCCGTACTTGTAGGTTTAAACTAAAAAAACACATGAAATACAAGTTGGTTTCCATCTTTTGCCACTACATTTGCATAGTGACAACTGAATATTAGTCGATAAGATTGTATTATTTTGTAGTTGAAAGCAACTCAGTGATTATTATAGCAACTTTTAGTTTTAAGCCTCTTTAGTCTTTTATATACCATGCTCTTTTAGGAGGTGAACGATCTGGCTCTTCACAGCTTCCTCTATTGTTGTTCTAAGTAATCTTTTGATGCTTTATCATCCCTCTGTTTTGTCATCTAGTTATTCGTTAAGCAGGTTTCTCACTATTTCTCCTTGCTTGTTTTTGCTTTCAGTATGTCCTGTGAGTGTTAAATTCTCCAGGCTCTCTTTCCTCATCATGTATCTCGGAAATTTCAACTGTCATTTTCTAATTGTATGTATCAGTTTCATTGTAGTTCGCTTTTCCTTTCAACTTCCTCAATGCTTACATGTTTTGTCCATTGTGCTTCCAGGATTTGCCTCCAGAGCTACATCATTTTTTTTTTTTTTTTTTTTTTTTTTTTTTCTAGTGTCTTTTTCATTTGTGAGGAGATTGTCTAGCATTCACTGCAATATAGGAGATTACATAGCATTTCAAGACTCAGATATTTTCCTATATCTTAATACTTTGATTAATTTCTGAAAGACATATTTCGCTATTCTTATGTACCTTTTGATTTTTTTTTTTTCTTTTGATCTTTCAGTTATCTGTTACTACACTACCCAGTGAGTTAAATTTCTTGCACCTGACTTATTTTGACAACAAATTTATAGCTCACACATTAAAATCATTTGCCGATAACCATCAATTCTGTCTTACAATTAAAACTCCTTTCTTTGTTTTCCTTTGCCATTTTGTTTAAGAGTCCTTTAAGTTTTCTTTCTGGGTCTGACATAAACAGTTTAATCCTGTGTATCTTATGTTGTTTAGATTAAGTCTGGAAATAATAAATCATAGTGAGTTTTCTAATTCTTTTAGGATCATTTTACTATACAAATTAAATCTAGTGTGCAAAATTGGTGTCTAACTGTTTCTATTTTTGTGCATTTACTGAAACTGTTCTGTCCACATGTTTTACAGATTAGTTTAATAATCTTCCATGTGTAAATCAAGTATTTCAAGTATCTCTTTGTGTCATATCTTATAAAAGATGTTTGTGCTTGCTTTTGGCATAGATTTTTAAAAGTATTCTTTTGCTAATTAATGAGTATGAAGCATTAAAAACCTGGAATATATATTTTTTTATAGTGTCTAACTGAAATTTATAAATAATATATTTGTGCTGAATATATATGGTCTGTGATATAAGCTTGATAAATAATCTTTTCTTTATTTTTTTTTTTATTTACTTTTGTTCTTGCTCTATTTAACTTTTGTATTACAGTAAAGATTGTCATTTCTTGAGCATTTGTATTAAATCATTTGTTAAATGATAGTACAGAACAGAAATTTGTCTCTCTCACCCAACTATCATGTATCTGGTCATAATCTGGTATTAATTGAAAGATTTTATAGGACAATACATTATAGAGTGGAAAGGGAAACTGATGGTAAAGAGTTATTTACTATTTTGCATTAAGTGGTTCCTTCAATAAGATTTCTAGGTAACTTTTGTATCAATCAATATAGAATTGAATTGATTTCCTAAATATGCATGTTATTGTTAGGTACATATTGTATTGATCACATAACCAGTATCAAGTCTTTGACTATAAAGATTAACATTTTCTTAAATGATTGAAAAAAATATTTTATATGATAAATAACAAATTACCTCTTGGTGTAGGAAATGATTTTCTGATGATTTATTTTACTTGGGTGTCAACATTTTAATATTTTTAAATTAAATATTAATAAAAATTTGTTTTCAAATATTTTAACTCCATATCAGTCTTAATGTCAATATTTTTTAATTTCTTATGACTGCAGATCGTTTTTAAACTATTAATATGTGTGTTCTCATCCTATTCCAATCATTCACTTCATTCTAGGATTCATTACTCCAGAAAATGAATAAAAAAAACAAAAAACAAAACAAAACAAAGTAAATGTCTATAAAATGATATGGGATTAAGATAAGTTTGAGTATTCCAGTATGGGGCTATATCTGGTAAATTGAGTTTATCTTTTGTCATTAAACAAGTTTTACTTAGTAAAATGTTTATTTTTTAAAATTAAATTTATTGAATAGTATATAGGATGTGATGGGTAAATTGTCATCATTTTATATCTTTGCACATTTTTTTGATTTTGTCAACTGTATAGCAACTCTGAAAACTCACTCTGATCATTTTAATAACAGAAGAACTCATGAATTTGTTGGTGTGGGCCTCTGACTCAACACAATGTCAAGGGAGTAGTGCTGCCCTGGAAGACCCTATGTTTATCAACAGGACTCTGCACCATGCCATACTAGTAGAAGAAGCCAGCCATGGCTGCCAGACAATTACTGTGACCACATCACCCGTTACATCTGGTCACCTAATTCGCCAGACTGCAACTCCAATGATTATTATGTGTGGGATGCAGTTGAGTGAGAGACCAACAAAATTCCTTGTAACACCAAAGATGAACTGAAGGCAAGGATTATGGCAATATTCACCAATTTAAAGAAGGAGACCATCCAGAAGAATTGCATAAGATTCTGAAGTTGTCTGGAGGCCGTGGTTGAAGCCAATGGCGATTTTATTGAATAAATTTACTCTTTAGTATTTCAAGATATTTTTGAGTAATTTAGTAAGTATATCTGTTAAAATGAGATGTCAGTTATTTTCATTTTTGTGGCATTGAGATGACAATTTATCCATCGCACCCTGTATTTGCTGTTTTCTTAATTTTTTACCATCTTTCAAGTAGCTTCCTATTTCCATCTTCCTATTCCTTACATTTCCTGCCAAATAAGTACTGTCTTTGCCTGTCTTTTATACTGTTTTTACATTTCCTGCCAAATAAGTACTGTCTTTTATTTCAGGAAACTGAAATTTTCTAAAGTTTGAAATTCCAATATCTGGAGAATATGATAGATGAATAAAAACTTTCTAAGCTGTAAGATATACTGATGGCATATTGCCCACTCTCTCTGGACTAATTTCAGATGCTTTTTATTGATTGCTGCTTTGTTTGGTTTAATTGGGAGTAGTACTTGTCAGTACTTGCATAGTTTTCCAAAACTGAATACCTTTCTAGTTTCACTATGTACACAGTGGCACTTTAGCAAAAGAAATTGATCTTTTATACAATTAATGATTCATTTTTTTCTCCACAGCCTCTTACATTGCTTGTTGTTAACTATCCAATATTCATTATTCCTTGCAGTTTTTCAAAAACAAAACCATTTTGTTATATCTAAATAAGTCGTACATGGAAAATATTCAATTTAGATTTTTTTTTTTTTTTTTTTTTTTTTTTTTTTAATTTGGAAGTCACATATCAAACTAATAAACATTTAATTGAATGGCATCATTCATCAATAAATCTCTGGTATAAAAATTTATAAACTGCTTTTATCATACTTCATTAATACCTTCCCTATAAAGTCTTTTCAAATTTGGTGCAGTTAAGTTTTATTTTTACATTTAAAATAA
Organism: Acanthosepion lycidas; assembly: GCA_963932145.1. Taxonomy (NCBI): domain Eukaryota; kingdom Metazoa; phylum Mollusca; class Cephalopoda; order Sepiida; family Sepiidae; genus Acanthosepion; species Acanthosepion lycidas. Next base: position 55,479,781 of record OZ010616.1, read on the forward strand.
AAATAGCATATATCAAAACATGTTAGAATTAATAAACAACAATATACAAATTTTGACAGTTTATTTCTGTTTTCAAATAAAACTGGTATGGCAATTGTTATAATACAATTAAAAGCAGTCTGATGTTAACTTGAATAAAACACTCTTAATGTCATCCACCAGTACAAAACTAATGCCAAAATATAGTTTTTGGTCAGGTCAATATATTGAGTCGCTATCAATTTATTGAAAGTATTTAATTTAAAATCTATTCTTACAGGATCTAAATTTTTGAATACCTATACATGGAACCATAATCAGTTGCTAAAAGTCCTTGAAATTATAAGTATTGTGAGGAAACCTCTAACTTGTTAAATTTTATAAGAAAATTCTGAAAACATCTCAACCTGAAGCATTAATAAAGTTTGTTTGATGGCACTGTAAATTACCAAATTATATTTGATTTTTGAATAAATTTTCCAATTGAAATTGCTTTAATCTAGTATTACTATCTGGTTAGTTAATTATACTAGTGCATGTTGTGAAAGTAAACTAATTTGTAAAAGTTGGAAGACCCAGGGAAGTCCTTCTTGTAAGGAAACAGCCTAGATACTTAATTAAATAGTAATCTATAGGAGAGATGTTGGATGAATAATCAAATTCAGTAAATTTTGAATCAGTTATAATAATGCAATCAAGAGTATGACTAGGAGAAAATGAGATATTCAGTCTATTTAATCTTTTCCTAGACTGTGTCCTGTGCATATACAAGCATAGATGGGAAGAGATGGGCACTGATTATTTAAGAAATTTATATCAAATCACAAACAAATCTACGAATAGAAGACTGTGATTCTGCTTTCCCTCTCAAGGCCAATATGCTGATGATGAGTGGGAGCTATGCTATGATGTGTAGGTATACATAGTTGATATAAGAATGAACTTGAACAAAAAAAAATCAACATCCTCTACCAAGTATTTTAAAAAAAATAGAATCTTTCCAAAACAGAATCTATTATTTGAAACTGGAATGCAAGTAGTGATGGCACATACCCTGAACCCATCATAAAAATTCAGGATGCAGAATTAGTAAATACTAAACACTTCAAATACCTTGGTATATGAATCAGTTACAACAAATTTAATATAGGAGATAAGAGAATTAAACATAAAATAAGCTCTGCTGGAGATAATTTTGCAAATTGCCACAAAGTGATGCAAAACCAAAACATTAACCTAAAAACTGAAGTCCTGTTCTTAAATAGCCTTGTCAGATCAAGACTTTCATATGGATGTCAAATTCATTTAGAAATATCTAAACTGTCAGCTGTATACAGCCACTTTCTCCAGATTAATGGTTAAAAATGGCTTTGAGCAAATTAATCCAGTAGGTCTTAGTGTGGACCATCCTTCTTCAAATCTTGTGGACTGTCACTAGAGAACCATAAACAAAGAACTGTACCAAATAACAGAAACAATATCATGTGATGACTTTCAACAGCAGCACCAACTAAAATAGATAGCAGATAAAATAAGGTTATAATCAAACAAAAGGTTAGGAAGGAAGCTCTACTCATCCAATACAATAACAACTAGTGAACTTGAGAAACTATTTTCCAGAAAAACGTTTAAGGAAGAGTTTATAAGTTTCAACTGAAGCTAGCACTGGCTATGTCAATAAATGCCAAATGTTTCCTTATAAAGAAATGGTTAATATTACCATTTTAACATGATTCTGTCATGTGAAAAAAATGACACTTTTTTTTTTTTTTTTTTAGGTTGGTGCAAAAATAATTTCGTTTTCTCACATAGTAAAATATGTTAGAAAACGAAATTATTTTTGCACCAACCTAATACTTATCCATATAAATTTAACATTTTGAAAAAACGGTTATATCAGAATATGTTTATTAAATGCTTACTATAAGATTCTAGAACACAGTTGATGTTTTTAACTTGTCTATATTGAGTCATTGTGCAGATCTGTTCTATAAAAAATTTTATTTTCATCATAATTTTATGTCCAGCGATATAATGCATTTAATTTAAATGGAATGTATTTATCAAGTTTTTTAAATTTTATTTTTTGCTTGAGAATTAAAAATTTGAAATTATTCAAAAAGATGTATTAAATTTGTTAGTTTTCTGGATGAGATTGTTGAATCTGTTTCAGCCCATGCAAATATTTTTTGCTAACAGCTTTTAATGAAGCATTCACTTGCAAATTTTGCAAGAAAAGTATTATCTGAATTAGATGAAGCCTTGTAAAGCCCTTTTGATATTTTTTAATTAGTATTTCTTTCAATTTAATTTCTTTTAATTTCTACTAGGACTCCTCCATTCCTGTTCATTTATGATCTTTGCTGCCAGTAATAAATATAGAACGACAATCTGAGAATTACCCAAAAAAAGAAAGAAAAAAAAAAAAGCAAGTATCAACTATAATATAAACTAGTAGTAGTAGTTCATATTATAGTAGATACTAAGTATTAAGATCATATTTTAAATTTTAAAAACTTTACAATATTTATAAATCTAGACTTCTACTAGACAGTCATATTAAAAATAAATGTACCATTGATTTTCCTAAGGTTCTACACTAGTATAATAAAATAGATATGATTACAAAATCTAATGACAGAGGCAATGTTTAACCTTTTAAAAAAAAAAAATGGTGTGTCAAAAGGACAGTTATTCCCTTGACACCGCTATTAATGTATACACTTCTGACTCCAATATTTATTATTTGCATTTTTTTTTTCAAAATTTATAATTACAATTACTCATTATGTTTTAATCAAATTTTCTTGTTTAGACATTTTTATAAATTTATGAATAAAAAAAAACATTTTTTGTAATTATTCCTTTTGTAAAATGGCAAATAGATATTTCATTATAGTTGGTTCACATGTTTTTTATATTCTTGTAAATAAGCAATCTAATAAATGTGGAATAACCATCTTTTTGACACAGTGTTTTTTTTGTTGACATGATGGTTAAACATTGCTGACAAATAGAATCTTCACTTGAGGAGATAGGATTATACTTTTTATTTTGAATTACTTGAAATTTTAAATAGTTGATTACAATCTTATTTGGCAGCCTTGTCATGAATCTTTTAAAAATTACATGTGACTCCTGTTATGATAGATGGTAAAGTAATTCTTAGATTTACAATGTTCAAAGAAAAGGTTTTCATTCATGTTTGGCCTTAGTTATTGAAAATTAATTAAAGAATATCACTAATCTTTAACTAGTTGTACAGAACATCAACATTTGGAAATTTATTAATTCTGTATGGGTGGAATGCTGCATTACAAAAGATCCCCAGTGGTTACAAACTTTTTTTTCTATGATATTGAGAACATCTACTTATTGATAATGACTGAAAGAATTGATGAAAACAAACCTCCAAAAACAGGAAATTTGGACAGTTTATTCACAATTTTGATTTTGATATAAATTAACTTGGTCAAAAAGTTTGGAAAATACAATTAGGATAAATGAACAGACTTGTTGGTTGAATTTAATAAATCTTGTTTGATTGGATTCTTGTTCTCTCTCTCTGTTTGTGTGTGGTGTGTGTTATCAAAGTAAATAATTTTTTTATTTCTGTATTTGATTTTAAAAGTTAAAAATACATTTGAGCATCAATGATACTTTATTATAAGTATTATTAACACTCAAATATGTAAAAAAAATTAACAGGTCTCTATAATTTGTCTTGTGAAAATAGCTATCTAGAAATTATTTTCTTTTGTATTTCAGATTCTGTATATACAAGCTTTTGTATTTGTTGTCTTAATGGGGAAATTAATGAGAAAAATATTTTTTGGCCAACTACGAGCTGCAGAAATGGAGGTTTGTGAATTATGATTTTATAGTTTTTGCATTTTGTTTGCTGCAAAGTATATTCATATCTATATATAAAAAAAAATTCAATCATTTCATGTGTATTAGTATAATAGACAACATCAGACAAATGCAAAATAAAGTTTTAAATTCCTGATTTTATAGAAAAAATATATTTATAAACTTTAGAGAATAACTAGATGAGTTTTAACTGATGAATTCATAAAATACTTATTATTTTGACATTCTATATAGTTAATTTATAGTCTATTTAGCAGCAATGTTGCATTTCCATAATGAAGCAAATAGAAATGATTGTAAATTTTAAAATGCGGTAATGATGTTTTTATCAATAAATTTTGAAGTATAGAATAAGAGTAACTCATAAAATTTATAGATAAAATTTGCATCAACAAATAGTGTTTTTACTTTTGTTAATCTTAAGTTGTTCATTTATTCTTGGAATTATGACATTTTAAAAAAAAAGTACTTTCTGTATTTAAAATTTAACAAGTGCAGAAAATTATTTTATTAGTTTGTGTTTAACCAACAATTTTGTTGCTTTTTTTTTTTTTTTTTTTTTTTTTTTTTAATGTAATCTCTAGAATTAAATATAGTTAATTTTCTTATTGATATTTGCACACCTTTAGGAAATTGCTTTCTACACTATTCATCAAAGATATCATAATTTCTAATAAGTCCAATAACATTAAGATGGCATTCAGTACAGTCTGACTGGTGCTACAAAAATAAAACTACAACACATATTAATTCACTGTTTAATTTCCTTCTAAGTAGTCCCCTTCTGAAACCAGACACTTTATTCAGCGTTGTTTCCATTGATGGAAGCATTCCTGAAACTCCCTTTTAGGATAGCAAGCAGCTGCCTCATCACATGCTCTTAGATTTCCTCAACATATTGAAATTTTGTTCCTTTCCAGTGAGATTTGATTTTTGGAAAGACAAAAAAATTGCAAATCTGGTGGTTGTTAGTCAAAAACTGCTCTACTGAATGGGGCAGGTGCATTGTCAAGATGAAGTTACTCACTGAATGCATGCAATTCAGTGCTTTTCTGATAAACAGCATCCTGCAAACACCACGAATACATCATGTTAGTTCTCCTTGTTTACTGTCTGACTAGGTGGAACATACTCCTAATGAACAATGCCCTTGTAATTGAAGAAAACTGTTAACGGTGTCTTCATATTGTTTTGACTCCTTCGTGCTTTCTTTGGTCTTGGAGTGTTTGGAGTATTCTGCTGTGAAGACTAGGCTTTGGTTTCAGGGTCATAGCCATAGACCCACAATCTATCAACTGTTTTCAAAGTTTTCATCTTTCTCAACATAATCAAGGAGACACTGTGCAGCTGAAACCCAATTTTATTTTTGGTCAACTGAAATAGCTTTTGCAAAATCTTGGTAGATACACATCTCTTACCCAAATCTACTAATGTTCACATCCTCTGACAACTCGCACATGGTTATTCAACTTTCTTTCCAAACAGTTGCACACACGTTTTCAAGGTTTTTATCAGTTCTGCTGGATGCAGGTCTCCCAGAACATGCATCACTGTCTCCATCTTGTAGACCATCTTGGAAATGTTTGAACTACTCATACACTCTTGTCTGGCTCATATACTTTCTGCAACTTTGCTTAGGTCTCTGTGCAGGTATCACCAAGCTTTTGCCAAAATTTGATGCAGATACTCTGCTCATTGGCCAGTAATGAACCTCTATTGTGTGGCAAGACAACCACATTCTACACAATTTCCTTCCAAGCACTGCTATAAACAACTGAAGTGAATGAGGGTTAGGGTAAGAGTTCAAGATCAATCTGTGCCAAACGGCTTCACTCTATGTACTTTTAACTCCATGACCATAGCAAGAGTCCCAGTACTTTTCGATAAAACCTCATACAAATATTTCTTCATATATAGCAAAGTATCAAATTCTCAGATGTTATTGCTTTTAATGAATAACAAATTATTCAGCAATCTTATTGGCAGTTTTTTGTTCTAAATTCTTAAAATGGAAATCTTTATGTAATTCTTTATTTATAGTAATAATTTGGAATTTTTACTTGTTTTCAAAGGAACTTTTTTCAGAAGTTGTGATCAATTGAGATCATATGATTCATATTAATTTTAGCTTATAAATTAACCATTATGTATTGTCTAATGAATCTAATGTCGACAGTTATTTCTTTAACCTTTTTTTATTTACTGTGTCTGAAATAATTGATCACTTGTTTAATGAATTATTTTCATTTTGTGTGTTTATAACTTGAACATATCACATTTATTTAAATTCAGCAAGTTTTTTTATTCAGCTTTGATTATTGTATATAAATCTAAGTTCCATTAATTCAGTATTATACAAAATTGTATTTTTTTTTTTTTTTTTTTTTTTTTTACTATAAAATTAGTTACAGTTGCTATTATCATTAATTTAGTCTTCACACTATAAGTAGATACTGAAAATTTCTTGACTCAACCCATTTCTTTGAATCTAAGCAAATGGCCAAAAATCAGAAATTTATTTTTGGAGGAACTTTAGGTAAATATTAAAACATAATTTAAATTGAGTCAAAGAAAACCTCCAATTTTTTTAAACAAAATAATTGCCAATGAATTTTTTTTATAAACCTTTTGGTAATTAGTGAAACACCAAACTGAGAACTCTAGTTAACTAATTAACACCAACATTTAAGAGATACTGATATGATTAATTTCTAATCTGTCATCATTTAGTCAATCAGAAAAGTAATTTTATAAAAAGAAATTGAAATTTTATTGATTATTTTTTTTTTTTAAATTAGTGTCTCTACATATCTTTTTTGTTTTTTTTTGTTTTTTGTTTTTTTTTTGTTCTATAGTACATCTGCCGTGGATCCAGAAATTAATAAAATTTCCATTACAATTTTTCTTCAAACTCTTATTTTTGTGTATATATTTATAAGAATTCAGGCTTAAGTATCTTTTTATTTGCTATTGTTGCCTCAATACAAGGTCTAAGTGTCATTCAAGGTAGAGGGTTACTAATGAGGTTGTTATATGGCAGTTAATGTAGTATTTGAGGAAGCATCCTCTCAGGAGTTCCATAAAATAGCAGTAAAGAGTTCTAGTAACATACTGTTCTTATGTTTACATTTGTTTAAAATTTGACAGTGTTTTTTTTTTTTTTTTTTTTTTTGTTTTTTTTCTTGCAGCATCTCATAGAAAGGTCATGGTACGCTGTGACAGAAACCTGTTTAGCATTTACAGTTTTTCGAGATGATTTCAATCCAAGATTTGTTGCTATGTTCACCTTACTTTTGTTTTTGAAATGCTTCCATTGGCTCGCTGAAGACAGAGTGGATTATGTAAGGAAATTTTTGTTTTGATTTATTTGCTTCAGTTACCACCAGTTATAATTGGTAATGTACAAACAAAATAATTGAATACTTTATTATATAGTAAAATTTATTTATAAGAAACTGAAGGAAATTTATTCATTTTAAACAGTACTAAAGTTTTATATAAAGAAATGGACAAAATATAATGTTTAAAACATTTTTATGTAAAAATGTTAAAGTTACAAATGAATTTTTCTAAATTGCTTTCAGCTTTGTTTATTATTTCATAAAAATCTGACTCCAGTAAAATAAACAAACTAAACAATTTTTAAAGACATTTTAACTTTATTTGTAATTTGAGGGGAAAACTGGAAAAATGATTTGCATTTGCCTCTTGTAAAGTCACCTTTGCTATTATAATTTTCTATTTCACAAATATAACTTTTTGGAAATTTAATATAACCTTATGGTTAAGATAACATAAATAATAGATAAGAATGAATCCAGACTTCTTTGCCTTTGGATATTTTCATATTTATACTTGTTTTGGGGCTCCTAAAGAAATAGGAAGAGAAAATATTGAACAAATATTCCTTAATTATAATTTGGTTTCATATGCAAACTACAAATTATGATTACATTAGGAAAAAACATGTTATTTTTGTCGAAGCTGCTCTAAAATTTTATGTGTATGTACTTATTTTATTTGGAGATGCTACAGACTTTGACTAACTTATTTTTTTATTTTTTATTTTTTTTTTTCTAAAATCAGACTTCATAAATCTGTGTGCATGTTATTCAATTATTGCCCATCATCAAAATTACAGCATGAAGTTCATTTGAGGGTTTTTACAGCCAGCTAGCTTTGCCCTCTCTACAAAAAAAATACTTACACTGTAAATACAGCTAGTCAAATAGAAATAAGTTCTAACAAATTACAAATAAGTCCTGATAATGGGCAAAGGTATCTTCAAATGTGAATTTAAATATTCACACCTTGTGCAGATAAAACTAAACAGGATGTTACCTTTCAGAAGAAAATATGTTACCTTTCTTAGAAGAAAATATTACTGGACAAATTAGTTCTATTGGGTGTGCATTTACATAATTGCAAAATCATGTATGTTTTAATATTTTACTAATTCTGATGCTACAAAATATACAGCTTTGGCTGTGTTTTAGAATAGCACTTGATTATATGCTTTTTTTTCCCCTTGGTAAGAAAATTTGTCTTTTATCATGAAATGTAATATTGACAGTGTAGAAAAGTGGACAAATATTCGCCAGCATCAGATTTATTTGCTTCATATATATTATAGATGTCTTTTATATTGGTTAGTCAAGAAAACTCTTTTAGTTTATTCAGTAATAAGATTTTTTGTAATTTTCAACATTAATTTTATTGAACAATAGATTTATTGTTTCACTTTCTTCTATCATCTTTCAGACAATTTCACATTGCTGTTTTCACAGAACATTTTTATCTTTTTTGGCTAAGAACTGCACTGACTGCCTTTTTGAAGTTTTCCAAGAAATTAAATTTTTTTCATTAAGACTATTCCATAAAGACTGAAAGTTAATTTGAAGGTGTAATATAACTAAATAAGCTGTCAGTATTTTTGCTTGGTCATCAAGGAAATATAATCTAGCATTATCCTGATGGAATATTACACTCTTTCTTGTAATTCCAGGCATGTTAGGATCAGTATATATATATATTGCAATTGTTTGGTTCTCTTAAGGCAGCTTATAGTTGAGGACACTCTTACAATTCTCCCATGTACACATTATCTTTGGATGAAGATCAGTCTTCAGTATGGTTAATAGTAGTTTATTTCACTTGTCCCACAACCTCAAAATTTATATTTCAAATATATTGGCTTTCTCCTATCTTGTATAATAATTATTTTTAATATATTTATTTGATCACTAACAACTTCATTCAGTGAGATGTCTCTAGCTTCAAACTATTATGCTTGGTTAGTCAGTCTGTTTTTCATAAACTGTAAAATTGTTTTTTACATTTAAGTCAGTTTTACCTTTCTTAAAGCAAATCTACCAAAAAAATTTGCTTATTTTCTTTGGTCTTTTAATGTTGGAATAAAGCAAATATCAGTTGTTAGATTTCTTTTTAACTGATATGACAGCCTATGTCCAACCCAAGACATAACATTTGAATAAAAGAGGGAGAATAATGTTTGAATTTCTCTCACTCAAGAAACATAAAGAGTCGCATTTAAAAAGAAAGTAGGAAAATTCTGGTCTAGTAGATCATATCTGGAATATGAGCACACTTCTTCCACTCTGGTATATGGTCCAAATAATTTACTGAAAGCAACTCTAGAGAATGAGAAGTTTGCAAAAGGTAACTTATTTCAGCTTAACTATTAAGGTGTATAATAATATGTATGGATTTCCATACTTAGTCACCTATGACCATGTTTACCTGAAATGAAACAATGTTATTAGTATATTAATGACCACTATTCTTCTGAAACAAAAATAAGGATTTCTTCTTTTCTCGTGTATTAAACACCTGATATAACCCAAAACCTGTTAACATCAAAAACACGTATGACTCCAACTGTCCAAATATAATGTTTATCCTCCTCTCGCTTATAGTCAGTATGTATAAATTATGTAAAAATGTTCATAATTTCTTTTTGTTGTGAAGAATGTGTTTTTTTTTTTTTTTCACTTCAAGGTCTCTATTTTATATAAATTCACCAACTGTATAATATGAAAATCATAGTAACTTTTCAATGTGATGTTTATTTTGGTATTGCTATAGAAAATTTGACTTTGATCAGCTATTTCCCTATCTTGATGATTTAGAAAAAACTAAAATTTAAACAGCAACTAAAAGGACATTGTTATGCAATTATATGTTGACATTATTAAGTTTATTTAAGCTTAAAACTATTAATTAGGTGATAATGTTGATGAGTTTCTACTGAATGATCTTTTCCATTTATACAGTGTGACTAATGTTTTATACAGCTATGATGGATATTTAAGAATTAAAATTTATCTGGGCTCTGTCCTAGGCATAGATTAAAATTTTCTATTGTGAAAATTATTTTACAATTGTAAAATAAATAAATATTTTTTTAAAATTCTCTAATGAATTTAGACTAAACATTATTGAATATGCTGTACTTGTTAAAAATGATAAAATTTGTAAACTTTAATATTTTTATCTTTTAAAACTTTTGTTGAAATTATGAAGTTTTCAATTACATAATACATCGAGATTTTTTTTCTTTGTTTTATAAGAAAATTGTTTTAACTTTACAATTTATTTATAATCAGGATTTTGGATGGTTAATTGCTAATTGATTTGAGCTTTATAAAATGGTAAATATGTGATATCCATTGGTCTTTAGAGACCATGAATCTGTGCCAAAAGAGTTATGCTTCAACTGCTGATGGCTGAACAGTATCTGTTACGTCTGTACAGGCCATATAGGAGTAACAGTCTCTGTTGAAACGGATGCATATGATGACACACTCCCTTGATGTCACTGTGTTGTTTTCTTTGTCAAGCATGCTATTTTTTTTCCTGGCAACAAGTCATTGTTTCTCCTGTCTTCACTCCAGCCCTTTGTGTAAATTGCATCTCCAGCATGAGTGATCATTGGTGATGTCTTCACACCTGTTGATGCACATGTCCCTTTAAAGTGAAGATAGTCACCTTCTTGCTGGTTGCCAGTTCCCCGTACCGAAGGACCTTCAGAATCCTCCCATCCACTGTATGGAGTACATGTCCAAGATAGCAGAGCCAGCACTGTTGAAGGACATATAGGCTGGGTAACTGAGTATGGGTGAGAACTATGGCATTACTGACTTGGACAAATTGATGCTGACAGCAAAAATGAAAGGCATAGAGATGTCTACTCCTGTCTGTAGAGCAGCACACTGATGATGTTTCTTGACCAGTTCCTTCTACCCAAAAGTATGTGTGTATATATATATATATATATATATATATATATATATATATACACACAGGATGCAATGAGTAAATTATTGCAATTTTATTTTTTTAATTTTGTTTTTGATTTTGTTGTCTACATAGTATAGTAGGGGGACTTGGACACTGTCTTTGAGAAAAAGAGTGCCATGATGCAATTGACTCTACCAGAAATTTAGGAATGGCATTTTGTACTGCTTGGCATTTTCGCCAGAAGCTCCAATACAAACATTTCAGTGTTTAAATGTCGAGCTGAAGAGAGTGCAGAGGATTTGAAAAGAGTTAGATGAGTCTAATGGTGTTTACAAAGATGTTTGGAGTGATCACTAGCATTATGCCTCCATTCATCTTCATACAGGGCCTCAGATTCAACATGGAGGCCTACATTAAGTCCTTTGAGGAGGTAATGCTGCTCCTGGGTCAAGAGGGTGGCTACTGGAAAACCCTATCTTACAACAGGACTCTGTGCCATGCCACACAAGCAGGAGAACCCAGTCATGGCTGCGAGATAATTTCTGCAGCCACATCACCCCTTACATCTAACCATCTAACTCCCCAGACTACAACCCCCTTGATTATCTGTGGGGTGCAATTGAGTGTGAAACCAACAAAACTCCTTGTAACACCAAAGATAAACTGAAGGCAAGGATTATGGCAATATTCACCAACTTAAACAAGGAGACTGTCCTGAAGAATTGCATAAGATTCTGAAGTCATCTGGAGGCCGTGGTTGAAGCCAATGGTGATTTTATTGAATAAATTTACCATTTAGTATTTCAAGATATTTGTGTGTGTCCTACTCAGAAGTAATTCTGTGGTGAGAAACAAAAACCACCAGTCTACAAATTTCCAGAGATACCATGGAAGGTAGAAGACAAAGCCCTGAACTATGTAAAGTCTTTCACCTATCTTGGTAGCAAAGTCAACTACAGTGGAACTTTAGATGATGAAATCATGCATCAGATTGCTAAGGCTACCAGTGCTTTCGACAAACTTCGCCATCACTTGTGGAATGAGTGGCGTGTTTAACTGGATACAAAAACTCAGGTTTAGAGTACTGTTGTACTTGCCATCCTTTTGTACGGTTCAGAATCGTGGACTCCATAATACAGGTATCATATATGCCGGCTGGATGTTTTCCATAAAAGCTGTCTGCATGCAATCTGTGGAGTTAACCTTCAAGATAGGACATCTAGCATAGACATGTTTAACAGCTGTAATATTGGAGGAATTGAGACTTTTCTCATATAGTTTATGGTGGACTGGTCATTTCTTGAGAATCTCTGATGACAGGATACCCAAGATCCTAATGTACAGCCAGTTAGATCAGGGCTACAGGAATGTTGGATGGCCATGTCTAAGATATAAAGACAAGCTGAAAAACAAATTGCCAGCTGTCAATATACTACATAACACCCTTGAGCACTTAGCTTTGGAGCAGGTAGAATGGAGATCAACGTGTTTTTAGTGGACTCAGCAGTTTTCAATCTGCTTGTCTGAATCATCTTCAAGAAGCAAGAACAAAAGGTCAGCCAATCTAACAATGATCTCATCTCACAATCCTCACTCTTGCTCCATATGTGGCTTCCTTTGTAAATCACTAGCAGGTCTTAAATACCAATTAAGATTATCGCACAAAATTTAATAACTCAATCAACTAAGCTGTCAGATCCTCATATGTTGAAACCGACAAGAGTCCATTTTTTATATATATATATATATATATATGTATGTATATGTGTGTGTTAAAATGAGATGTCAATGTTATTTTCATTTTTGCATTATTCAAGTGTATGTATGTATGTATGTGTGTGTGTGTGCGTGTGTGATATATATATATATATATATATATATATACACACACACACACTGTATGACAGAGTAAAGAGTTTGTGGTAAATAAAGATTTCATTATAGTTGGTTTAAATATTTTTATAATTTAGTGATTTTTTTTTTTATAAATTTATGAATAAAAATATTATTTTCTTATTTTTTATAAATTGGTAAATGATAAATATTGAATTGTAGTTGGTTTGCAAATTTTTATCGTGCTGTAAATCTAAAATTATTCTTGTAAATAAACTCTTTTTGTAAATTCTCAAGACCATGGAAAATATATTAATTTTTTCATATGTTTGGGTTTTATTAGAATTCTGATCATTGTTTTTTAAACAAACATTGGCAAGGCAGTTAAAGTAGTATTGGTGTCAAGGGAAAAAAACTGTTCTTTTGAAATATGCTTCTTTTTTCTTTTCTTCTTTCTTTTCTTTGATACAAAAGTTAAACTTTACCAAAAATACATTTACTTGTATGCACAGGAATTGCACTGATTGTCAAATTCATGTAAATAAAATTCATTGAGGTTTTGATCTCTCATTATTTTATGAGGAGAATATTCAGTTGCATGAGGGTAGTTCTTTGTTTTTTCTGCCAGCAATAACATTTGATGAAATGCATCAACTTAATGGTGCTGACTTTATCTTGTGCTTCATATCACTCCATGAAAAGTCACAAACTGGTAGCTTTGTTAATAAAGACTGTAAAAGGTGTCAATATCTGATTTTCCTTAACAATACTGTCTTTAATTATATTTATTATACTGAACTTCATTGAGTCTCTGTTCCAATGTTATTGTATTTTTTTATTTTTTTTTTTAAACAAGCCTTGATCTGTTTTAACAAAATCTCTTAAACTGTTTCCAGTTTTCAGTGATTTCACTGGGGAAAAACCTCTTGATGAATATCTTCTTCACTGTCCTCACTAGCAACATCTTGTTATTGTTGATGGCTTAAAAAGATTAAAAAAAAAAAAACTGATTTTTTTTTTTTTTTTTTTTTTCTGCACTTTTTCCTGATTTCTCCTTTTCTTTGGTTTCCTATATTTTGTTTGGCAATGAATGCTAAAACAATCTACTTTTATCAGCATTATACAATTGTTGAGGTGCATAATTTTTTTTCACTGATGATGGATTGTAATTTTGTACTTCACCACCATGGAGTCTTTTATGGAAACTGATAACTTTTTCTTGTAACATTAGATCAGAGACAGTAATCACTTTTTCATACTTCATTGTCTTTTTTTTCTTTATTTTTTGTTTCTTTTTTTCATCACTTCTTAAAGGGAAACTGGCCAACTAAGGTCAAGCCTGCCAAACAATTTCTCTCTAAGGAATGGAGAATGGCAATAAATTCACTCATAGTTGTAAAATGAAAAGTTTGTTTGGGTAATCAGTGTTCAAATAATCAATGTTCTTATATATATTTTGTAAATCTAGGCAGTAAATGTTCATTTGAACAGGTTTTGTAAGATAGACAAATTATCTAATATATTTAAAATAGATCTTTTTTTTTTTTTTTTTTTTTTTTTTTTTTCTAATTGATAGATTAATTTCCATATATTAAAACTGAAAGCATGCAAGACCTGTCCATAATTTATGTCAGTTTATTTAAGCTTTTCAGTGACGGAATTTGTTGTCAAGAATCAAAATCCATTTTATTAGAATCTTTAATGAATTTGTATCCCCATTTCAAATGTGGGTTAATCTTTAATAAATATATTCTAAAATTTTGTTTTGCTAAATATTATTGTATTATCAACAAAGAACTGTCTTATATCATTGTAATGTATTTCTGCATCATGTGTTACCATATTGTATTTTGGTTAGACATGAAAATGGAATTTCCAAGAAAGGGTTTTGGATATGTATCCAATAAGAACTTTTTGATTTTATTTCCATAGATACAGACTCTAATAGTATGTATACCTAATTTACACTTCAAAAATATATCGAAATAGTGAAATTTCCTTCAATTTCAACTGCTGATATCTCCTTTATTTTCCAAGCTAATTTAAAAAGAATTAATATGTCAAGAAAACTTAATCTTTTCTCTTTATGAAGATACAATTCTTTCTTGGATGTGATGATTAGATTTATTCCATTTCTCTTTGGCATCCAACATGTTCAAACACGCTTGGTAAATATCAGCTCTCAAAGTCTCACTGTTTGTTTGCATGACTTCCTGTGTTTGCGATATCTTGTGATAGAGTATACATGGGGTAGGTTACATTAGATTGAACATAGGGAGCTGATATTTACAGGGCAGATTGAATGCTAAAGGGTTAAATTAGGTCACTATTTCAATGACAGATGACTTTTCTGTATTTTCAAAGCTGATAATTTCATAGTGTTCTTTAAAACTTGTCCCCCTCCCATATCAAAATATTCTCATCTTAAAGAAAAGACACTTGTCATTGTGGTGGGATTATGAAATTGATTTGAAATTATCTTCACAAACATTTCTAAGCTGAATATTTTAGTTGAAGAAATATCAGAGAAATTCATCTTTGAAAAGGGGGGTGCACCTTCTTGTAGAGCAATGTCCTATCTTTAATAATCAGTTGGTTTCATGTCTCTGCACCCATGCAACTTGAGTCACACACAAATCAAAAAGAGGGTATACTGTTTTTTGCGGTTTTTCTTTTTTGTGTACAAAACCATTGAATCTGACACATCAAAATTTGTATTGCTAAGTGAATGAAAATTACCAGCTGACCTCCATTTTAAATCAAACTTGTTTCATTGACAGATATTACAAAGTTTAAATCCTTTCCTTATATTTTCTTTAATGATGCATTTTAAAACCATATAAAGTATTTATTCAATTTATTTTGTTCAAACTGTCATTCTCAAATCACTTTTACTATGCATTTTCTTAAAAAAATTAAGCAAGATACACATGACAAAATATAAACTGAATATATTTTTAGTTCTTTAAATTTTGCACTCGCTATTTTTTTTCTGAATTGTCCAGTTTTCCTTTTAATGGTCATTCATTTAATTTAGATTTGTAGCCAGTAATATTTTCTTTAGTTGGTGGTCATATTTGGCAGCAGTTGCTTGATTTACTGCATTGGAACTGTTGGATTTGCTACTAAAACAAGAGTAAATAGTTGTCTCATCTGCATAGTTGGGAACTGACAATGTCAGACATATTGTTGATGATCAGAAACCATGTAGGTCCAGGGATAGAGGAGTTCTGCATTTGTATGAAATGATTTAGAAGCATGCCTCTTTAGCACAACCTTCATTACATGATTTGTTAGGAAAAAATAGAATTAAATATTTGACCAATGACACCATAACCCTTGAGTTTGCAGAGAAGGCCAGCATGCTAATACTTGTTGAATGCCTTTGAGATATCTAAAACCACAATACCAATTTCTTGAGTAAAGAAAACCACATTGTAAATATGTTAGTCCAAATTGTGCACCTGGTCTACAGGCCAATATTCTGTCTCTTTATTTCATAACTAATGCTGTCTCAATTATCCCAGCTTTATCAGAGAAGCTCCTCTCCTTTCATATTTGGCCTACCATAACAGATTTTTTCACCTCACCTTTTATACCATTTGTTCAAGTCTGAATTAAAAAAAAAAAAAAAAAAAAAATGGATGGTTTCCCTTATTTTTATTTGTTTCAAATATTTCTCTTTCAAATGAGTCCAACCACTGGCCAGAAAGTTATAAATGGTAGATTTACTTGTGAATATCACCTTTTTTCTTTTTTTGATTCAGTGGTCTTTTATAGTATATCAAAGTATGTTTCATTTGGGTAAAATGAAGCTTGCTTTAATACTTCTTCCAATGGCTTTGTCAAATTGGGTTTCTCTCTATCTAAACATTAATTGAAGTTTTGTTAAAAAAAATACAATAAGGACTAATGCCAAAAATTAAAAAGTAGAGTTTTTAAGATTCATTTGATTTAGTATCATATGGTACACTCTTAAAAAAGGAAGTGTTTTTCTCTTCTAATTAAAAAAGTTCTTATTTGTTTGTGCAACTCCCCCACCTTCTTGTAAATATTTTGAGCTCATTTTAAATTTTGACTATTACTATCACTTTAATACATTTATTTTTAGGTCACTGTAACCTAATATTTATATTGCTGTGTGGGCTTAAAATTGCCTTTACTTTTTTTATTGTAATTTTTATGGAAATTGTTCTGATGAGCTTTCCTCCTTGGTACCTCAACTTAAACACAATACTAGATTAGCTGACTAGGTCTCATAAGTTCACTGTTGGACTTGCTTGATGTAAACATAAGTTCTATGCTAATAGTTTCTTCTCTCATACTTCTTACTTGTGGAACTCTCTTCTGGCTTGTTACTTTCCTATCAATTATGATTTTCAAAAATTTAAATTCAACATCATCTTCTGTCTCCTTGAATCTTGTTCTTTTATTGTCCTCTCTGTTTCTTTCACTCTCAGTAACCCCCTTGCATCTTATTGGCTTTTATTGTCTTGATGGGGTGAAATGATAAAAAAAAAAAAAAATTATTTATTTTATCTTTTTTCTTTAACCAAATATTTCAAATAAATATTTCAGGTAACCTAAAATTTTGTGCTTTTCAAAATTTGTGTGCTTTTTTGCTTTTTTTTTTTGTTTTTTTTTTTCTTTTTCTTCAGTAGGACAAAGCTTACACATTTCTTCCAGATAATTTTTAGATTATTTTGACAGTAGCAATGAGCAAAATTAAATTGATTATGAAAGTTATTATTGTACAAATTTAAAATTGTATTCAGCAAGATATGTACAACAATTATTAATGGTAGAATTAGTGCAACCATACAACTGAAAAAGTGGTTCTGGAAGTTTTCATGTAGAAATGGGACACATGAAGAGCCTTTTTCATAAAGACCAGCAATCAGTTATTGCTAACAAACTTATCTGAACCTAATCCACTTCCAAATCTTAAGATGCTTGCATTCATGTTCAACACAAGCAATGAAACTTATTGAAAAAGAATGTATTATTAGAGAAATGGGTGGCTTTATGAATTCTGAGAATGAAATGGAAGCAAATCACAGTATATTTGTAATTTTTTGAATTAAGAAATCTGTAAAATGTGTTCTATATGAAACAAAGAAAAATTATGTGTGTTATGGAATATAGTTCTGCTACTTACAATGTAGATTCTACTACACACTTAATATGCATTGAAAAAAATGATGGAACAGAAAAGTCAGTAATTTGACTCTTGCTATTCTCACAACTTGCATCTGTTTTCTTTTCATGATCTGTTGATTCTTGCCTTAATTTCATTCATTCTGATGGCCTTCTCTGATACAGATATAAGTGACTTTTTTTTTCTCTTTAGCTAATCATCTTTTATTCAAAGGCCATCTCTCAGGTCCCGCAATTATTTTTGTCTGCTCATGATCATGCAGCTTCTTAGATCACTTTACTGCAGTCAGTCACTGGCACAACATTTTGTACTTTGAAATCTCTATCCACTCTTTGTACAGCTTTCAGAAGCAATTCATGATAAATTGTAACATAACTTTCAAATACTTCAACACTCATTAACCCTCAAATGGTCCTTGGAATATATAGCCTATATATCACAGTTTGGATTCAAAGCCTTATGCATATTAATACCAACTTATACATTTTTTTTCTATCCATCTCCTCTAATATGTAAAGATAAATAAGATCTGTCTATCAACTTTTTTATTAAATCTTTCAAATTTCCAAATAAATTTCCCCCACCCATCCCCAAAAAATCCCATGCACACATAAAAATTTCAGTTTGACCATTTATATGAAATCACCTTGAGTGACATAAAATTGATTTGATCAAATGTAAGAATGCCAGAATTAAAATAAACAGTTGTGTAACTACACACAGAACAATCCTTGAAAATGAATGGAGCAACATTCGAAAGCACTCTGTGATGGGGGATTATCTATCTAGAGAAAGAAAGAGCAAGCAAGCAAATTCTCTCTGCACATCTGAAACCCCTCTAACTCTTGCTACACTTGTTCTACATAGACATATTATACCTTTTTGGGATCAGGATGATCCTGGGATTGAAAATCCATTATTGAAATTTGTGTCCAGATGAGGAAGGAACAGTTAAAAATTCAAATTTTAAAATATCTGGAAAAAAAATTGGTGATTTTAAGTTTGTTGTAGCCTAGAAGGGGTTTTACCAAATAAGGAATAAACAAAGTGGGGGGTTGGAAATGAAAATGGTAATTCTTTATAACACATCAGCAACAAAATACAATACTTGCCAGCAGTGTGAAAGTAGGTAACCCACTGCTAGTGGTGGACTACTTAGGCAGCATCCTACCCTCCACTTACAATAGTGTCCAACATATTTATGTGGATTGGGACATGCCCATTAGTGTTCATAGGTACGGTATATAACAAAGTTTTAATTTACATTGAGTTTAAGGTAATACAAAACAGTTTAAAATATCTCCAAAACTTTGTGATTTGGGGAAATCAGTTTTATTTCTCCAAAATGCCAAGGAATCGTAGTTAAAATGAGAGGTTTTGGTAAATGAGTTTAAGTTCCACAAAGTCTATGATTTGAAGAAGTCAATTTTTGTTCTGAAATGGAGTGATTTCAAAGTTATTTCTTCAAAATTATTATTGCTGTTTTCTAAGCTAAACCAAAGGACCCTTTAATTTTAGGCTGGAGGCCCAATTAGCCCTACTCAGGAGCTAGCTTTAAAGTCCAGATGGAGTGTGGCTTTTAAGCTAGTGTAAAATAAAAGTTAACATTAATTTTGGCAAATTTACTGCTAAAACAACTTTGAAAGATTTAATAAAAAAAAAAAAAAAAATTGATAGACAAAACTTGTTTATTATTTAATGAAATATGTTTGAGAGAATTGTTGCTCCAGAAATGCACTTTATATATATATATATATATATATATATATATATATATATATAAATCCCAGAGATTTGTTACATAATAATTAATACTGTTACTGAAAGTAACTTTGTATTAAGAACCTTTGGATCTAAAAATTAGTGCTTATTGAAGGTCTCAGAAACTCCTTAAACATTATATGAAAGTCATATCAAAAGGGTTAGTAAATATATTTTAGAGAATAGATGAACTACAAACAATTTAGGAAAAATCAATTTTAAAATTTTGTACATTATTTTTTTCTGTAAATGTTTTGTCATGTAGGGCATTACCAACCTTTATGGAATTGTCAGAATAGGAAACAGAATTAGAGAATAAGAAGGTAGAAGTATCTGTACTGATACTTTAGATGCTCAGATCAATTATTCAGCAGTCTGAGGATTGACTTTACAAACTTACAAGAGCACTTTATCAAAAAGAACTTGAAATTTCAAAGACATGGCTTAAGAGATAGGAGTGCAAAGGTCAAGAGAAGATAATCCTAAGAACACAAATGCACGCACCAGATCTCATGTATATGAGAAAGTGCACTTCCCTCAGATTTGACATTCCAGAAGACAACACATACCCAAAGGGACCTAAAAAGTATATAACTGAAATGTGATTAATTAGTTCATACTAACCTACATACAATGATGTTAAGTTCTTTGCAATCTCAAACCTACAAAACAGTAAACACAACTGGCATGTAAAATATAACCAAATTTATCTGATGTTTAATATTTAGTAAATGATTATTAAAGTAAAATTGATAAACATGTTGTACTGAATGGTTGTCTCAATACTTTTAGATGGAGAGAAGTCCAATGATTACAATTCGGTTCCACGTAAGAGTCATATGTAAGTATATATATATATATATACACACACACACACACACACACGTATTTCATAATATAAATGTTACATTTTTTTTTTATTTATTTTTTTTTTTTAAGTAAAATTTATCTATATTCAATTTTTTAGAAGTATTGGATGGTTTAAATATATATTCAATTATATTTTATATTTATGCTTCAGTAATTTTAAATTTTTAAATGAAATTATTTTTTAAACTGTCAAAAGATTACTTGGGCAGATTTTTAAATTGATGTTCTGTATATATTGTGTTTAAATTTTTTTTTAATCAATTTCTATTAATCTTTATAAATGTCTGTACATATTTTTCTTTTAATGAATTTAGTTTTATGCTCCATTGATATATTTGATCTCAATGTTAAAGGTAAATTGGTGTATCTATTTTACTTTAATTCCAAACATATAATTACTGATTAAATATTCCATTTTTGTTTTTAGTTATTGTAGTGTCTCATTTACCTATAGTATACATATTTTGATAATTAAACCAAAATGTATATACCAAAATTTCTTTGGCAACAATTATATTTATCACAAGAGCATAAGGCATTTTTTTTAAACTGTTTCATAAATGTAGTCTATAAAAAATAAGTTTGTGTATCCAAAGTTATGTGGTAGGAGGAATTTTCTACAAAATTGTATTGATTCCCCAAAATAATTTCAGTGTTAAAACATGAACCACATGTCAATTCTGTCCTTGGAAGTCAGTTCTAGCAGAGTTCACATTTGGTTGGAAAAAAAAAAATAAAAAGCATTTATTTTGCTTGCAGTGAAATCCATTTTTGTTGAAATTTTCAATGCTTGAAAATTTTCACTATCATTGACTAATATATCATCCACTTACATATTTTTGGCTGATTAATTTGAAAGCTTCAAAAATAAAGCTTTTTAGTAAACTATGCAAATGTTGGGAGAAACAAAAAGCTTGAAAAATGACACAGTAGTCTATCAACTCATCATATGCCATCTATCCTTTCTGAATGTAAATCCTAGGTTATACACCAATATTATCTGCAGCTCCACAAATGCCTTCACCAATGTTGTGTTTAATAGTTCTCAATGTTCACTGGTGCCACCTGAATAGATATGCTTCAAAAGACTTGTTTACATTGTGCAAACCAAAGATATTCCTGTTCAGGAACCTGATGTCTAACCAGCAAAGCAAAGGTGCCTCACAAAAGAGAGAAGTTATCCTTAATGATATGTATAAATGCTATATTTAGTGAGTACACATGATTTATTAGATAAGTTAATTGCATCCTATTTTGCTGTTATGGCTTTATGTAGCTCTATGCTATCCTCGATTTGTTTGTTTTTGTTTTTTTTAAAGAGAGAGAAATATTTGGGTGTAGGGAATTCAAATTTAATTACTGTCAAGAGGAACATTTTCAAACTCTGAGCTGGTGGACATTAATTTCACTGTTTTTTATTTTTTGCTTTTAAACTGATGTCTACTGAAATGCATATACTCATTAAATATATTAGTAGTTTATAATAAAAAGAAATGATATCAAATAAAAATCCTTTAATTGTATATGTCTCTGTGTTCCATATTTAGCAATGGAGCTATTTTAGTTGAAAAGGAAAGTATACAGCTGGATGTGCTAGAAGCCTTCATATTTACATACATGCATTTCAGGAAGCAGTAAATATTTCAACTTTCAAAACTCACACTTTGTAAGGTACCAGGAATAAAAAGAGTACATTAATCCATACCATTTATTGTTCTGGTAATCTAAACCATGATTTATTTGTTTTAGGTCATTGTTGAATTTCTGTAGGCTACAATTTTTGCATGATTTGACTAAGTTTTCAATATCTTGATCCATTCTTGGCCAATGTACTTCTCATTATTTAATGATGACCAGTACGAAGTTGTTTCAATATCTGACTTTGAAGAATCCCTAAAATTATTACATATTTTGAATATACATTAAACAATTACCAGAGAGAAAATGAATCTTTATTTCTCCCAAATTGTTATAGGTTTGTATTTTGTCTTTCCTTTGTAGATATTTTAATTTTTTTAAGAATTTTTTTTTTTTTTTTTTTTTTTTTTTTTTTTTTAACTGAAATTTTATTTTATCCATTGTCACTGATAGGGTTTATTGAGCCAGTTATTGTGGTTTATACTTTGAAAGTAACAGACAAATTTTCAGTTTTTTTTTTTTCCCAACAGTAGATATTCTATTTTTAATTAAAGGCTAATAATTTGGTAACTTGCCATTGTAATCTATTTTGAATTTGAATATTTTTTTAACTTAGTGAGTTTTGCTTAGTTTGTAAAACAAATCTTTTGTGATAGATTTTGTGAAAATCTCTTTATTGCAAAAATTGCTGCTAATGTCTACTTTTCTGTTTGGCTTTAAGTTTTCTCTGTGGGCAATAATGTTCTTGACCAGCTGTTACATTTTTCATTTTCCATTCTCTAATTCATGCAAAATTATTACTCCAGTACCATATTCACTAGCAGCGGAGGCTATTATTACTTCTAAATTAAGGATCAAAACTGAAAGTTTATATTTATTTTTTTTTTTTTAAACTTTTTTTTCGTATGATTTTTTGACACTCTACTGACTAATTCCATTTGTTAACCTTTTGAAGTAACATAATATATGGAGCTCTCCATTTATGCATATTAAGTCCAAAGAAATTGTAGAGGTTGCAATATCTACAAATGATTAAAATGTAGACATGTTTTCTATAGCTTGTCAATAATTTTGTCAAAGAGGTGGCCCTTCAGTTTTAAATTTTCAAGCTAGAAAAAAATCTGATAACTTGACTTCATTTGATATTATGATGAACAGGAAATGAGATTTCAAATCTAAATCAATAACAGACAGATGATTTCAATGCATAATATTTGCATTAAAATTCTTAAACTTGTCAGACCAAGATATTATGTTACTAAATGTTGACAACTCAACTTTAATACAATACCACAGTGGTTAAACAAACTTTTTCAATTGCCAATCTAAACTCTATAAACTATTAACCAGCAATTTCTGAACTTCAACTAAAAAATAAATTGCTTTGAATTTCTGATTTAAACTTCATTTGTATAAATGGAAGTTAATGTCAAACACAAATGTCAAAAGTACAGCAAACCAAACCACAAAAGGTCATGTTCATTAAACCAGAACCTGACATTTTACTCTTTGCAAGAAAAAACACTCTAAAAACTCTGTTCTGGAGCTATTTTGGTAACATTTTAAAATAGATTTTGTAAAATGTCTTCTATGGGACAATTCTTCTGTTATAATAATTTCAGAAAAGATTGAATCCATTAAGCACTTGACCCAAACAAACAGAATTTAAAGTAAAACATGCTACTGGGAAGAAGCTGAAACTATTGTGAGTTTCTTTGATAACCAAAAATATAATAGTACAATTTATCTAACTGCTCCAATCAGGCCTAGCTTGAAATATTGAACAGTTGCAATCAACTCCACATACAAGCTAATACAAATTAGAATATAGTTGTCAAATCATTTACTGTATCAAAACATTTTATATCTTGATGTCAAGCTAGATTTGTCTTGTGCTATATGCTGATGTTTCATCTGAAAATAGAATATCTGCAGTTTCAAAGTCATTTTAACATGTAGTAGAAAACCAATATTATTATTATATACATACCAATTTTTTCATTTGATGTCAATGCTACATTGGAGATTCACCAATATTTACTTTCCGGTCAGAAAAATTTTTGCCAAAATCAATGATGGTAAATATTAGGTTGGTGCAAAAATAATTTCGTTTTCTCACATAGTAACATATGTTAAAAAACGAAATTATTTTTGCACCAACCTAATACTTCACAAAGTTAGTTCTATATGATGTTTTGTTTCAAATTATATATAAAAAAAACATTGCTCTTTATCAGCATGCATTGTGCTGAATGCTAATACAATTTGTCATTTCACTTGCTATTTTCAAATAAATTATAGATTCTTTGCTAATGGACATTTCTGGAATTGTGACTTATTTCAAAACAATTGATACAGTTCCAGTAGATAAGCAATGTTCTGGATCAAATATGTTTGTTTTTGTTTTATTTACATTTAAGTTTTTTTTTTTTTTTTTTTTTTTTATCACTTTAAATGTTATTTTTAGTGGATACCTATATTTGAGTAGACATTCTGTTTATTTTTTAAACAGTATATTTATTTTTGTCCGCCAGCCTGAATATATAAAATTTTATTAAAGATACGAAACTGACAAGTTATGAACTTTCAAGAATCTAACTAAGGATTTGCTTAAAAGGGAGTATTCGATTTTGCTTAATCAATGATGCTCTTTGCGGCCAAGTTAGTTTAAAGCACATCAGATCTGATAATGGTTTCTCCTGCAAAGGGGGACTCGGGTTCAAATACAGCTGGAGGGCGCATTTTTTTTTTTTTTTTTTTTTTTCTTCTTGAATATTCAGGCCAATAGACAAAAATAAAATACTGTTTTAAAAAATAAAAAAATGTCTACTCAAATATGTGGTATCTGCTAAAAATAACATTTAAAGTGATAAAAATGTTTGATTAATAAATAAAAATCCATTACTTCTTTAGCAATTCAGGTATGTGTGTGTAGCTTGGTAAAGTGCCTTAGATTTATCACCTATCATCATGACTGAGGGCCTCATCCAGACGGCATTGAAGTCATGTATATAGCAACTGCCTACTAATGTCTATTTTCGCTGACCCTTCCTTCTGGGCTATTATATTACCTTAACTACTACATATCATGAAACCACAAAACTTGATTTTTAATGAAAATACCTAGTTAGAACAAGTTATATTCCCAGCATTCTTGCCAATAGTTGGTCAATGTTACTGTTGAATTGAAATTGGCTGCAGATACACTTTGACTTCTTGTTAGAAAGCATTGTTACTTCAGATGCACCCTACTGTAGAATTATTGTGGTTACCTCACAAATGTCCCCCTTTTTCTTTCCTGAGAGAGGAGAGAGAGAGAAAAAAAAAAAAAACCAGTTGCATATAACCTCACCGCATGTCTTTCCAAAATCAAAGCCCTTTATTATTTATGCAGAAAAATTAGTGAAATAGAAGTACTGTTGGTACTTTTTCATGGAGAAGCTTTATAAAATATAGTACGAACACTTTAGCCTCTTCATAGACTAAAAAGTACCACTCTCACATTTTTGCTCAAAAGGTCCCTTTCCTACCAATGAGGCTACCTGTTTGCTATAGGTTCTGACCTCTAATACCTGTGGACAATACCCTGGTAGTTGAGGACTTTCAGAGTTAAACAATATATAAACTTCAACAAACCACCTTGGCTTTTACTTAGGCTAGATGGGCAGTTGGAGAGGCCTGATCCAGTCAACTGTCTTATCACATCATGCACCAAGTTAGTTAAAATCTTTGTACAACACTACTCTCTCCTTTTACCAAAAAAAGAAAACTATAGCAAATGTCAACTAACACCCAACTCAGAATGCAGTAACTCTATTATCAATTGTATTGAGAAACAAAAGACATTGAAAATACTGGATAGCCCTCTGAACAACTACATATTTTGGTGTAGAGTTGTGATATACACATACCCAAAGACCTCTCTCTTGATACAAGTATGCTGTGTAGCCCTGTCATACCAAGCTGAATAGCTTTCCCTCTTGATCACATTTCTCTGTTGGATTCTGTGCTGGGTGGAGAGTGCAGTTAATAAAGTGTTAAAACAAATTACATGGCCCTTCACAAATATACCAAGAGACATAACCCACAGACACAGTGACACAAAAAAAAGGATCTACTCCTTTTCACTTTTATAGTTCTGGAAGACTAGAAGAAAAAAAAACCATTATGAAGTTGATGATATTGTGATAGAAAATTTTCTTTTGAACAGAATTGATAACAACACCCAACATTAATTGTGAAAGTAGCAAAAAGATATTATGTGGAACTTTTCCAAAAAGCAACAATGTTCCACTGTTTAAAAATCAAGGGATATCACATATTCCTTAACATACCCAGAGTAATGGTGAGAAGACCAGAATGAGTTGTTTGCATGATGGAGGAAATGAATAACCAAAAAGGACAAAAATTATCAGAAGTCAAAAGAATTTCATTAAAAAGAAAATGATAAAACTATAGAAACTAACACCTACATTATGGCATTCAATACCCTCAAATTTTCACCCAAACACAAAATTAGCTACACAGTAGTAAATGTCAATACATATATACTCATCCACTGCAATAACTGTCAGAGATTTGGGAACCACAAAACACTTTGTACTCAAGGAACCCATTATGCAAATAGTTTGGAGAGGATGTTTCTGACCATGTTGAATCTGTATGTGAACAGCTGAAACTTGTGAACCTTGAAAAAGAGAGAAAGAAGTAATGAAAATAAAATACACTCAGTGTATCTCTTTAACAAAGGCACAAAAGACTGCAGAGACCATTTTTCCAGCTCTGCTCTGTTCAAGCCAAAACTGTATTCAAATCATTAACTGACTATGAAAAATTAAACTGGAAGTAATACCAGCTCTCCTGAAATATTTACAGGCTCCTATAAAGCAAACTAAACAAACCTATTCATAACCTAAAAAAAAGAATATTCAAAAAGAGTAAATGACACCACCAACAGCCTTCCCACCCGGAAAACTTCAAGATATTCCCAAATTTCCCAAACAGATCAAGGTCACCATTTTGACCACCTATCCAAATACAAACATGAAATACTAACTCCAAACTAATTGGAAGCAAAAGAACCAGAAACACATACCAATCGAAAAACACAAATCATGAAACGGCCACCCTTTTAGATTGTTTTACATTGATGCAGGTGTCCAACACCTCCACCCCCACCTCTATCCTTGGACTTACTTTGTTCCTAATTTTTATCAATGACCTTCCTGATGTCATCAGTTCTCAACTTGGTATCTATGCCAATGACAACTACTTACTCTTGTCTTAATGGTAAGATAGATTTGATTTGGTCAAATTGGTAGCTGATCTCAAAAATAACTTTCAGTCTGCTTTTAACTGGGGCAAGAAGTGGCTTGTTAAATTTAACACTCCAAAAACAAAATTTAATCCTCTTAGAGAACATTTTTTGTGCCTTTCATTAGCATCGCTAATGCTAACCTCCTTGTGAGTAATTCATTGCATCTTTCCACAGACATAAAACGGAATGATTGTATTGAATCAATTGTTAGGTCACCTGCTAGGAAAATCAGTTCATTGTGTAATGCTAGACAATTTTTCTTCTTTTTAACTTAACCCTTTATAATTCTCCCATTTGTCCATGCATTGCTTGACAAAATTAAAATAATCTGCAATGCTGTCAGTCCTGATCTGGCATCTTCTGGCTGCTTGTTTTCCACTCAAGGTTGATATTCAAAAATTTAAATGCAACATCAATCATCATCATCTGTTTCCTTGAATCTTTTTTTTTTTTTTTTTTTTTTTTTTTCCTCAGGTAATTTCGCACTCCATAATCCCCTGTGTCTTGGTGGCTTTATCACCTTGCTTGGGGTGAAATGATTTAAAAAAGATTACACAATAAACAATAATCTATATGGTTAGTCAGAAGTAAAAGAATTCACATACCTGGAAAGTCTACCATTTATAAATATAAGACAGCTTAGAAGACGAAAACAGAGGACAGCTCCCAGTCTTAAAAAAGTCTTAAATCAATATGAGCCACAGGATCATACAGTGGAATTGCCATTGCCTAAAACCAAACATTAATAAACTACACTTGTTAATTACCTCACTGGGTCCTGCCATTATATATATATTCAAGAAAACTTACTAAAAGATAAAGATACCCTAAATATAAAAAAACTAGAAAAATATAATTACATACACAACACTACAAGCAGGACCTTTGGAGGTGCATTTATTCTAGTCAGAAATGATGTACCCTAGAGTAAAATAAATATCTACACCAATCTTCAAACAATAAGTGCTAAAATAACAATCCATAAAATCTATTCATTATACATCACATCAAATGACCGTATGAACAAGACCAAACTACTGTATACAGGATGCTATGGTTAAATTGTTGTCTAAATTATGCAAAAATGAAAATACCACTGATATCTCATTTTAACAGATGTATTTACCAAAATTACGCAAAAATATCTTGAAATACCAAAGAGTGAATTTATTCAATTAAATCACCATTGGCCTCAACCACAGCCACCAGGCGACTTTGGAATCTTGTGCAACTCTTCAGGACAGTTTCCTTGTTTAAGTTGGTTAATGCTGCCATAATCCTTGCCTTCATTTTTTTTATGTTACAAGGAGTTTTGTTGGTCTCCTCATTCAACTGTGCCTCACACATAATAATCAAGGTGTTTGTAGTCTGGGGATTTAGGTGGCCAGATGTAAGGGGTATGTCTGACAGCCATGAATGGGTTCTCCTGCTTGTGTGGCATGCCAAGTGGTACAGCATGCTGTTTCCAAATTTATGGCAGAGTGAATTGCATCATGGTGCTCTTTTTCTCACAGACAGTGCCCAACTGACCCTACTATACTGGGCAGTTGACAAAATTAAAAAACAAAAAGTGCACATTTGCAAAATTAAAAATATAAAATGGTAGTAATTTATCCATTACACCCTGTATATTCAAGTATAGTAAGTTTTTATGATCAGTTTTTCATGCAAAATATTAAGAGGTCACTCTATACATGAAGTTGTTTCATACACTAGTATATAAGGTGACTAACCTAATCTAACAACTCCCCCACACCCATATTTTAATGGGTGATTTTTAACAACATCAATATTAGGAACATAAGAATACAAAACCAAAATGTTAAAAAAAATAGAAAACATTATCAAATACAATAATATGCATCTTTAACAATAAAACCGAGACATCTCTATCCAGCATCTGATATGTATTCAACCATCGATATATATCACTACTGAATCCAATTTTTGTGAACTGCAATTGGAAAGTTAATGAAAACATTTCTGGGAGCAATCACTTCTCAATTGTTGGTCTTGAGAATGCAGAAGACAAACTGGGTGGAATTTAAAAGCAAAACTTAATACAAAACAGCTCCATCAAAGAACAATTTATGTCCTGAAAAATCCTTTATCAATATAGCAACAAAATCCATAGCAAGAACAAATTCAAATAAAATAGGCCCTGGTTCAATAAAGAAGCTATCAAAAAAGAGAAACTATGCAAATTTAGCAAACAACTCCGTTTATAATTTAAATTCATACAAGATACAATGAGAAAAATCATGTGGAGTAATAAAAGAAACCAAGAAAATGTCTTGTAGAAACTGAGTAACCTCAACTACTTCATAAAATGCAAAAACTTTGGGTTATTATGGCAAAAATGTCCAAGAAAAACAATCAACTCTCAAAAGACACCTATTATTAATTAAAAAATGGTAACAATGATGGAACAAAAACACCTAAAATAAACTGTACTCAATGCAACCTGCATTGGGTATATGCTAACCAAGGTTCAGAAAAAAAAATGCAAATAAGTTGTGATCATGAGACAATGTACACACTCCTACATCTCATTCAAGATAACCAACCAGTATGAATAACCTGCCAAAATCCTTATACTGTAAAACATTTAACAATGCACCAATTTTTGCACATGTGAGAAAACTCTACTACAAAACAGAAAATATTTAAAGATTTAACAATACCTACATAGAAGCCATCTTATCCTTGAAAAAAAAAAAAAAAAAAAAAAAAAAAAAGCTTATACACAAAAATGTAACTCCTAGAAAACCAATACAAAAATTTTAAATTAACCTAACCTTTTAACTAAAACTCAAATACCCACCATTAAATAATACTAAAGGAATTAAAAGGCTTTGAAAAAAAAAATTAAAAAAAGTAATTCACCATAATTGCCTAATCACCTTCTCTATTAGATAGGTAAGATTTTTCCCATGTCAACAATCAACATTAGCCAAGCTCACAGATTCCACCCTATAAATTCCATCATATTAAAACAGTACTTCTTCACTACAACTATTTCAGTCAATCAGCCATCAAACAAATAATCATTGATGCAGCCCCCTGCTCTACCTGTGATGCATAAAATTAATCTCGTAACCAAATATTAAATACAAAAGTAGGTTTCTCAAAATTCTGATTCAAATTTGAAGAAAAGCCCAAGTTACAGAAACCCTGATCCTTCACTGTGCAAATCCTATCAATGGTCACTACTTTTTCATTACTCTAGAAACTACATGTAAGTAGCTAGAAAACTGACCAATTATTAGTTGTGGTATATAATTCTCACAATTTTAGAATTACAGAAGCATGTGTCTGACTATAGGAGCCAGTTCGCATCAATTTTTTTACTGATTTCTGTAATTCATTATGGTATTGTTAGATGCTTATATAGTGTAATGGTTATTAGCACAGAAAGTGGAATTGACAAGCAAAGTTCAGCTTAAAACCTACTTTGCAGTTTTCACTTTCAAACTAATCTCCTTTGGTAATACATAAATCCAATTCTTATCTTTCCAGCTATGGTTTAAATAGTAGGGTAGGCTGGTTTTTAGCCTTTGATGGCCACAATGAGTCAAATGAGAAGAATTATTCTGAATTCAAAACCATAGTTAAGGCAATAGAGAAAAGCTCTGTACTATCTTTCCCAAGATAATCATGGCAATTCTCAAATAAAGAAACGGAATTTGTGGAGAGCCATAATTACTTATATCCTGAAGGGATATGGCATTAAAAAAGAGGTAAATATTAGAATTATTAAGAAAAAAACAATGATTCTAAATTTTCATATTCATGGTTTGAAACATGAAAAAAAAAGCCATACATTATTTTTTTTTTTCTTTAATCAAAATGTTAGGAGGATACACACAATTGACACAATTGGCATTTTGTCAAAAGTTTTGGAAAGGTATGCATGGTATTTACTCTGGAAGTAAACTTTGAGCCTGAAGTTAGTTGTCAAAGCTGTTTGGGGAAAGAATAACATTCATTAGTGTAAATTCCTGAAACACAGCCAAACTAACAAGTGGCTAAACAAAGGTAATTCAGGGGACATAGCTTCAATCATTAAATCATGCACATTAAAGTACTTTTTCAATTCCCAGTTAAAGAACTAATTGCATTTCTTCCACTTACCCTTGTGTGATCACTGTATTCAATGGAATAAACCTAGTGATGAGTGTATAGAATTTTTATCATTTCTCTCTTGTTTTATTCTACAAGTTTTGAATAAACATGGATTCCCCTCCAGAATATCTACGAAGAGAGAAGTAATGCATCAAGAACTGCTACAATATCACATATTCTTTAATGAATCAATATTTTATTTGATATCTGATTGCGTTCAGGTTTTTAGAAAGGCCTGATATTAGGCACTGTTTATTGCCAACTGTTAATATTAGATTTTTTTTTTCTTCAAAAGAAACCAAACTCATAAACTCAGCATTGTAAACATTTATTAAGGCACTAGCTGTAAATACATTAATTTTATTGAATATTCTTACTGTTTTAGCTCCAATATATCCTGCTCACCCCCCTTCTTTTTTTCTTTTTTTTTTCAAGCAGCTTCATAATTTTATCTTTTGCATAACTTTTTGTCTTTCTCTGCAAAAGATTGCTCTAAGATTGTTCTTTTTTTTTTTTTTCCTCATTGAAATGTTTCTGTAAAGACTAGATTAAATAATATATATAAAAATACCAAAGAAATGTGCATATGGTGTTATCCTGATAGAATATGATACTCATATTCATTGTCATTGGCATCTGCTTGCATCCAAGCATCAAAATTGTCGTCCTCTCTCCTTATTTTTCTCCCCTCTGGTGATGGAGATGCCTCTGAAGGCTCAGCATACTACTGAAGAGTCATGAGCAGGAGTCACAGGGAAGTGTGGATGCTGGATGCAGTTGGGCAAGTCAGCCCTCCTAACAGCTTGTCTCAGATCATTTTCATGTTGACAGTTGGATGTCTCAACCTCCACCCCCTCACTCCCTCAGATGGTCCTATGCCAGGAAATCCAATTTACATCAATGGTTTCTCAGGTCTCAATGTTGATGTTGGCCTGTGTCAGATGTTTTCAATTAGACTTTGTTTCTAGCCTTTCATTTTAGTTTTTCCTTTCATTTATCCAACAATCTATTATATTCTTATGTTGTTAAAAAGTATCTACTTTTCATCACTTGTTAGAACTTATTTAAAAAAAAATCTTTAGGAAATTTAGAATAGTAGTATTTATATACTGTAGATTATGGAACTAGTCAATACTAAAAAAAATGGTTTTTAAGAAAGTTGCTGAAGAATTATTCTGAATTGAGAGTTGCTGTTCTAGTGCAATACAGTATTTGTGACTGATGTCACATTAATATTTTTGCAGTGGACCTTCTGAATATTCACACTGAATAGCATA
The DNA here is from genome assembly GCA_963932145.1 of Acanthosepion lycidas. NCBI lineage: Eukaryota > Metazoa > Mollusca > Cephalopoda > Sepiida > Sepiidae > Acanthosepion > Acanthosepion lycidas. The sequence goes on from OZ010616.1 coordinate 55,512,872, forward strand.
ATATAAAATTATAAATTTTACTACATTTTTATTTATGCTGTAATAAAATATCAAATGAAGTAAGAAAAACAAACCTTAAAATATATTAGCCTACTTTAAAAAATGATGATAGTTCTAATGCAGCCATTAATCACAAAATCATAAAACAAGCATAAGGCACATCACTGACTGCTAGGAGCATTGAAACACTCTGAACAATAGGTTAAATGTGGGCCACATCAGCTTGGTTTTTGCACCAAGCACTAATGTTTGGTATGCAGACAGACTCCAATTTTTGTAAAATAACACTAATATTGTTGTTCCCTTCATTAGATAATTTTTTGTTAGTTTTGTTCTTTCTATTATTTTCAAAACAATGAAAATGTGGTGCATGCAATATTGAACTTGTAAATTATAGAAATTCTACAAAGAATAGAAAATAATATTTTCTAATGTCTTATACATATTTTAACTCTTTTTTTTTTTCTTAAACATTTGCTATGTTAGATTAAAATTAAAATGTATAATGAATTTAGTTATAATCAATATAAACTATGTTTTGTGGGATATATTATAATTATTTCTAACATTTATTAACTTTATTTTTCTTTCAGCCTTGATAATTGCTCTTGCAAGTGTGGATGCTTATTTCATTAATCATGCCTATTATAGCACTTTGTTGCGAGGAGCTTCTGTACAGTTGGTATTTGGATTTGAGGTAATGTTCTCTGATTTATTTTTTTCATTCTTGTTTTTTTTTTTTTTTTTTACACACACACACACACACACACACACACACACACACACACACGTATATGATTAATACAAATGAAACTTGTCAGTTAGCTGAGATAGATATATACATCTTGAAGTAGTAAAGAGTAAATTTATTCAATAAAATTGCCATTGGCTTCAACTACAGACACCAGATGACTTTGGAACCTTATGCAGCTCTTCTGGGTGTTCTCCTTGTTGGAGAATGCAGACATAATCCTTGACTTGAGTTCAGCTTTGGTGTTACAAGGAGTTTTGTTGGTCTCTCACTCAACTGCACTGCACACATAATAATCGAGATGGCCAGATGTAAGAGGTGATGTGGTCACAGAAATTATCTGACAGCCATGACTCTATTCTTCTGCTTGTGTGGTGCAGAGTCCTGTTGCCAGACATAGGGTCTTCCTCTTGACCCACGGCTACACAAAAAACAATGAACAAACAGGAAACACAAGGTTTCAACAAAACAGGAAACCTATTAAAAATGAAAACAAATCCTGGACCAGATTAGTAGGATACTCTACCATCACACCCACACTATACAGCTTATCTAAAACACACATACCTTACATACCAATCAGACCAATTGTGTCTGGAATCAACAATAGTGCACCCCCACAAATTAACTAGAGCCATGGCAAATGTCCTAACTTCATTCCTAGAAACCATCAACATGATACATATCAAGCACTCTTGTGACTTAATCTACAGAATGCAAAACATAAATATGGAAAATATGACGAGCTTAGACATCAAATCATTATACCCCCCAACATATCCATCATGAAATGTGTCAACCTATTGGGAAACCACGTCAAAAAGTCCTGTGAGAAGCTACCTTTACCCGTTCACAAAATGATAAAAATATGCAAACTAAGCACTGCTTCTTCTCTTTCAACAATATTCTCTACAAGCAAAAATTTGACTTACTTATACAATCACCTATCAGTGTTGTTCTTGCTTGCCTTTTCCTAGAATTCTTAGAATCCATTCCATTTAGACACATTATACCAAACAGCTCTAATTATCTAAGATTTATAGATATCCTCTTATGATATTGCCAAGATACAAATCTATTTGACATAATAATGAAACCTACCATTGAATTCACGCACTAAAATATACGATTCTCTACCTTTCCTTATTAATATGCAACAATGAGAAATTAGATTTTAAAGTATACTGTAAACCCTCAAACAAAAATGATTTAATCAACTTCTATTCCCACTACAATCAAAAAATAAAATCAGGACTAGTCATAGGATTCTACCTCAGAGCCCTTGAGATTTGTAGCCCAGAATGCCTAAATGAAGAAGAGAAATATATTGAGAAAACTTTCAAACTTCTCTACCCACATCATTTTATTCTCAATGCTAAAAAACTTAAAAAAAAAAAAGCTTACAAAATCCACAAAGCCAATAAAACTTCTAACAAAAATTAAACAAAATTCACTCTTTCTACTAAACTCACAAAGAAATTAGTCATTCCTAATACTAAGATCATTACCACCACCTCCAAGACAGTTGGAGATATAATTTGCGAGAAAACCAATTCAAATGCCAGGATTTATCAAATAAATTGTTTACGATATAAAAATGTTTATGTCAGGGGAGACATCACATTATCTAAAATCCTGCATCTATGAACACAAGAGAGACTTGAGTTTGACAAACAATCTAACTCTATTGTTTTTCATTGAAACAATAGTGGACATAATTTTGTTTCCATTAATGTCACCATAATTAAAAAAAACATTATATTACATTGCCATCTTTCTTTGAATCCATTCTTAAAGAATCTAACATATCTAATACAAAGAATACATGCTTAAAGATATTAGCCATAAATTAAAACCTTGTGACATCCCACTGCATGGGCTGACCACATGAAAGTGAAGATATGAGAACTCACACCAGACACACTTATACAACTATGAATACATGTTACTGCCCAATGCTCACTTAGACATACAAGAATCTTCACAAACCTACATACACAGAAATATCCACAGTTTTAATAAATGACATGTGTCTGACCAATGAGAACTGATCCAAACATAATTGAAAATACAAGTGTTTTCTGTCTTTTTACCTATTTTATCTCAATCTCTGACAAACCTTTAATAAAACTGAAACCTGTAGGTTTATAAAAAAATTTCCTATTTGCTCTTTATCCTATCATTCATATATATATATATATATATATGTCATTCAAATAACATTTGTCACTTAACTGTAATCTCTCTAACCACATATTTGATAAGCAAGCTAACATTAGTAAAAATTAAATCAAACAATAATAAAAAAATTTAAAAAAAATACTATTAAATTATTATAAAGGTATCAACAACACAGTAAGCAGAAAGTAGATGAAGAATAATATCAGAAAATGAATACATAGATACTACATATAATATGACAAAAATAAATAAACCTTATCATTGATTACAAAAGACTAAAACATTCTGACACTATCATCATCAACAACACAACAAAGCAATATACTCTCTATGAATTATCTTTGAGAATGCTTTTCTAATAAAAATTCAAAATCTGTTTTACAGCCACTACATTATCACATCATTTAGTATGGCATTTATCTGATAACTCAAATACATCTATCACTCATTAAGATCTGTAGCATAGATTCACCAAGCACACTCAAATCTTCTCCACACAAATTACTATAAGGAGTTTATTTTATTCACATGGAAGTGCTTATTTTAATTAGTATGTGGTCCAGCTTATTATAAGAGTATTACACATACTTTTGTTAACTTGAGTTTGTGAATTCAATCCTGGTAACATTCATTATTCAACAACTCTTACCCTTTTTTTCTTTAATTTTTTTCTCTCAAATGATTTCCAATTACTTTCACTAGGGTAACTGTAGATACCCACCACTTGGTCAAAACATTTCCAACTGGACCCAGTACACTGCATGTATATCTCTTTGTTCAATCATATCCTTAAGGACAGATATATCTATCTGGAGCCACTTATCATGTACTAGTCTTATTGAGCATACACTTATCATGTGCTAGTCTTATTGAGCATACACTCATCATGTGCTAGTCTTATTGAGCATACACTCATCATGTGCCAGTCTTATTGAGCATACACTCATCATGTGCCAGTCTTATTGAGCATACACTCATCATGTGCCAGTCTTATTGAGCATACCCTAATCATGTGCCAGTCTTATTGAGCATACACTCAACAATGTCTGTATTCTCTAGATACCATTCCACATTAGGCGAATCTTCACTGATCTGTAATACTTATTTCAAAATAGCATATCCTTGCTTCAGCAGCCTCAAACAGAGCTAAAGTGGATTTAACAACTTGTTGAAGTCATCTCAACTGCCATACTAACAAACATCTTTCATTATTACTAAGCATAGAAGTCAAATGATTTGCCCCCTAACATGGACAGTTTGATTGCACACGTAGAGTTTGACCAGGAGACCGGCTCATATGTGTCATCTAACAAAAATAGTGTTGTGGAGATAAAATCAACACTGGTCCCATTTTCTCCAAGGCCAGACCCCAGAAATCCTGTTCGCAGCACCATGTAGAATATTAGTTAACTTGCAAATGGTCTGAGACACAGGTAGACTGGTGTAATCACTTCAAATATAAAAAGGGCACTGAGTGATTTGATGGAGGGGGGGGTCATGTTTGTCCTTTGTACAAATATCTCCCACTCAATCCTGAACTTTTGGAATTGCCGAGATGGCATCTCTGAATGGATCTGGGGGAGTTTAAAGTGGTATGGCACTGGTATAGGTTTGTCCTTAGCTTTAGGGACTGCCACCTCCTTTAGGTGGATATGTGCAGGTTTACCAGACATGGCTGGGAATTGCCCATCAGTCTTGAACACTGAATTAGAAAATTGTTCTAGTAACCATTTCAGGTTCTCCACATTTTCTTCATTTGCTGAGAAGGGAGGTTTATCAGGGCAAATTGGTAGTTGAAAAATCAAATGACTTACCTTCTAATATGGCTGTCTCCTTGGAAAGGCAGGCCAGCTAATCTACCTCGTCTAATACAGCAGGTTGGTTAGTCCACTTTACTAGAATGGACCTGCCCAACACATTTGCATGAGTGGACTCTATTCACCTATATATCTCTCCATCAAATCATTCAGTGCTGTTTTCAACTTGAAGTGCCTACACCAGTCTATCTGTGTGTCAGACCATTTGCAAGTTAACCAATATTCTACACTAAGGAAGATAGTATAGCCTCCTTGGATGGGATATTTCATTACTGCCAGCTCAACACCAACAAACTCAATGCTGGCATCAAATACATAGGTTCAGCCCAGTGTTGGCTGGCATAGTGTGCGCACATCTCTTAGATCGGCTTTTGAGCCGTAGAGATTTTGAAAGTTTGGCTGTTTGTCTTAGTGATTTATTAGTTTCAACAGCCTGTTTAGCTGACTGGTGTTTAATTTTCAAGATTGGACAAATAACAAATGCTGAAAAGCAACAAATAGAAAACTGCATACAGAGCTGGGGATGGAGCTCCCCACAATATGGTGATTCAGTACAGGGCTACAAAAGGTGCAAAGAAACAGATGCATTTTTTGAATAATTAATATAAGTTCATCCCCCTAATTTGAAAAAGTCTATGAAGGCAGATGAAAGAATTTTGCAGATTGTTTCTTCTTTTTCACAATGATATCCAACTGAATATTTGAGTGGGAATTCTGTACAATTAAGTCATGTATTAAAAAAAAAAAATGATCCTTAATAAATTACTTTACTTATTTTTAAAATGTCGATGAAAAAATTTCATAGTTTGCATGTTGTTGAGTTGTCCTCACATTGAATAAGCTGGTGGTGAGTTGGCTGATGTTGAGTCAGCAGGCAATGAATCGTCTTGCACCTTCCCTGGAACCTTCCCCTTTCCATATTACCAAATGATATATCAGAGTATTCAATCACCAATTCTTTTATATTGCATGAGTGAATTTACTTTCACTTGATTTCCCTTACCTTTATTTTTCCTTATTTTAATTGCTCTGTGTAATCCATTTATTCCACTTGACTTGCTCTGCTTAGTTCATACACACCAAAAGACATACCTGTTTGTGTTTGTGTGTCCACCAAGTTCAATTCACTAATAAGTGACTACAGTTTCTTTAATTCTTCTTTTACTTTATCACTTTGTTTCTCTTCCAAAAGTGTTTATTGTTTCTAGACAATGTACTCTAGTTGGTTAATTTTAATCCAATTCTTCTTCTGTACAATACATACTATGACTGATCATTATAATAGCAACACAATAGTATATGAGCTAATAGAAAGAATAACAAATCTACTTAGAGCAGGCTAATTTAAAATTCAACAGACATTAATGGCTTTAATACAAAACAAAATGCAGTTTTGTTCATTTTGGCTGGGAGACACCAACATAGCTAACAGGCATTAATACAAAGGAAAAAAAATCAATTTATCTTTTCATTCTGACTTGAAGATGCCAACCTAACATGGAGGTGAAACGTTGTCATTAAAAAAAACTTTCAATTTTTCTCTTTTCTCCACAAACACATACTCTAGTAGCAAGAATTCATTCACACAAATTTTATTGAAACTATCTGGCAACATGTTTATAATTTTCTATTAGATTTTTCTAGTTTGTGTATAAATTGTTGGCCACCCAGATCAAATTAATGGTGAAACTGTTCAAAGTTGAATTTATGTACCTTCTCGGCTTCACTCATTGGCATGAGGACAACTATGAGACCAATGTTTGTGGTGATTTTCCAAGTGTAGCTTAGATGTGGCACAAAGCCGAAAGTAGGAGGCACCCATTGAGGATCGAATTCACTACTCAGTTGTAATTGTTCTAGTGAGACAAGCTTGCTAACCATTGCACCACCCCTAGGTGCCCCAGCGATCAATGTTTGTGTGACCTGCAAAGGAAACATTGTGTAATCCTGTCATCAGTATCCAATGGGTTACTACTTCTTCATTTTCTTGATGCCAAACTGGATCTCCTATTCCTGTCTGAAATTGGTATTGATACTCAGTGCAGGAAATTACAATCTCTAGTTGCTTGCCCCTAATAGCTAAAGATGACCATCAAAATCACCACAAAGATTTATATTAAGAATGGGTTTCCATGTGGCAGTGATTTTTTTTTTTTTTTTTTTTTTTTTTTTTAAATGACAACCCTGGATACATGTTCACAGTACCATTCTCATTTTCACTCTGTATCATCCTCAGGTTGATGGAACTCTAATGTTCAAATGAATATCCAAGAAGATTGTATCCTCACTGAATATCCCTCAGTTAGCTTTCATATTTGTGGTGACTTTCAGCATTCACCACAAAGAGTGGTTAGTCCACTTGAACAAAACTGATGGAGCAGGCAGATACTGCAAAGACTTCTCTGTCACCTGTGAACTAACTCAAATCATTAAAGAACTCGCCCATATTTCTGGTGTAACAGGACATCAGACAAAGCTCCTTGACCTTTTTCTCACATCCTGCCCTGAAAAATGCTTTGAAAAAGTTTTATAAGGTACTTGAGATCATTCACTAGTCAGTGTCAAAGTTGATACCAAACCAAAGGCATTTCCTGATGTGCCATTCTATAAAACTGTTTTTTAGTTCACAAAGGTAGACTAGGGTAGCTTCAGATCTTAGATGGCAGAAGCTCCTCTCTCAAACTTCTTTGAACATACTGCTGCCTAACCTGCTGCCCTTGTCTCAGAGTGAATTCTTTCTGGAATGAAGTTTTACACCCCAGAAAAAAATCCAGCAAAGACTGAACAGCCCATTGCAAGAGAGTTCTAGAAAATGCAAAGCATATCTATACTTAAGCTGTTCAGAACAGAAGCATAAGCAAACAACTTGAATCCTAGGAGGAGTCACCAATCAAATTCTGAATAGAAGCAAAATATGCCTACTATTATAAATGGCTCTGAGGTCACCTCATCCTCATCAGATAAGGCAAAGCACTTCAGCACAATCTTTGCCTTTAACTCAACATTAGATTAAAAAGTACACCCACTTTCTCATCTCACTGAGTACAATCTCAGTAACATTTTATTACAGCCTGAGAAATCTCAAGACTTATAAACTTTTGGCACTTAGATTTTATCTAGACCAGTAGCTTTCTAAGTGGTTGTCCATAAGAATATTAACCCTGAGTTATTGCCAAACTTAGCAAAATTATTTAACTAGCCTAAAGGAGAAATCCTTCCCAAGTCTGTGAGTATTCCCTATTATCAAGAATGCAAGTGTGCACTCAACCCCAGCAGCCTCATCAGTGTCATTAACAAACGCTTTGAAGAAGGGTTTTGATCACCTCAGTAGGGTCAAACTCTTCAATGACAAATAGTATGGGTTTCAATCAGTTCGTGCTGCTGCTGATATGCTAGCTGCTGTTACTCACAAAATCAGTGAGGCACTGGACATATACATCTCAAGGGCAATCACATTAGATATTTCAAAGGCCTTTGACCAAGTGTGACATAAAGGTTATTGCATAAGCTCTCTGGAAGAGTCTTCTAAATTATAAAGTTCTTCCTAACAGGTAAGTCCCTGCAGGTGGTTGTTAACAGCCAGTCTCCTGAGGTCCTAGAGATCAATGAAGTTGTCCACCAAGGTTCACTTCTCGGTCCAACTCTCTTTCTACTTTACATAAATGATCTGCCCAACAGTAAACTCGGATCATTTGTGAATATCTATGCTGATGATACAACAGTATATTTGGGTGCATCTCCAAAATTCTAAATGACTAGAGATTGATAGCTGATCTCTCCTCTGACCTAGCTCTAATAGTTCAGTGGGGTAAGAACTGGCTGGTCATATTCAGTGACTCAAAAAACCAAACTAGTTGTATTTCATTATCACAAAAGAACATCCACCAATCACAATGAATGAGTGTTCCCACAGGGGTGCTCTGTGCTTTGAGACGAGCTTAATCTGGACCTCAAGTGCAACTTGTACGTATGATCCCTCACTAAGGATGATGTAAAAAATGGTTGTTTTCCTACACAGGCATCTCCCAGAGGTTACTTCACAGCCCAACCCTCTTTCTACTTTACATAAATGATCTGCCTAAGAGTATACTCTGATGATTTGTGAATATCTATGCTGATGATACAACATGATATATGGGTGCACCTCCAAAATTATAGATGACCAATCTTGTTTTGACCTGTAAAGTGATTGCTCACCCCTATAAAAGCTACTCATGAATTGAAACCTTTCCTATGTATTTTTGTTTTACATTATATGACAAAACCTCTAAGACACTTTTATGCTTTGTTCTGCAGATTAATTTGTTTGAATTATGCATTGGCCTAGAAAATTGATTGATATTTGAAATTTAATTTGAAATTTCATGATTCTTTTCTTTCCAGTATGCAATTTTGTTGACTGTAGTTTTGATGACATTAACCAAATACACCCTCCATGCTATAGACCTCCAGAGTGAAAATCCATGGGAAAACAAGGCAGTTTACCTACTCTACACAGAATTAATTATGGGTATCAAAATTAACCATATTTTCTAAATTGACAAATTTTGAAAATAATTTAGTTGTGAAAAAAGTTATTCTTCTAGTCTGCATATCTGTTCCACAATATTAAATATTTTTCCTACTGGTAACATTTATTAAAATTGTAATGCATTTTGATATATATATATATATATATATATATATATATAAACACACATGTGTGAATAAATGTAAATTTATGCCATTCTAGTTTACATGCTATAAAAATAAATTAATATTATTTTTTATAATAAATAAAATTGTTAATATAAATTGAATGTTTATAACTTAATAATATTAATAATTCTTTACCTATATTTATGTATTATGTTTTTTATTTTTTAGGTTTGATAAAAGTACTTTTATATGTTTTGTTTATGGTCATTGTGATAAAAGTACACACATTCCCATTGTTTGCCATACGACCAATGTATCTTTCAGTCAGGTAGGTTTTATTTTATTGACACTTCTATAATAAATCATGAGAATTTTTTTATAAATAATCCTTAAGTAAAAAAAAAAATATTGTTTTTATTATCTGCAACCAATACTAAATTTGTATTAATGTGTAAATTGAACATTACTCTTTTCCAAAATAGGTTTAAAATGTTAGTGTCAATTATTTACCAGAAATTAATTTTATAGTGTTCACTTAAAAAAAAAAATCATAACTTTTAATTTATAAAACTATACAGCTTCAAATGTCTTATATTCATCTACAAAACATTAGAAAAATTATTTTGTTTTACAATTTATAATATAACAATATATTCTAAATCATTATTTTTATGCTTATGAAAACCTTCACTTATGGGAACTGTCAAATTTTTCGTTTTTTTTTTTTTTTTTTTTTTTTTTTTTTTTCATCTTTAAATTCATTAAATTTAGGAGTATGAGTTACAATGGGGAAATAGTTATATCCTAGTAACTCTCTCTCCCTCTAATTTTTTTTTTTTTTTTTTTTATATTAATAATATCAAGACATCAAGTTGTTTTTTATTATTATTCCTATTATCAATATCATCAATACATCTCTCAATTTTCATGATAGCTTTATTTTTATTTATTCTTTTTAGGGCTTTCAAAAAAGCATTGAATGATATCATTATGTCCAGGAGAGCAATAAGAAACATGAACACTTTGTAAGGAGCATTTTTTTTTCTTGTTATTGTCCTGAACTCTTTTTTGATAAAGATTATCAAAAAAAAAAACAATGAAAAAAAACTTTTGCAATTGTTATTGAGACACCATCTTAACAGTTAAATATTAAATATACTAGGTATTAAATATACTGGGTGTTATGCAAATATAAAGTTGGTTTCATACAGCTTTCTCATTAGGTTTAACCAACTTGCATATAAATATATTTTATTTAAAAGTCAAATGAAAATATTAGGTTGGTGCGAAAATAATGACGTAATAATGTCGTTTTTTGATGTTAAAAAATACGTCAAAAAACGACATTATTACATCATTATTTTTGCACCAACCTAATAAGAACTTTCAGAATAGTGATTTGTGTTAATAACATTGTAGCAGATTAGTAAATTTGTGGTTGCCTAGATTCAAGTAGACAATACTAATAAACATATAGTGATTTTTTTTTCATAATAGCCTACTATTCAAATTAAATTTAATTGCAGAAAATATTGTGTAAATATTTGTGTGTGTGTGTGTGTGTTAAGTATAAGTTATTGGCACAGTTAAAAATGTGGCTAAGTGATTTCACACTATTCTGATGTTATATAGCATGAAGATGATATTTAATGACATGTTCATTCTTCATTTCCTTCTTTAATGATGGTCCCTTGAGACAAAAATTTGCATTTACAAACATCTCATGCCAATGTGAAAAAAGGACATAGAAACCAGCTTTGTCCCATAAAATCAAGTTCAAGTAAAATATGTAAAGTTTACATACAAAGAAAAAGTAGAAAAATCTTTGGGGAGAGAATGCCATATACGAGGCTCACTGGGATGAAGTTCAAATAAGAAAATATTAATGGCTGTGTGTGTGTGTATATATATATATATATATATATATATATATATCAACTTTTCAGCACAAATTTAAACAATGTATTAGATCATTGCAAAAATTTCTACCAATTCAAAAATTGAAAATAAAATTTTATATATACACAAAAAAATATTTATTAGGCAATAGACATAGTCTCCATTTATTTTTTTTTAACAACTGTCTACCATCATTCTACAAGCTTGTTGATGTCATTTTTGTAGGAATTTTGAGGTTTCTGTTGGAGGAAGGTTGTGAGTTAGTTTTCAACTACCTGTATAGCCAAAGTTTTTGTCATTTAAATTGTTCTGTAGAGACTGGAACAAATGAAAATCTGAATCAAGAAGTCAGATGAATGTGCTAGAGGGTTTCCCATTTCAACTCTTTAAGCTCCAGCTTTAAGATCTGTTTTGCAACATGCAGTCTTGCATTGTCATTGTGGAAAATGACACCTTTTTGATTTGCCAAAATCAGACGTTTTTTTTTGTTTTTTTTTTTGTTTTTTTTTTTTTGAACCCAAGTCTCTTCAAATGGAGAAAAGCAATTGAAATATTAATTTTCAAACTTTTAGAAATTTCTTCAGTCAAAATCTTTGATTTATTCTACAGTCCTGATAATATTCATTATTCAACATCCTCATCAACCACCACAATGGAAGAACACAAGAAAACTAACAAATTCTCAACATCTTCACTAGCACGAAGATGTTGTATTATTTTATATTTAAATATGTACCAGGAACCTAGAAAATTCTCTGAAATGTAGAAGTTACTACATTGCTTTGTAATGTAAAATTAGATTAAGGAGATGAAAAAAAATCCAAATCAATACCAAAATTTTAGGAAGATGCAACTTGCAAACAGCCGTAAGTTGGCAGTTAAGATCAAATTCAATAGCATAGAGAAAACCAGAAATTCAAAGTAGAACACCTTAAAGGAAGCTCTAGTGATAATGAATGAGATCATACCAAAAGTGGGGAAAAAAAATGAATGATAGATGAAACTCAATATGATGAAAAAGACAGCAAGCAGCAATACCAAGTCAATCTACAGAATACAAAATATTAAACACACACACATTAGGAAAAAAAATACAGACAGTCAAATAGATAGAAAGAATGAGCATCATAGATATGACAGGTGTACATAAAAAAAAATAAGAGGACAAAAGATGTCCTCCTAGACAGGACGTATAAAATTGAAAGAAGAAATGGTCATAATTGAGAAAGAAAAATGCTTCAAAGATGAAATGAATGCATCAGAAACCTTCCATAATGAAAGAGGAAAACCTACAAGACACAAAAACATGGAAAAACCTGAAATCTTAAAATCTTGAAAAAAATAAATTAACACTGCGAAGATGAAACAGTAGGACCAGATGGGATTGTAATAGAAATCAGCTTTAGATGAGTTTGAGATGGACAAGATTACAGAAATAATAAATAAAATATGACAGTGGAGACATACTGGAAGGTCTTAGGAGATTTATCTTTGTGCTGCCACATAAATCAGGCACAATCGAATGTAAGCTCCATCACACTATCTATTAGCTTAATGAACAACATAACTAATTTTATTATCCAGTTTCTGAAGAATAGAACTTGAAACAGAATTAAACCAGAAATTGCACAAGAACAGTGTGGACTTTTATTTATTGTTCCAGTGTTTTTAATAGTCTTTATGATCAGAATGATTTTAGAACATTAATACAAATGCAAAAGGATGTATACCTAGGTTTCATAGTACAAAAGCATTTGACAAGTATCAGTACAATCATCTATTTGGACTGTTAAGGAGTACTTGATTTATTCAGGAAAATATATTCAAATAATCTAAAATATATACTGGAAGTAAACTGCCTGCATATAAATAGAAAATAAATTAATTACACAAAAATAGAAAAGTGCATAAGATAATGATATGACCTCTCACTGGAGATTCTCCTGGGATTTATTGATTAGCACAAACCACAACAACATAAGATATGCAGAAGAAACTGTATTGATAACAGACATGAAGTATATAGTAAAGGAAAGAGAAGAAAGGATTAACCATCAATTGTAAGAAGATAGAATGTATTGGCAAGAGGAGAGCTACAAATTGAAGGAGATATCAAAATACAGTAATGCATAGAAATTTAACTAAGTGTTGAAAGAGATGACAGAAAATATGGCACAGAAATCTGAAGATGAATTTGATAAGTGAAAGTTGCTTTATAGAAACTAACCAAAATATTAAGAAACATGTATATTTCATTGGAAACAACATTAGTGCTCAACTCTTCTGTAATATCAATTCCTCCTATAAAGCAGTAAATGCTGTACTCATTCCTCCTCAGATGAAGAGGTAACAAATGTAGTTCTGCAGATAATCTGAATCTGTTGTAATCAGATAATACTGCTGCTAATAATACCATGGAAAGAAAATATGATCAACAAGGAAGTTTTAAAGAAAATAGGAATAGAAAGTTTACTTTTGCTTAGGATCAGAAAGACAGTTAAAATTTCTGGGACACAATGAGAAAAGATGTCTTGGAGAATCTGATACTCACAAGACATTGAAAGCAAGAGGGGTATAGAGTAACAGTGAGTAGCCTACCTAATGAGATTATGTAAATGGATGGTAGAACATGAACAGGCAGGAGGTTCAGTAAGGAGATAAACATTAATTTGTGCTACAAGGGGATAGAAAGTTGTGGAGAGCCATGATTATCCACATCCTGAAGAGGTATGATATATAAAAGAAACTTGTATAGTTGAAAGTAAAAAAACTTTAAAATGTCAACAGTTACTTTTCTTTACAAGAAAAAGTCAAATATAGTGAGCTTACATTTCTAAAACAGAAGTACATTTTTAATCAGTATGTATATCAATCAAAATACTAATCTATGAACAAAAATACTAATATCTTAGAACTATTCAACTGATTCTACTTTCATCTTCAGATATATCGGATTTTTTTCCAAGATTTTATATTTTACCATACAATGACCATTAAAATTATTGGTACAATTTAATAAAAAGTAGTTTTTGTGGGTATAATTAAATTTTAACACAAAGAAGAGAAAGCAATATTTTGATAAATTTATTTCAAATGCATTGCATCCAATAAAAACTTTTTTTTTTTTTTAATTAAAACCTAAATGATCAAACAACAAAAATTTTAGCAAGGACAAAATTATTGTCATGTTTAATTACATATCTCTCTCTCTCTTTTTTGGTGATTAACTTTCTGTAATCATTTTTTGTAATTTTTCACCAAGTTTCACTCATTTTCACTTCCACCTCTCTTGATATATATATATATATATATATATATATATATATATAGAGAGAGAGAGAGAGAGAGATAGCCTGTAAGCAAATATATGGATATAAATCTGACAGTATGAAGAAAAATATATGGAAAAAACAAACAGCATAATTGCATATAAGGATTTTTGTTTGTTTTTTCCGTATATTTTTCTTCATATATAAAGCCTCTAATTCTTAAGGATTTGTAGAGTTGCTTTGTCATACTTTCACCTTCAATTGTTTCCAGAATTTTTCTATTGGATTAAGGTGTGAGCTTTTGAGTTGGCCATTGTAAAAAAAAAAAAAAAAAAATCAATCCTATTTGTCTCCAAAGATCTTTTCACTAAATCTGAAGTATGCTCAGAATAGTTGTCTTGCATGAAGTTTCAGTGACATCCAAGATTCAGTTTTCTGGCAGACTCTTTTTAAGTTATAGTTCAAAATATCAATTTATTGCTTTATTTCTCATGTTGCTTTAATTTTTAAGTAAGCATCTGGGACCTTTTGTTTGTAAAACAACCCCAGAACATCAAACTACTTCACTGTAAACAAATGAACTTCATCACTTTTCTTCCAAGACCAAAAAACAATTTTTGTTTCATTAGACCATATTATTTTTCCCAATATTCATTAATCTTCTCAATATTATCTTTAGACTTCAAACATGCTTTCAAATGGTGAGGCTGCAAAAGAGAGATCTTTCTAGGACAACATAATTTCAATGCTGCCTCTTTCAAGAATTCAACCCACTGTTTGCTGAGAAAATTTTCTGCTTACATCTTCTGTTTTATCAGTTATTTTTGTTTGGTTGTCATTCTAGGGTTATTTTGTGCAATCATCACTATTCTGTATTTTGCTGATATGTTTACAACCTTTTCCACGTTTGCTCACTACAGTTCCAGTTTCTAAACTCTTAATAATAGCACATACAATTAGCAAGATGACTTACTGGCAATCTTGTCATATCCTTCAACATCCTTATGACAAATCACAACTTCATTTTTAAGGGTTACACTGTTCCTTTGTCTTGGCTATGGTGACAGCTGTTTCATATGCATGACAGACAAATCTGAATTGCAAGTAAATTTTTCTTTGTCTATGCCACAGAATTGTTACATTTTTATTTGGACTATTACAATTTTTAGAGCTGAAAGAGAATATTACTGATAAATTTGTAATTAAAATATCTATGTATTAGCTGCTTATCTGTCTCTATAATAGCTGTTTGATAAAAAGTAAATGATTTTAATATTCAATTGATAAATTATTTTATATTTTAGATACCCTGATGCAACAGCTGAGGAACTATCCTCAGGTGATAATGTTTGCATTATATGCAGAGAAGAAATGGTGACAGCTTGTAAAAAATTACCATGCAATCACATTTTCCATGCTAGCTGTTTGAGGTCTTGGTTTCAGCGCCAACAAACTTGTCCAACATGTCGCATGGATGTGTTGCGTATAACTCGTCCACAACAAACACAACAACAGCAACAGCAGCAGCAGCAAGTACAGCAGCAGCAAAATGTTCCTCAGCCTCAGCTCCAGCCTCCTCATCCACAATTTCCACACAATGGTATTTTTTTTTTTTTTTTTTTTTTTATTTCCTAAATAAAAATGTGGTGAAGAATCTCAAGGTCTTTAAATTAGTTCAATACAAATTTTAAGACAATTTGATAAATTGTACTTGAACTCTTGAAAACATAATTTCAGATAGAATTTATTTAAAGTTATATTAATAGGGTTTTCTGTGAGTTCTTGTCTTTTAACTGCAAACCTTCAGAAAGTATTTATGGTACTCTAGAAGATTTAGTGTGCAGTCATTTTTTATATAAAACTGCAACTTTACAATTCACCTATACAAAAGGGTAACTTTTTTTTTCGCAAGTTTATTATAATTGAAATTACTTTATCAACAACAAACTATAAATTTATATATTTATATCCTTAAACAGAAAACTAAATAGTTAAATAAAACTAAGTACGTATTTCTTTGCAAATTATGAAATTACTTCAGGGTTGTCTATTATAATATATTTGAAGAACTATTTTTATTTTCAGTATTATTTCCTGGATTTCCTCCTGTACCAATATGGGGTCCTGCCAACATACCTCCTCCTCCACCACCTCCACCTGCCTCACAAGCACCTTCTACACCATCTGGAGCAACTGCTCCTACTTCTAGTAAGTTCATTCAATAATATATAGACACATGTTTATAAATAGAACATCACAAATTTGAATAAAATAAACCCACATTTTGCAAAACATTAAACTTATTTATCATGAAAAGTTTGAGGAAACAAAAATATATTTTCTTATCAACATTTCACTTTGTATGAGCATTTTCAAAACAAATATTGACAAGAACATAAAAAAATTTAAACATCCAACTAATTTCATGAATTCCATTTTGCATACATTGTTCAGATATTTATATTAATAATTTTAACAATATGTATAATTTTTTTTTACTAATTTTATGAATGAAGCTTTCAAGAATTTATGTACGTGATTGATTAATTATATAAATAGGCTATTTTTATACCATCCAGTCAAAATATTTCAGGTATATAAAGTTGTTGTTGGCCTTTTTACAACTCGGGTTTCATTTGAAAGTAAAATGCAACAATTTTCAAAACATAAAAGATTTTTCACTTCAAGAGAAAAATATCTTGTAAACTCTGTTTGTGAAAGTTCCATGGATCTGACATGTACACTTATTCTTTTTTAGATAACTGAAAAATATTTACAATATTTTTTGTTCCTCCTCTTTCCAAACATAGTAATTTTTTAGTAGCAATAATTTAGCTACTAAAAATGTTTTTTTTTCTTTTTTGTGCAGAATAAGGCTATTTTGTTTCTATATAGTACACATTTTTTTTTATAAAGGATGTAGTGAAGTAATCTCAGATGTGCTAATCTAATGCGTGTGTTGTTATTTTACATGCACACAAATGCAAATTCAATCTATCCCAGAAATGTCCTTTCAAAATCAGACATATTTTTGACAAAAGTTTTAAGTAAAGAAATAGCCACTCTTTATAATAGTAATATAAGTAATAATCAAATTTACAGCCTGTAGAATTTAAAAAGAAAACAAAAAAAATCAGATTTTAGACCCATTATATTAATTTTGGCAAGTTATTAAGAGTGGTGAGTGTTATAACTACTGAAACAAACTTTGACAACTCTTCCTTTAGTTTTCTCTTTGGCCCACAGCCCATAATATGATTTCACATCCACCTTACTTCATTCACTGGCTTTTCTATCAAACCTCTTTATGCAGTTTACATGACACAACAATTGTCACTGTTAGATAAAGTAGCTTTCTTTCTATAACATGTACATAAATAGTAATTGTTTCATGTATTCTAATAAATGCTTATTTCCTTTGTATAATATCATTTTTTTAAAATCTGATACTGCAAATCATTCTTGTAAAGTATGAAATCTTTTAATCATCATCACTTTGAATTAGTTAAATTCAGAATAACTAAATTTACTGTAGAGATAAAAACAGGTAGTATAAGTTAATTCAAAATTACTGTGCCTTGCATGTTAAAAAGTATTAGGGTCTGAAGTTTATTAAGCTTTTATTATTGCTGAAAAATAACCCATAAGTCCAAAATTTGTATAAGTGACTAGAAACAACATGAATCCACTAAAGCTGTGTATTCACCCCATCATGTGTACTTGAATCAGAGAGGGTGCATCTTGTGTCAGGAGTAGACTTCTTGTCCCCCCCCATCTCCTTGACACTCCAAGTCAATGTGGCCTGGTTCATGGCATCAGAAACCTTGCACTTCTGTGCATGCCCCTTTCACAACCAACTGCACAGGCTTCACTTTCTAAAAGTGATTGTATTCAGAGCATCTGTAACACTTGATTTTACGATATGGTAGTTAATAGTTGATGTCATGTCAGTGTTAGTTTTAATTGCTGGAACTATTTTCTTAGACATCCTCCTGTTCCCCCACCCCATTTAGGCTAGTAGTTTAGCTAAGTTAGATAAAGGAGAAAGATTTGTGTAAATTTGAACTCCAGTTTTTCAGCCCATTCAGTGACAGTGATCAGGTGCTGCACCATTGAGCATGGGGATCAATCTAATGTTGAACAGTTTATCTGCCATTTAGTGGCCAAAAAACAGTTAGTCTAAAATTCATATGTGGCAGATTATCCTTGAACTCTGCTACCAACTTGTATAAAATAAAAGGTAAAAACTTGTATAGCCTTAAATGAGAACTAGAGAGTGTCCAGATTTAGGTATTTAAAAATACTACACACCATACATATCAATGCCATACTGTCACAATGTTGTAAATTTAGCCAAAATGAGATGTGCAAAGTTGCACAGGTACAATGTAAAAACAGGCATGACTTTTAATCTAGATTTGATTTAAATTAAGAATATGTATGAATATACAACTATCTCCAGTGTAATGTGTAAATAAATATTAAATATTTTCAAAATTGTGACACCACTAACCAAAAGGAGTGAAAGAAGATGTTTGTAAAAGTATAAAAATTCCCAACAAATTGTCCAAAAAGTTAATGAATTTAGTTCTAGACCAGCCTTGTGCTCTTCAGCTGCTATATAAGCAGGTAGATTTTTGTAAGTAAAAATCCTTATCTAGGAAATTACACATTGTCAACAGTCTCTCAGAAAAAAAGAAAAACAATTTTGACAACAACTGTTGCTGTCTTCTCAAGCTCACGAATCACTTTTTAAGTTGACAATTTGCATAACATCAGCAATGTTTTTGCATAAGTCTAATGCCTTAGTTGCAGACAAATCAACTTTAATCAGATTGTACTGTTCTGCTATTGATTTTATCGATTAAACCATACTGAGGTGTTCTTCTTTCTCTTCCTTATGTTAAGTGTTGTGATGATGTGTGCATTCACTTTGTCGTATAAAAAGAGAAAAATCCAAATCCACAAAAGATTCAACAAGATAATTTTTTTAAAAATTATGATTATCTGAAGGAAAAATATATTGAAAGTTACTGGTTGAAATTTGGTAGAATATTTTTTTAAAATTATATTCCTTTGATTTTTCCTTAACAACTTAAATGTTTTTGAAATACAGACTTCACTACAGTACTTTGAAAATAAATATGTACTTAATACACTCATTTACTCAACTTATAGGTTTGTCTGAACCTTACACATTTGAAAAAAAATTAAATCAATCTCTGACCAGTCAGTGAAATCAACCAATGGCAAACAGCTGGTATAACCCTGTCATGCAATGAGCCAAAATTTAATCCATATGGGCTACTATTTTAATAGATATTATCATAAACAATAGTTCTAAGAATTATGAAGTGAATTCATTGAAGAATCACAAGAATGCTCCTCCAAAACGGCATGAAATGGATATAAATTGGAAGTTGCAGCATCCAGGACATTTAGGATCAAAATGTCATTTTGGTTGTTTACTATCTCAGAAATGGGTCAGCTACATTTTATTTGAATGATTCTTGTTGTCCCCACATTTACTTGGAGGAAAGTGCATAATTTCATATACCATCATTTTTTTTGTTTCTTTTTTGTTTTATAAAAAGAGGAATTAATTGAATTTTCCAAAAGATATGGTATTTCTTGGGGCACAAAATGTTTGAACAAACGAAATTTTAGTTTAAAATACAGTTTTGACAACAAGAAAACATGCAAAATGATTCTGCACCTAATTTGTTTGCCTTTATTATAAAGCCATTTCCATCCATTCAGAAGGGTTAAAATATTATGTGTATTGTTTTTTGATCTACTGAGTAATGAAAACATGATGCACGCTTTTTCCCAACAGCTACAAGACTTTAGTTTTCATGCAGCTTACAGCAGTTACATTACGACTGACATCTAATGCTTGTGTGTTTCATTATAAATGAAATCAAATAAATAACACATATTGAAAGAGAAAATTGTAGTTTAATACAATTATTATTCATATTGGTGTATTATATTTTGAATTTGAAATGCATGAAAATTGCTGGTTTGGTTACTGGCTGACATTACATAATTTAAGGGGATTTTGAGTACAAAGATAAAGAATACTTTGAAATCTCTAAAAACTTGAAATACCAAATGTTGACGTGTTAGATGGAATATAACTTTTTTTAAAAAAACATCAACTCCAAAGCAGTGGTTGTCCTCTACAAAAAGTATAAGCTTTGAACTAACATGTGATCTGCAGTGTCACCAATAACAATAAAGAAGAAGAAATAAAACACTTGCATAAGTCATATGATCATGCCACTCAGAATTTTCCACTGAAAATTGCAGATATTTTAGGGAAGCTTGATTAATAGTAAGGTTTTATCAAAATAATAAAAATGTATTATACATTTGTTTGTGATTGTGCATTGAACCTAAAGTGAAATTATTGTTTTTTTTTTGTTTTTTTAAAGCAATTCACTCCAAGCAAGGCAGGGATGCCACTAATACACAATGGGCTACAGTGAGAAAAGACTGGGTATAGTGGGGAGGGGGTCAAGGAAAGGATAAAAAGAACGGGAATCAAAGCAACAGAAGATGTCAATTGACATTACATTTAAATTTTTGAAGATTATAATTATCAGAGAAGCAAGTTAGTTAGGTAGTGTGAGAAAAGAAGCTGTTGGAGTAGAAGAAGCGGTTACATTTAACAGTTTTGACAGTAACAGGATGGGACCAAAATGCCAACCTAGTAGCACGCTTGAATTAATGCAGTCGGGGCACCAGTGATAGTAGTTCATCAGAGCAGTTGCCATGAAAATATTTATAGAAAAGACAGGGAAGTCACATTATGCTGGTGAGAAAGTGACTGGAGTTGAAACCCTAAGTCAGGACTGATCACATTGCATATCTGTCTTTGGATTTTGTTGAGAGCCTCAAGATGAACAGTTGGAGCAACAGAACTTATTTGCAGATGGTGTAAGCTCATAGAAAAGCAGGTTAAAATAAATTTATTTTCTAAACTTTTTATAATTGTGAATCAACAAATTTATTCTATTTTAAAACTTGCCGGAACAAAGAATGAAATATATTTGATCTAAATAAATCAAGTTTCAAGTTTGTTCTTTTACACATTTAACACAGCTACTTTTTTTTATTTTTTTATTTTTTTTTTTTTATTAGGTGATTCTACCAATACATCAAGTGAGCAAGTTCAATCTTCAACCAATCAGGCATCAACACCTTCTGCTTCATTGACAGGAGCTGCTCCTAATAATATGCCATTTCTACCTTTCACACCTTTAACACCTTATGGTATGTTATACAACAAATTTTAAAACTTTTGAACATAAAAACTATTACAATCTATAAGACTTTTTAGATTTTTTTTATAATATCATCATAAAATAAAATCTTATATCTTTTTTTCATTATACCAAAGAATACTTTTTACTTTCTGGAAATCCCTTTGCAAAAATGCAGAAAACAATGAGAACTTTTCTGACTTTGTCTCTTGTGTGAGCCATTCTAGCTGATTCTTTTCACACAGAGACAATTGTCCATACCCTAAAAAGACAGAAAAAAAAGTTGTTTATTTTAGAATCTTCTCTTTCAATTCTAGTCATCTCTAAATATTCATGAATTTGTTTGAATTCTTTTTGTGCCCATCTTTCTCTTTGAAGTAATGTTAAACAGAAAAATTTCACTCCCACACACAAAGTATACTACCTATTCCAGATTTTATAAAATTTACTTGTGTAAAGGAAAATTCAAATATTTCAGAATCTTACGTCAAAATTCAAAAGAATGTCACTATAATATTTGACAATCAGTAAGTTTTTAGTTAAACTTATTTAAAAATTGCTAGCTTTTAAAATTAAGAAATTCATTTTCTGAATACCTGCGAAAAATATGATGTAGCATGAATTATCCATAATTATATCAAAATCATTAAGAACTTTGAAATAGTAGGTAGCATAAATTCTGTTACACACACACACACACACACAACTTTAAAAAATATTCAATTGCTTGAGTGAAAATGTCTATGAATAGAATCAAATTGAAAATAAATAAAATATATTGATTTTATTCAAATTTAATTTACTTATTGCAGACATTGAACAAATAGCTTGCATTTCAGATTTAATGTTTTCATTTTTAGTTTCAACCTTAAATTCTGAATAATTAAGGAAAATCCCTACAGAAAAGTATTTAAAAAAAAATTCAATTTTCTACTAGTTTTACAAAAGACATTCTAAAGAACATTTTTCATTCTCCTATCTCCTTTTATTGAAAATTATTCAAAATATCTGTATTTCTCATGTTTATAAACATCACACCTGTATCAAGTGCAGAGAATTTTTAAACACTTCCAGTATAGCACATTTGTTTTAAGATATTAATTTGATGACAAAACAGCAATTATTAAAAAAAAAATAAGGCAAGTACATTTTTATTATAATTATTATAATTTACTCTTTTTACTCTATCATGTATAAACACTGAGTAATTTCATAAAAATTGATTATCTTATTAATTTGCACCAAATGTTTTTATTTCTATATCTGATGAAATTATTTAAATTTCCTCTGATGTTTTTCTTGACAAATATCAGGTTAATGATACAAAATTCTTATTTTAAGAATGTACACATAAAAAATATGAAATACCAATTTTTTAATCAATGATAGATTATTATTTTCAGTAAACAGTATACAATTTTTCTTCTCCCTTAGAATAAAGAAAAAGAAAATTCTATCAATATAGTTTGTAAATATAATAATATAATACAGTACCTTTCATTATTTAAAAAAAATTAACTTTATACAAATTTCTTTTTTAATACATAACCCTGGGTAATAAACAATTTTTGATATTTTTTTTTTCCTTTAACATAATGTTATTTGATTACAATTCTGGTTTTATGTTACTTTACATACCCAAGTTTTATAATGGCTTTATTTTTTATTTAATTCTTTAGGTCTTCATAGTCCCTATGTTTTGCCTGGACTTTCTGTTGAAGAATTGGCTAGTTTAGAAGGTCAAGAACGAAGTAACATTGAGGCACGGATACAGTGGCTTCGTGATATTCAAACTCTCTTGGATGGAGCTATGGTACTTATGCATCAGTACAACCAAGTTGCTGCTAATTCAGGGTCAGTGTATACTCATTTTAATATCTACAAAACTTATTAAAATAACAAATGACAGTGCTACTATGTCTTTTAGCAACAGCATAAAATATTTCCTACTTATTATTTTGATATATTTTGTAGATGGGATTATGATCAATTCATACAAGTGATTCTTTAATTTTAGAAAGTTGTTTCAGTAAAATTCAAATTAAATCTCAATCACATAAACATTAAAGATTATGTACATTTATTGACATATTAAAATAGCAATTTTAAGAATTATTTTAAATTTTGTATGAAGCATATATTTTCTACTCTTTTGAGAATTTATTATTTATTTTGGCAAAATAATTTTTTAACTATTAAGGTATGTCCAAAAAGAAACCAATTATTTGAAAAAAAACTAAGTTATTCCTCAAAAACCATATAATGGAACTTGTCTCATTCAAAATAACCCTCAACCCTTACTGTTGACCCAATTCCTAGCATTTTTTTCAGTTCTGGCTTACATCATTTTGAAGGATAGTTTGCAAGTCTCATGACAAATTTTCGTGTATCCTCTGAAATAAGAGACCTTTTAGAGTGAAAACAAATTTTGCAGGGACCAAATCCAGACATTAGAGAAGCTAAAGAACAGTTGTCTCATTTTTGGTTTTAAAAAAAAAAAAAAAAAAATAATGAGTAACATGTGAGTAGGTTCATTGTCATGTTGCTAGTGTTTTATTTGCAATACTTCATGTCTCTTCCTTTACACTGAATAGAAAGTAATTTCACTAATTTTTAATCCGTTGGGGGTTCTAGACACTTTATACTTTATAGGTTAATAAATGAAATTCTAATTCTGCTAAAATTAAATTAAAACTGGCATTACTTTTTGACCATTTACCATATATTATATGTTAAGATATAGCCATTTTAAATTTCAAGATCATAAAATGTATTTAGTTAATTTTGATGTCTGATGGTATCATTTCATT
Organism: Acanthosepion lycidas; assembly: GCA_963932145.1. NCBI lineage: Eukaryota > Metazoa > Mollusca > Cephalopoda > Sepiida > Sepiidae > Acanthosepion > Acanthosepion lycidas. Next base: position 55,537,505 of record OZ010616.1, read on the forward strand.
GAAAAGGAAAAGTGGATGGGGGATAATCACTGAAAATGAATATTGGTATGAAGATCACTGCTAAATCTAAAAAATGGAAAATGGGGAGTAATCCCTGAAAAATTATAAAAAAATGTTTTCTAGCATTGAAACCTGAACTGTTGTGATTTCAAAAAAAGATGGACATAAAATATCTCACCTTTAATGCTACCAGGCTCTACTCAGAATGCACAATTCATACAGTTCTTCAACCAAATTACAATACTGACAGATCATTTGTTTACATTCACACCTTTCTTTCTGCCCTCTTTCTTTGCTGATGTCCCTGCTTCATGTGTTGTACAATAGTGTTAATCATTGACAATCATAGTCTTTATTTTTAATTTAACCCTAAAAAGTTATACATAAACTTTCAAACAGTAATTTTTTTCTTTACCCAAATCACTCCCAATTCTTACAGATCACTTTCACATAATGTAGTCATGTGACCAGCAGGCTGGACACACCTCACTTTTATGGTCTTTGAGATTTCATTAAACACCACAAGGTGTAGTTAGTCCACTCAAAAAAAAAAAAAAAAAAAAAAAAAAAGAAGAAAACTGAAGGGAAATACTGTCATAATTTCTTTATTGCTGAGGAGAGCTGGCACAGATTAATTGATAAGTCTGTGTGTTCTCAATATACACTACAGGCAAAAAGTTTTGGGAACACCCTGCATTTATTTAAAAACACCATAAAATGATATTTTTGTATATACAAGTAAATGATAAAATTTCAGTAACTACAGTGTATTTGCTTTTATCAAAATTGGAACATATTGATAGTAAGAGTAATCTGGATAGAGACTGAAAAATAAAAGCAAATAATACACTGTAAGTACTGAATTTAAAAAAAAAAATTTTTGTTGTTTGTTTATTTTTTATTTTATTTTTTTTTTTTTAAAGAAATACTTTTTGTCTATAGTTGGGCATCATGCAAAACTTATTGACCTCTTTCTCATCTCCTGTCCTAACCAATGCTTTACTCGCATGTTACTTCTGTTGGGCACTTCAGACCACTAATTAGTCTATGTGAAGATTGATACCAACCCAAAGTTACCTTCCAATATCCCATTTCATAAGACACTCTTTTGGTACATCAAATCCGGTTGGAATAGCTTAAGATCTCACATTACCAAAGATCCTCTTTCCGTGTTCTTAAAAAAAATAGATTCTCTTTGGCATGGATAGTTTTATCACCTACCAAAAGTATCAATTGATGTTATTTCTCCACTTTTTGTTGCACATGATATGTAGCAAGGGACACCGTCATTCTGAAAAATTTCTCCATCTTTGTAGCCTGGCACAAGATTAGAACATAGTAAACTAGTATAGTTTACAATATTTAGATTTCCATCTACTTACCAGCCTCCTATGTTAGATATTCTTTGAACACTATTCCAATGTTTTTGATTAATGATGTTTTTCTTTGTTGCTGCATTACACCAATTCAAGTTGGGTTTTTTTTTTTTTTTTTTTTTTCATTCATAATACTCTACGTACTGGATCAACTGAAACCTCACTGTTAAGAATGCATTCACCCCACACTTGTCTAGCTGTTAATTTTGGATTATTTACCAAGACTCACAATTTTTTTTTAATCTCTCTTGGTAACCTTTGTGGTCTTCTGGTTTTCTTTGCACTTAAAACTATTTAAATCTTGTTACCTACAAAAATGCAACAACTTATTTTCCAATTGTCAAGGCCCTAAAGACACTACTGATAAAAGCATACTGTTAAACAATTATTTCATAAGAAAATAAAGGTGTATAGTCAATTTATGTAGTTGCCCCAAAGCTTTTGCATGCCAATGTACAGATAAATGTATTGTTTAAAATTTGCAATAATTATGAGAGAAGTGTTTGCAATATTGGAAATAGTGAGAACAATTGTAGATATAGGCTGTGTTCTGAAAAAGGTAACAACTAAGCTAAACCTGCCAGCACCAAGGCATATCAATTACCAGCTAGAAATAAGTCCTTTTCTTTTTCCATCCTTTAATTCATGCATATTCACCTGCAGTGGAGGCTATTGTTTCTAATTTAAGATCAAAACTGAATGTTTATATTTATTTTTTTATTTTTTTTTAATAACATCAAATGATCTTTTTGATACTCAACTTATTAAATCCATCTGTTAATCCTTTAAAGTAACATAATAATTGGTACTCTCTCAATTTATGCATATTCAGTTCATAGAAATTGTAGAAGTTGCAATATCTACAAATGATTGTATTAATCTTTCTACATTTGGTTTACACACATTTTGGTTGATAATTTAACATAAATATTTTATACTAGGCATAAATAGTTCACTTTTTACACTAAAACCAAATTCTATTATACAGAGTATATCAAAAATACTTTTACAAATTTTGTGGTTGGGTTCCTCACCTGAAAACGAGGACAAAAGTCCATATAAACATATATCCACAAAACCTTCATTTTTGAGTTAAGTTTAAAGAAAGTTAACAGTAGATGGTGCTATGTTGCTGTGTAGATTAGGTTGCATTAGTCATTTCTGTTAATTTGTGACTAGTCTGTCTTTAACATTTAACATGTGTAGTTGTGAGTTAACAGAGAAGTGTTTTGTTTAACAATGGCAGGATATTCATATTGGGAACAGGCAGATATGATTTTTACATACAGTTGCATGAATGGTCATGGAAGTAAGGCTGCATGGCTGTATCAGATTGTGTTTCCAGACTGAAGGCAGCCAAGTCACCCCCACCTTTGCTGCTGTTTAGCATGACACTGCAGTGACAAGATTTGTGTCACCACAAACTATGGTTCAAGGAAGACTGAGATCAACTTGTACACCTAACCACAAAGAATACATTCTACCAGCTGTTGGAGTCAACCCAGGTATTAGGACACATCAAGTGGGCCTTACATGTCATACATCTCATAATACTATATAGAGGGTACTTCAAGAGCAGCTCCTGTATCCATATCATTTGCCATGCATGCAGGGTCTTTGACCTTCTGATCAATCACTTTTGGACATCTACTTATATGGACATTTTATCTTGTTTGTATCAGGAACCCACCCACAAAGTTTGTAAAAGTATATTGAAATACTTCCTCTAGGTGCTTCCACTGTTTCATTTTTATTTCAATGCCATCCAAACATGCAACTCTAAAATTTAGTCCATCCAGCATAGTGACTGAAATTTGTTGAAAAATTGGAGTCAACTTTTCTTCTGAAAGATAACTCGTTATACTAGTATAATTGCTTATGTGTATTAATAGTTAATGTTTGCTGTTTTTTGTTTTTTTGTTTTTTGTTTTTTTGTTTTTTGTTTTGTTTAATTCTCTTTTCCATTTAAAGTATAAATCAAGTTTTGAAAAAAAGAAAAAACTTGCCTCCATCTAATTTGGTAAATACCTTGTCTGGTGTTGAAAGGTGGAACTTTGTTTAATCCTATTGAAAAATAAGCACAAATTTGTAATTTATTTCGGCATTTTTTTCTTCCTCTCCACTATCCCTTCCAGTGCAGCTCCCCACCCCTGACTTAAGAAAAAATTACTGGTGAACTAAATATTAGGTTGGTGCAAAAATAATGACGGTTTTTGACATATTTTTTAACGTCAAAAAAAGGCATTATTTTTGCACCAACCTAATATCATTATTTTCCTGTCAGTTTACTTCTTCATTCAGATAAAATAGCAGAAGAAGGTGATCCTGTCTTTTTTTTTTTTTTTTTTTTTTTTTTTTTTTGGTTGAAATATTGGTTTTACCTTTGCTTTGTGACATTTACTTTGTTCTTTTGAACACAATATTTTTCACATAAACTGGCTCTTAATGGACGGGAGGAATTTTGACTTAATAGAATTGATTTTTCCCATAACACAAATGTAGGTGACCAGTCCCCACCCACTAACAAATTTAATGAGTTTACCTTTACAATATAAACTTTTGTCTTTTTTTTTTTTCCTCTAAAAGAAACATCACAATTTTTCCTTTTATCAACACACACACACACACATTATTATAATATATTACACATATAGTGCTGGTGTTAATAAAATTGTGCTTAATGTAATAAAACAGAGCTATTTAGTATATATAAATAAATATACATATCCCTCATCAATAGTACAACTCAGATTTTCAGGCACAACACAATCTTCAGGTGCTGAGTATAGACTAACTTTTACGTAATTTAAATTTTAAAAATATCTTGTTACTGCATGTTATACGGGAATTGCAGTTTTTAAAAAAAAATTATATTTGCCATTTAAAATAAATGGGATTTTTATATACAATATATATATTTTACACACACACACACACACACACACACATATATATATATATGTATGTATGTATGTATGTATAAAAAAAATAAAACTTGTGATATTAACTTTTTAAATCAAGCATAAAAGGAGGTTATTGCTTTTTTCAACAAAAAAAAATTCAAACAATAATTTACATTAAAAATTAATCTAGACCAAACTGTGTGTGTGTAAAAAGATCCACAGGTAAGTAATTCCAAGTAGTTAATGCTTAGAGGAAAAAATTAGAATCATTAAATTTAAGAATGAGATATTCTACTAAAGAAAAAGAATTGCTAAAGTGTTGCTTTAGGAAAAAAATTTCAACTGATATAATTATCATTTCAATCTCACACCCCTCACTTTCAGTTATTTTTTTATTTTTTCTATATGTGGATTTTTTTTTTTTCAAAATATGAAACTTCATTCTATATTTAGATGTTTCTTCCTATTTAAAATTTTTTCTACATGTAGAATGTTCTTCCATATCTAATTGTTTTTCCTCTGTTAAATCTCTTCTTATTTGTCTTTTTATAAATGTTACTTTGTTAGGTTTTTAATTCCTTTATAGTCTTCTACCTTCCCTTTTGTTTTTTTTTATAGAGACTGATTCCACCATTACCATCTTAGTCTCTTTGCCTCCTTATCTCAATAACTCCCTTCTCCCTTTATATATTATTTATTTCTTACTCTCTCTTATTTTCTTCTTTTTTTTCTTTTTTTTTTTTTTTTTTTCCCTTCTTTCCTTTACTTTTCATTTTCTTTGACAAAAAAACGTGGGAATTCATTTATTTTAACAAATTTATTTGCATTGACAAATCCAAGGAAATTTCTTTTTTCCTCATATCTGTATGTCGTAATTTGTTTTGGTTTAATTTGTGTGTGTGTGTGTATTGTGCATTTAGGTAGCAATCCTTCATTTATACATGTTTCATTAAAGACAACAGAAAAGGTACCACAATTAAGCTTTTATTTAATTTTTCTTGTGTTCAAACAAGCATTTTCTTTTCTGGAGCAACATTGTGTAGAAATTATCCAAATGTTCTGTAATGCCAAATGCTTTCAGTTATACTTTTAGTCATTATCAAGGATGATTTTATTTTTACTGGATGTATGGGTTGTGTGTATATTTCTATGATTATAGGAAGGTTTTATTTTCCAAATACATTTAGCACATTGTGGCCGTTTTTGTAGTTTTGAGTTTTGCCTTTTTTTCTTTTCTATTATTAAGGCTTCCACTATTTTTAATCTTCTTTTTACATGCAGATAAGTTTATTATGTTTCTATTTTCTACTAGTATGTTTGTATGAAGTATGGTAAGTTTGTGTGTGTGTGTGTGTGTGTCTAAATGGAGCTGTCGGATAGGTGCAACATAGTGTTTGGATAGGTATGTAGTAGTGTGACCAATGTAATTATTTATGAATTTGGTTTGTTCAGGAACACAATTCCTTAAGGAGCATTTGAACTCATTTGTTGTAATTTTGATTTTGCTGGTGTGTTGTTATTTTTAAGGTTAGCTGTTTTAAATTTTTTGTAGTAGATAATTTTTTTTGTTTTGTTCGAATCAATTGGGGTAGTGTATTCTTTTATGATATTTCTAAGTGAAGATTCATCATTGTTTGTAATTGACATACATTTGACTTTTGTAAAAAAATTTTTTCTTTTTTACTGTGTGTTCACTATCTTTATTTACTTTAGAAAGAAATAGTCTAATTTGGTGGTCTATAAGGTGGTTAGGGAAGTCACTCTCAACTAGTGTATGTTTTGCATTGTTAAATTCTTTAAGGATGAATTCTGGTGTGCTCTTTTTTAGGAAGATTTTTTTTTTTTTTTTATCATTACTATTTTGTATTTGAGTGGGCATTCACTCTTAAAGTTAAGGGTGGCAAATGTTTCTGCTAGTGGGGTTTTTTATACAATGAGGTGGTGAAAATGTTACTATATTCTACAAGAACATCTAAGAATGAGAGTTCATTTTTTTTGACTAAGTTCGTAGGTAAAGTTAAGAACAGTTTTGTTCAAATGTGGTCTTGAGAATATCTATTTCTTTTGTGCTATTCACAAAAATAAAGATATCATCTACGTAGTGGACATACATTTTAGGTTTACAGACCTGTTTAAATATCATGTTTTCTACATGGTACATGTAATAATTGGAGAAGCATGGGCCAATCAGATTTCTCATATTAACACTATTAGTTTAGGTGTAAATGTTGCCATTATGGTCATAGAATGGAACTTTGGCTGTGCACGCACATAGTAATTTTTTGAGGATGGCAGTGGGATAGAATTATTACTGTGCACAGAATTGAGGATAATGTCAACGTTTTAATGACAAGGAAGTTTGTGAATAAATTTTCAACACCAAGTGACGCTATGATACCTTGAATTGGTGTTGTACTTTTAAAAATTTTGAGGAATTCATGGGTGGATGTGATACTGTAATTGGTGGGTAGGTATAGGGAAATCATGCCATTGAGAAATTTTGATAACTCATATTACGTAGGAGTTGTGATCTGGGAAATGATTGGTTGTAGCTGGTATCCGGGTTTATGTATTTTTATATTTCCATATAAGTATCCAGGTTGGTAGTCTTCACTGATTTTTTGGATTTTCAGGGAACCAACTTCAGTGTTATTTGATGTTATGAGTTTGTTGACAGACCCTTTTTAAGGTTGAGTTTGGGTTTCTGTCGAGTTTGGTGAATTTAGTTCAGTCATCAATGATGTTTTGTAATTTTTTATGGTAATCAGCTTTATCCAAAATTACATATGTATTAACTTTGTCAGCTCATCTGATGACAATATTAGGATTGTTTTTTAGTTCTTTTGCAGTGATTTTTAGTTTAGTTGTTAGTTGTTGTGAGTGGAGCAGTTTTTCAAACCTTTGGCCTTGAGGAGGTCTCTCCAGTCTGCGTGAACTGCTATGTCTCCACATGCCTCAAGTTGGGATAGTGATTGGTGTAGAATTTCAATTTCAGTCTTTGTAAAAAAAGTCAAATTTAGGTTGGAGATGGCAATTTGACTCTAAGGAATTCTTTTCGGTCATCTGTTAATTTGTGATTAGATAGGTTTATATATTTGTTGTCACTGTTGGGTAGTAGAATGTTTCCTTGGTATAATTTACATAGCTTTTTTGTGATTATTTGTCTATGTGTAAGTTGGTGTTCGTTAATGCCAAGGTTGATGTGTTGCAGGGGCTTCCTTATATTTGGGTTCAGTCAAGGTGTCTTTTAATGTCTCATTATGTTTGAGGATTTCACTATTCAAATGTTGGATGTCATTTTTTTTTTTTTTTATTTATTTGTTGTAAAATAAGGTTTTTTTTATCTGAATGTTGTTGTGTTACTTTGCTTGTTGGCTTCTGGGTTGTTTAATTTGATAATTGTGTATTTAGAAAACAATTCTTCATTTATACATGTTTCATTAAAGACGACAGACAAGGTAGTGTGATTAAGCTTTTTATTTAATTCTTCTTGTGTTCTTTTTCATTTTCTACACAATGTTACTCCAGGAAAAGAAAACACATGTTTGAACACATGAAAAATTAAATAAAAAGCTGAATCACACTATCCCTGTCATCTGTTGTCTTTAATGAAACGTGTATAAGTGTGTGTGTGTGCTCCATAAATTCTTGAATTTTAGATGCATTTATTAGTATTTTTTTCATGTGTTTTCTGATATTGTAATATTTGAACCCACGTCTAGCTGTTTTATATTTTCCTTCTTTACATGAATGAATGTTCAGTTCACAGATAAATTCTCTTAAGTTGCTAATTTCATTTTTACCACTCCTCTCTTTTTTATTTTTTTATTTTTTTTTTTTTTTTGCCTTAACTTCATCAATATCCTGTTTTGCCACAACTAAAAACCTTTTCAATCTTTAAAAGAGCAATATTTCTTATAATGTAAATCATATACTTAACAAGGATTAGGCATTGTCATTGTCATTTTCATTTTTTTTTTTTTCTCTCTTGTAAGATTTGTTTTTATGTACAACTTGTATATTTAATGATGCTTTAAATTTAATAATCTGACATTCTTCTGCCATTCACTATAAGTTTATGGCTTGGTCCTTTTCAAGATTTGATAAAAATTATCCATATTTGTGTGTGTCTGGGTGATCATCTACAAAGATAAGACACTTAGATTAGTCCTCTGTTAACACACTCAACTTTAGCTTTTCACATTCTTGTTTTTGGTGCCTGTGGTGATTACAAAATCATCATTTACAATTTTTAGTTATTTTTCAAAAACTTCCACGTTATATGTAAGAGGTTTTTTTCTCCAAAAACTTTTGTAAGAATAGATATAGTTCTTTCTATTTTAAACTTTCAGGTTTAATTATGCTTCAAATATTATTCCCACATCAGGGTCATAGTTGATTTCTGCAATAGAATTTGCCACACTGTTTCGGATAAGAGAAATTGTAGTTAGTTCAGCCATTTTATCCAATTTTTACTATACTATTGTTTGCTGTTAAACTTACTCCATTTCTAAGAAAATTGCTCATTGCCACTGTTATATCATTTTGTATTTCGTAATAGAATTATTTAAAACAGTTAGGTATGTTTTAGAAGCCTTTGTTTACATATTTCCACTTCACAACCCATGATCACTGCAATTTATCGATCATTGCCTATAGACAAATCCATTTCATTATGCAACAATATTATGACAATAAAATAAAGCAATAATTTTGAACCATTATAAAAAGGGTTGTATTCAGGCTTAAAACTTTGAATAGGCCTAATCCAACTTCAACTATGATATATGTATGTAATTATTATTTTTATTTATTTTATATAGAATTCAAGGTATTTCTGTTATGCTGAGAAATACTGAACTAAGAGATATTTCACAATTGCCTGCAGACATTTCACCAAGTAACTCACCAAGCAAACCTGCCACACAACATCCACAGCAATCAGCTGAACCCACTTCAAAAGTGTCTGCTAATGTTTCTGAAGATTTAGGTAAGTTTTTTTTCTCACATATACAATGAATATCAAGATGTAATTCCCTGTTCTTCATAACTAATAACTAATGCAAAAGGTTTGTTCATTTTATTAAATAAAAATAAAACAGTTCTTCCCACTTCAAGATTAACCTTTTTAATATATTTATATTTTGTTTTGCTGTCTTATGACAGGTAATGTCAGATAATTTTATAATTCCTTCCTCTCAGAAATTTTAACTTTTGGCAATGCCTTTTGCTTTGCTGTCTTCCAAAAAAACTGGAATTTCAGAAAATAGAATAAATTCATAATTTGATGATACAATATATAATGAATATGGTAAATGAGTCATAAATTCCAGACAAACTAACAATTGTTGCCTGGGCACCAAAAGAATATATAGTCCAGTCTTTGAATATTACACATTTTATCTTAACAAATTTAGTCTTAATGCTGTTTTGCTAATTGCTTCTTTCAACAAATGTAATTATGAGTGGTATTGGAATCATTGCTTTTCTTCTCTGGAAGGAGAGCTCATAATTAAGGACTCACTTTTAATGGCTTATTATACACAGCATCATCATTTTGAGATGAAAACCAGATTTTGCTATGGTTAGCTGCTGGCTGATTTCATTTGCTTGCTCCATAATTTATTTTGTTCTGTATTGCAAAGGATCTATTTTTCATGACCCATCATATGTTTTCCACAATTAAACTTTTTCATTACATTTAAATAGGTTTTTTTTTTGTTTCATTGAACTTTACCAGATTTTATACATTAAAGCAGCTAACATATCCAACATGATGCAAATAATTTTCTGTATTTCATTTATATATAATTAGCATATTGGCGCACTTAAATTTTATAACATTGATGATTTAAAAATTTCAGTGTCTTCAAGTGTATCTTTATAACATTGCTAAGAAAAATGCTAGTAGGAAATCTCACACAAGACATATGTGATCAGTCATAGTACATTTTTCTTGAACTGCTCAATTTTTTTCTTTAATTTTAATTTGAATTGTAATGAATTTTTAAATATTGCTTATTTTTTTTTAATGTTAATCTCCATAAATGAACATATGCCAATTTTCACCATTATTTTTAAATATTGAAATTTATAACACTTGTCACAATACAATCAAATGTTTTTGGATAAAATTTAGACAAAAGTAAATTATAATGTCATCTAACAATCAAAATGTTTGACTAACTCTTGTGTTCCAGGGAGGGCTTTTACTATATTTATCTTTGAATTATATATGAAGTCATATATTAACAAGCTGTCCTTTCATAGTCTGCATTATATAAATTTTTTTTGAAATTGTTAAATGCTACTAATGTTGAAGAAAAAAAATTAGTTTATATATAATAAATGTATAGAATAATGGTCAATATTAAGTATTACAGAAACAAATATTTGTACCAGTCATAATGGATTCATTATTGAAAAATGAACAATAGTTTCTATTTACTTCATATTTATTTTAGGTTATTTAATTTACAGCCTGTCTGAAGTTATAATGCAAATCAAATAAACCTCTATAACTCAAAAAAATATGAACCAATATTTTTCAAATTTAAACTCGCTCTTAGTAAAATATTTAATTTTTCTGCGATTTTTTAATGGTTAGTTTTTGAGATATTTTGGGATTTATGAAAATGAACTGACTGGAGTTATTATGCAGATTAAACTAATATTAGCTTATGACCTTTGATTATGACCTTTGAAATCTAATAAAAACTATTTTTTCTTTTTGTCCATAATATATGTTGAAATATGGGTAAAGGGAAGGATATAGTAACTGCTGAAAAACAGAAAATAACAAAGTTATTGAGTGAGGGAATGTCCACATTGGAGATATCAAAGGAGGTTTGCAGAGATCATTGAATAAGGTTGTTGAAAATATAAGTTATGAATTTGAAGCAAAGGAAATGCCTTTAAGAACTTGCTTCCTTGAGATGAACGTAAATTAAAGCGAGTTATAGTGAAACGTGCCACTTTGGACCGGTGCTCAGAACTTTGAAAATGCTAGAATTGAGAGTCAAGAAATTCAAATGGTGTAGAATACTTTGTGAATTGGAATTTGTAAAATAATCTCCTAGGCAGCCTTCCTATCACTAAAGCAAATATTTTAAAACATCAAAATTGTGCCAAGAAATACAGGAAAATTGACTTTTCCAATGTAATTTTCACGGACGAATTTTGAGTGACATTTAATGGACCTGATGGATGAGCCAAAGGATGGATTTTATCCAATTAAGACCTTCTTAAAGAAGGCAACAGTGTTATGATATGGGCTGGAATTGTCGACCAAACTATTATTGGACCATTCAAATTCGATGAACTAATTCAAGTGAACAGTGTTAACTATTGCGATTTTATGAACAAGGTATTCTTTGCATGGTACAAATCTCAGTCTAGCAGTTTCAAACTGAAGTGTGTATTTATGCATGACAATCCTCCTTCTCTTGTAACTAAGCTTATCAGTGAATTATTTGAGCATAAAAGATTTACAGGAAAGAATATAAGTCCTGATCTGAATCCGATAGAAAATCTATGGTCAATTGTGAAGATGAAATTATTATGAAATATTATGATTTTATTATCTTTTTATTGAAGTAAAATCTGATTATTTGGTTTTGTTTAATAACTTCAGATGGCAATTTTCTAGAATACATCAAATAACTTCAATAAAACATATTGATGCTACCTAAAATTTTAGCTCTGGCTTTGTTTTGACATCTAAATTGTTTAAAATTTGACAATTGTTTTTTCAAGCCAAATTTGAATTGAAGTTTATGATTTTCTTCAAACAGGCTATAGTTTTCTTTTAATTAATGCTGAGGTGTGGTAAATAAATATACATAGTACCATACTAGATGCTTGACATTAAGAACACTACATATAAGAAATCCCTTAAGCATTTTGTAAGTAAAATTGTTGCATGCATTATTAAGGAAAACCTAAACAAATTTTATCAAATTTTTGCATCTCCTAAAAATATTAGAATTGCTCAAAATTATTAAACCAACACTATCAACTAACAGATATATATTAGAATATGATATGTCCCGGAAAGGGATATATTTTTTCGAAGTAACAAAGTGGTTGTTGTCTACTGTAACCGGGTAGGACAATCTAGCAGGTAACCGTAATGGACTGGTCCTTGTTATAGTGGTAGGCAATAGGCGAAGACTATAGGTGTCGACCCTGTACCTCCACATCAGTCTGTATTTATGACTGACACCAGCCAATCATATTACTGTGAGGGGGAACCCAGGTGTATGCATATTCATTACATCAAAATATATATTTTGATTTTTATTAAAGAAAAATATTGACTAGTAAACTTTCAATAAATATCTTCAAAAGAAAACCATTCTATGCAAAATAGACATTACTATGAATCTTATTTGTAATAATTTCAACTATGTGATCATTATAGACAATTTAATTTCTAGTAATTTGTTATTTAAGAAATTGTCTAGTTAATATTATTTATGTCTTTTCTTATCAGATTACTCTGGCTTGGAGGGTGCCACTGCCTTTTCTTCCAATATCCCAAAAACTGATTCAGAAGAACCAGAAGCTCAAACTAAAGATGAGGTCCGCAAGAGGCGTTTGCAGCATTTTGAGTTACACAAGTAGAACTCAAAAGCAGGAAAACTTGTGAAACTGTGTTTCTGTAAGATATGTACATATAAATATATGCCATCCAAATTAACAAAAGCTTTGTTTTCATTTCTCGCTGTATGAAATAAATTTAAGTTTGAAAAATATGATACTAATAAAGTATTTTGGAAAGTTAGCACAAGATAAGCAGATATCTAGTGTTTCTAGTTCATAAATTTTTGTTATTGAATTTGTCTTGGATTTAGATGCAGCATAAGAATTTATGGTCCAATTTGATTTCTGTATTTATTTTGTTAAAATCAATCTTGGGTTTGATGATTTGGAAATGAAAAGAAACACTGTAGAAAACACTGCTACAGATTTAACACAGCAATAAGTATGTGATAATACTGAATTGTATTAAATCTCTAACAAACAAATTTAAACTTGAAACAGGAAAGCTTAGTGATATTTGGGTAACTGATACCAAATTAATGTAAAAAGAATAAATGCTAATTTTTTTGTTATAATAAAACCTTATGAAAACTTTCAGCATTGTTTATTTGAATCTGCTTGTAAAACTTTACTGTACACATTGATCAAACAAAACCCTTATTTTCAAAATATATATCACACATACCTTTGTAAATTACTGTTTAGAATATTACTTTGAAGACATTTGCCTTTATTCCCAACAGTAGTTATTAAAATTGTAAAGAAAACATTTTAAATTATTATGTAATTACATGAATAGTCAATTATATATTTATACATACAAAACTCGTATTGTTCTTGCAGGTGTAGCTAATTGGTATATTACATAAATTGAAGAGTCTTAAAGATCTAATTGTTATGACAGGTAGGTGAAATTAATTACCATATATCATTTAAGAGGAAACATAAAAGCATAGTGTTATTGTATATGGTTCCCTAAATTTTAAAATACTGTGTGCTTGGTCAGATAATATAATTCTTAGTCAGTCCCCAAGAAAAAATGTTAAATATAAATTACACTATTACATTTGTAGGTATAAAAATAAAATCTATTTATTAAATTCAAAGAATTAAATCAAAAGTAAACTGAAAGTAGGAAAGTTACTTTACTAATATTTTTATTAAAATTTATATATACTAACTGGGTACCACATACTTTTGCCTTTGTGCTAAGTTTAGTAAATATCAACTAGATGTAAATAATTATTTGACACACATGTTCCACAATATTTCAAATAGAATGTTCAGAAGGAAACTGTCACCAATACTGGAAAAAGTAATATCAGCTACTGGACTTGAAAAACCTGTTTTCCTAAAAGAAAATGTTTTAAGAGAAAGATTTTCTAAATTTCAAGTGAAAACAGTACAAGCTGCTTAGTCAATGAATGCCAAATGCTTCCTTATAGCTTCCTTACCACTACCAAAATAATTGATTTTGAAGCAGACATTCCTATTCATTGCTACATTTTAGATAAAGAGTTAACATAAAAACACTTTATGACCAAAACTTTCTTTCTATTCTATCTTTCTATTCTATCTTTCTATTCTATCTTTCTATTCTATCTTTCTATTCTATCTTTCTATTCTATCTTTCTATTCTATCTTTCTATTCTATCTTTCTATTCTATCTTTCTATTCTATCTTTCTATTCTATCTTTCTATTCTATCTTTCTATTCTATCTTTCTATTCTATCTTTCTATTCTATCTTTCTATTCTATCTTTCTATTCTATCTTTCTATTCTATCTTTCTATTCTATCTTTCTATTCTATCTTTCTATTCTATCTTTCTATTCTATCTTTCTATTCTATCTTTCTATTCTATCTTTCTATTCTATCTTTCTATTCTATCTTTCTATTCTATCTTTCTATTCTATCTTTCTATTCTATCTTTCTATTCTATCTTTCTATTCTATCTTTCTATTCTATCTTTCTATTCTATCTTTCTATTCTATCTTTCTATTCTATCTTTCTATTCTATCTTTCTATTCTATCTTTCTATTCTATCTTTCTATTCTATCTTTCTATTCTATCTTTCTATTCTATCTTTCTATTCTATCTTTCTATTCTATCTTTCTATTCTATCTTTCTATTCTATCTTTCTATTCTATCTTTCTATTCTATCTTTCTATTCTATCTTTCTATTCTATCTTTCTATTCTATCTTTCTATTCTATCTTTCTATTCTATCTTTCTATTCTATCTTTCTATTCTATCTTTCTATTCTATCTTTCTATTCTATCTTTCTATTCTATCTTTCTATTCTATCTTTCTATTCTATCTTTCTATTCTATCTTTCTATTCTATCTTTCTATTCTATCTTTCTATTCTATCTTTCTATTCTATCTTTCTATTCTATCTTTCTATTCTATCTTTCTATTCTATCTTTCTATTCTATCTTTCTATTCTATCTTTCTATTCTATCTTTCTATTCTATCTTTCTATTCTATCTTTCTATTCTATCTTTCTATTCTATCTTTCTATTCTATCTTTCTATTCTATCTTTCTATTCTATCTTTCTATTCTATCTTTCTATTCTATCTTTCTATTCTATCTTTCTATTCTATCTTTCTATTCTATCTTTCTATTCTATCTTTCTATTCTATCTTTCTATTCTATCTTTCTATTCTATCTTTCTATTCTATCTTTCTATTCTATCTTTCTATTCTATCTTTCTATTCTATCTTTCTATTCTATCTTTCTATTCTATCTTTCTATTCTATCTTTCTATTCTATCTTTCTATTCTATCTTTCTATTCTATCTTTCTATTCTATCTTTCTATTCTATCTTTCTATTCTATCTTTCTATTCTATCTTTCTATTCTATCTTTCTATTCTATCTTTCTATTCTATCTTTCTATTCTATCTTTCTATTCTATCTTTCTATTCTATCTTTCTATTCTATCTTTCTATTCTATCTTTCTATTCTATCTTTCTATTCTATCTTTCTATTCTATCTTTCTATTCTATCTTTCTATTCTATCTTTCTATTCTATCTTTCTATTCTATCTTTCTATTCTATCTTTCTATTCTATCTTTCTATTCTATCTTTCTATTCTATCTTTCTATTCTATCTTTCTATTCTATCTTTCTATTCTATCTTTCTATTCTATCTTTCTATTCTATCTTTCTATTCTATCTTTCTATTCTATCTTTCTATTCTATCTTTCTATTCTATCTTTCTATTCTATCTTTCTATTCTATCTTTCTATTCTATCTTTCTATTCTATCTTTCTATTCTATCTTTCTATTCTATCTTTCTATTCTATCTTTCTATTCTATCTTTCTATTCTATCTTTCTATTCTATCTTTCTATTCTATCTTTCTATTCTATCTTTCTATTCTATCTTTCTATTCTATCTTTCTATTCTATCTTTCTATTCTATCTTTCTATTCTATCTTTCTATTCTATCTTTCTATTCTATCTTTCTATTCTATCTTTCTATTCTATCTTTCTATTCTATCTTTCTATTCTATCTTTCTATTCTATCTTTCTATTCTATCTTTCTATTCTATCTTTCTATTCTATCTTTCTATTCACAACTTCAAACTTAAGACTGCAGAAAATACTGCCTAATTGTTTGACCATGTAAAATTCAACATTTGTTCCAAAGGCTTTAATATAGGAATTAGTCTTGAAATCTGTTGCGGGTAAAATTTAAGTGTAAGAAATGTTGTCAATGATTTCTTTCTCATTTGGACTTACAGAAAATCCTGGTACAAAAAAAATATCATGCATTGCCAGCCACTTATGTAAAATAGGATGAGTGGATTTAAGATTGTGCTTTATACTTGAGGTTTTGTAATTAAAAGGAATATTACACTCAGTAATATCTTTTAGTAACATTAGCTCTCCTAATCCAACATTGGCAAGTCAAAAGATTCAATGGTGAAATGTAAGTTGAGGGATATATTGATAATGTTAATGTTGAAAATCACTTAAGATGCCAGATAAGTGACCAACCAGTGATTAGTACAAGCAACCAATATCAAATACTACATAATCTTTAGACTCGTCTATCATCAATTTTTGTTACTTTTTGTAGATCACATGAAAAGAGTTTCTAACAAATTTCAGAACTTTTTTTTCTTACTAGCTACTATTTTCATATAGATGTGATCACTAATGACCCAATGGGACCCCAATGTAAATGTGAGACCCGTTAAGAAATGTCCAAAACAAGGCTGGTGGGGGGGGGGGTCCATATTGGAAATCTAATCTCATAAATCAAAGAGGCAAGAAATAGTATAGTCAAAAATCAGGATCAAAAGTCCAAGAAGTCAAAATAATTTTTAAAAAAGGGGTTTTAAAATAATCAAACCTATCCTAATACAGTGAATTCATTCCTCCTTTTCAAGGAAAACAATGGTTTTTATTGGCGATGTGATGGAATAACCTGCCACCCCAACAAGTGGCGGCACTATATGTGGTAACCACCTATAAGTATCCGTTAGGACAGCGGACGGCAGAGTTGAGCTGGGATCTGCAAGAACTAGCAGCCTTCTGATAGTAGCATGCACACAACTGTACTGGCTTGCGATGACCGTGCGCATAACTATTACTTCCTTGCTTGTTGTACTGGTTTCTACAATAAACCTGTTACTATTTATCCACCATGTTTGTCCATTCCATATTCCTATTAGTATGGAATATATCAATTGAGGAGGTAAATTTTATGATTGGTTGCAATAGTCAGGGAGGATAAAAAAAAAAATTACTATATAAAAGGTTTACTTAAGACTATCAAGGATTTTCCCCATTCTCCAAAAAAAAAAAAAAAACTTGATGATTTACCCATCTTATCCAAGTGGGTTGAGTTTACAACTCTACTCCAAAATTAATTGGTTGTCTCAGTATCAATCATCATGAAATAAGGATGACCATAATGCAACAATTAAAGAAGCTGGTACTGAAAAACTGGTTCCACTTTTACAACATTCAATGTAGTCTATACAAATGTAGATGATGCTGGTATATTATTTCTGAACTTTAAAAACACATTTTAGATTGAATTTATGTTGATAGAAGCTACTTTTTTTTAATAACAGACATTACTAATTACATTTTTTTTTAGACTTTATTGTTAGGTAAAGTATATATACAGATATCAGTTCAAATAAGCATTTATCTCCTATAGAATAAGGACCCTTGTATATTTATTTATATTTTTTGTCACACCCAAAAAGAGAGGTAAATCAACTTAATGTAGTAAATTTATGAGCGGTTACTTCCCATAGTCAATTTAATAATCTCTACAAATAAAACATCTTTAAAGAAAATTAGTTTCCGAGCAAAACAGGCCATTTAATTAATCACTTCCCTGATTACTAATTTCTTAGACTCTTTTGAGGCACTCGGATACATTAAATGATGATCTTGCTTCAACTTGCTCTTGAGATAGGCTAGATCATCACATTCTTTGTAGTTCTGTTAATCTTTTTCTTTTGAGAAGTATTTCTGTTACAAGTCACATGCATTAAACAAAAATTTTAACATGAAAAGATATTGAACAAAAAGCATTTTTTTTTTTTTTTTTTTTTTTTTGATAATGCCAAAGAGTCATGAATGTTAGATACCATTGATCATCTAGAAATATAAAAAGAACAGGTTAATGAAATGGTTCATTCATCTTTTAGTTATGAATTCTGGATCTCTACTTTGACTCTCAATACATTGTTTCAAAACTTATGTTTCATTGCATCTCATTATTAAAACTTTCTAACAATTGCTCTCATTTTTGATGGCACAACTACACTAGTTAATCTTATGTTTGTAAATTTAATATAATAAATTTTATCTGTCTATATTTGAGATGAGCTATCATGTACACTATTTACATTCAGACTGACTGAATCTTTGTTGCCATATTTATTACAATGTGAGCGAAATAAAGGGTTAGTTCAACATTCCAACCACCTGACTTTGGCCGGAGCGTACAACGGCTGAAACGTTGTAATAAATATAGCAACAAAGATGAGAATAATAGTCCGAATAATGTAAATAGTGTAAATAAATTTTATATCTAAACTCTTTTCTTAGAGTTTGGAGGACTAATTTGAGAAGAAACAAGCTGTGTTCACAATTAGTTACACAAATTTAAAATTCCATTTAATGATCAATTTGTATTTTCACTATTGAATTTTAGCTTCAACTTTAAACATACATCAGGATTAAAATTACAATAAAAATTAATAATTGTGTTGATAGAAAAAATTCTTGTAGATTACTTTAACAATTTTATTTATAAAAAAACAAATGTAATTGACAACTAGTTAATGGGGAAAAATTTATATCAGCAGCAGTTATCTCCCTTTTAGCTTACACACCGGATTCTAATTAATTACATAATTGGTAATACGAACTGACAGTTCTTCTTTGAAAACTGACAATTTGTAATAAATAGCAGTAAATATCCACAAGCATTGGATCTTTTATTGTTGGCATCATCAATTTAAACCTATTATGCAACTAAAAGTGGGGACATTTTTGCAAAAGAGAAAAAAAAAAAGATAGACAAACTTGGACCTTCATGCCTGCAATAAGATACAGTGTAAAAAGGACGTTTTTTTTGTTTTTTTTTTTCCATGACAGAACAGGACTAACATGATGGACAAGTCCGTCTCCCACGAAGGGCAAACCAGAACTCTCACCCAATCCCAAGCATGATTTAATATAGACCAGCATCCAGATATACCCTATTTCTGGTTTTGTTGTCACTTGATCTCCAAAAATCCATCATCCACTCCTTTGAAGGGTAACACTGAAGTCAACTGGATACCACTAGGAAGACCAAAAGAAGCTATCTGCTGGATATAAAAGAGAAACACTTGAGAATAAGATAAAATCACCTGATCCCATTCTACATGATTTGTCTCCATAGTATCACATTACCACCATTTCTGATTCCAACATTACAAGGTACATTTACAAGCTTCACTACTTGTAAGAAGGAATATATTCATAGTTTCTCAAGGTGTTTGGTTTTGAATCAATAAAGCATGGCAAAGTAAATCACGGATATTTTTTTTTTTTTTTTTTAATTGGTATCACCTGATGCAAGGCAGTAAAGCCACTAAGACACAAGTGGTTACAGGGTGTGGAAGAATTAGGAACAGAAACATTAATAGTGAGAGGGAAGGGGAAAGAGTAATCAGGAGGACAGTAGATAGCAATTGACATTGCATTTAAATTTTAGATTAAAGTTGCTTGGAAAGCATGGATCTGGAAGGGAGTTCCACAAGAAAGGGAGTAAAGCCACTAAGACAAGATTTTTCTGTTGGGTTTGGAAGAATTAGGAACAGAAAGTGTAATCAGGAGGACATTAGATAGTGATTGACATTTCATTTAAACTTTTTCAGATTAAAGTTGTCCACAGAACATAGACTCAGAAGGGAGTACCACAAGTAACAAGTGTGAGAAAAGATGTTAGCATAGAATTTATGGATACATCTAGTCAGCTCAACTGCAAATTGATGAAATCTCAATGCCAGTCTAGTACTGCACTGATTCATAAAGTCTAGGTACCATAGCAAATTTGTACCCATGAAAAAGTGTTTCAAAAGGGCAGTTTTTCACTTTATACCTATTACTGTATACATCCTGAACAGTTTTTATTGTTTTTAAAAGTTGTTTTTAAAATTTTAATACAATCCAGACATGACAATGGATTTTTATGCATTCTCTTTTTTTACCTCAAGAATTGACAATGAAAGTATTATACATCTATTCTTGTAATTAAACAGTGTTTAATATTTTTGTTTTCAATATTGAGAAAAAAAATTTGTATGCTGTTTGAGTGCTTGAATGCAACAAAAACATCCCATATTCTAAAGGAACAGTATAAAAAAGTACTCAGTAAAAAATGAAGTTTACAACAATGTAAAGAAAAAAAAGTCGTGGGGAAAATGAAGATTCACTGTTAGACAAACTTCAAAAGTGAGTCTGCATTCAAAGAAGGAAATGCTGTATATCTGGCTGGATTGAAAGGGCATTGGAAATGTCTTCCACAAAATCAGATATTGAATTCAGATACTGTTCCCAGTTTGATTGATTTGGGACAGCAATCAAAGAAAAGCTAGAATTGGATTATCAGAAGTGTGTCAGATTCTATCAGGACAATACCAGACATCATATCTGGCAGAACTTGGTACAGTTTGAAGGTGCAAGGTCAGGTAAATATAGCAAATATAGTAGGACACTATATTTGCTATATTTACCTGACCTTGCACCTTTTATCCAATCCATACTAAATTGTATTAATAGAAAGACCTTTAATTATGTGGAAGCCTGTAAAACTATTTATGCAACTTCCATACTCAGAAAGATGCCAAGTTCTGGGAGTATGGAATCATGCAGCTATCTCAAAAATAGTAAAAGGAAGTAGAACAAAATGGTATATATATGACTGAAGAAATCTAGATATAAATATATATTGCCTTTGAAATTCACTGGAATTCACTGAAATTCACAAACATTTGTTCCTACCTAATAGATGATTTGCACTCTGACCAATATCCTCATCTTTATTGTTGTTATCATGATGTTTCAGCTGTCTCATGCTGTTTAACTTGCTTCAGGATATATTGTTCTCATTTTGCTCTCCATATCTATGGATATCTTGATTTTTTTTTTTTTAGTGCTGCTCAGTTATTGCTAGCCCTGTTTCTACTGAATCTGATTCTGTACTACCCAGCCCAGGGATTGAACTTACAATTACTATGTCATCAAATTCACAAACAACACTTCAATTTTTTGTCTTCTTATCTGATGGGTCACTCTTGACACTAGAACTTGGAGTCTTAAGCTTAATGTTTTCATTACCTGCCTGCTGATGCTGTCTTGCTGTTATATTTGATCCTTGCCACTCTTACTCTTGAAGAATTCTTGTCAAGCTTGACTCTCACCACTGTTGTTTTTCTTTCTTTCGCGCCTGCTTTCTTTCTTTTTTGCTTGCTTGCTTTCTTTTTATTTCTTACATCTGTATGGTATTTATTTATTCAGGGCCTGATTCACTAGTTCTCTTCTGTCTGGTATGTTTTACTTTATTCTACAGGGTTTGTTGACTCAACCCTCCATACTTGATCAGCTATAATGATCAACTCCTTTTGCTATGTGTCTCCTATGATTTTTGCACAATGTTGTAGGTATTGTCCCATCTGTTTCTTTATACTGTATGAACAGTGAATATTGAAGTTAAGTTATTCTCCAGTGAAGGTTGACTTGTGATATATGAATCCATTCTCTATGAATTATTGGCACAGTCAAAAAGACCAGCTGATTTTGGGTTTCTAACTCCGTTGTGAACTTGATTGAATGTTTTACTAAGTTCACATAGTCCAGCATTATTTGCATATCTTCTTCATGAGGCAAGTGTATGAAGGTGTTATCTACATATCTCAGTCATTTGATTGACTTTGGTAGTGCCATTCCTAAAGTTATTTCCTTAAAACATTCCATGTATAACTTTCTATTACTGATGGTAACAGCAAACTAATAGTCAAGTCACTTTTTGCTGGTATATGTCAGACCCTGATTAAAAGAATTTTGTCTGTACACAGAATGTCAGCATTTCAATCAGGTTATCTATCATATTATATTACCACTAGGGGAGAGAATCGGACTAGGGGAAGGAGATTATGTTTTCAATGCAGTCAGGTTTTGACAATAACAAATCTATGATATTGCTAGTATGTTCCTCAAGGGAAGGATCTGATAGTTTAGTATCTAATATGCATTATTAAGGAAATCAATATTGCAACAAAAAATTAGTTTCAAACTGGCAGTTGAGAGAACAGACAGGAGAATAAATGTTTGAACTGTTTAATTATATAGTACATAAAATATGAGCATTTTTAATTAGCTAAATAAGCAAATACCAACAGATGAACAGCATCAAATGTACCAGGTTAGCAGACTAACTGTTTTCACCATCAACCATTCTGGAGAACAGATTTAATTGTTCCCACCAAATTTTAAACCATCCCAAAATCAAAAATATGTTTTTTAACTTTATAATAATTTATAGATTTTAGTAGTAAAATCATGATTAAAATATTTATTTCTTAAATAAATATTTTGATCTATTCATTCTTTAAACTATGGTCTCTGTACCCTGCTGCTACTCCATCACTTATTCAGTTTTCCCCTGAGAATTTATTGCAGAGCAGGAGGGTCATAAAAAGAGATTTGAAAGAGGTAGTTGAGCATTTTAATTTAGTTAATGATTAGAAGAAAACATCATATACAAATATTATATGTTAATTGTTCATTCAATGTTTTTAACAAAAATTGACAGAAAAATAATTTCTTGCTTTGTTTCTTAAACTAAAAAAAACCCTCAAAATTAGATTCTAATGTTTTTTTACTTTTTAGAGATAAATAATAAAATCTCTAAATTTAAATTTTCATTTGGATTTCATTCACCATTTTTTTAAAAAAAAGTATTTTCATTTATTTCTGTTTTGTTTGTATATGGGACAATTCTCCATTTATTAAAAGCTTGCCTTTATTGTTGAAAAGTAAACATTTTCCTTTATTTTATAAAATTATTTGCATTTAGAATAAATATATTAGGATTTTAATTAAGAATTTTGTATTGTCTCAGAATTGTCCAAATAAAAAAAAACGTAATCATTTATCCAAAACTAACATTCTATCATCCCCAGGACAACATTAATCTCAAGCACTGGAATATAACCTTCAGAGTAAGAACTTCTCTGCAAATATCAGCTTCTGCAGGCAGAGACAGAAGGGTCAAGGAGGAAGCTTGGAAAACTGCTGTGGTCTGTCTCCCTTACGTCAAGTATGTGTTGGAAAGGATTCAGGTTTGTGGTCCATACAACATCAGGGCAATATTCAGCAGCAGGTTGGCCTTATGAAAAAAAAACTCTTCATAAGCAGATGAACATTACCAAAACCCTTTGCAGTTATTGCAAAGTATACAATGGTGAAAACTAGCTGACACATAAAAGCAAGGCTGGTTGAACATTGAAAACCTATAATTAGGGGTGATATAATGAAATCAGTCAGAGCCAAAAAAGAAAAGGATCTCTGAAAAACAGGCTGACAAATGTGTTAACAACAAAAATATGAGATCGGCAGTCTGAAAAATTTCTTAGAATAAAATAATATCATCTCAAGCATTTAAACAGTTTGGCAGTTTTGGGACATTGTGTGCAGTTTCAACCACCATGTTGCATTCTTCATCAGTCTTGGTTCATAAATATGAGATTTTATTTATCCCTGAGCATATCACAGGTACAATATCATCCATAAATAAGTACCAATATTTTACAAAACCAATGTTACAGTCCAAAAATAAGTATGCTCTCTGTAAAAAAAAAAAGTTTATTTTATTTTTTATAGTAAATTTTATTTTCAAACCAAACTTGATCTTTTTTTTTGAATTGCATTTAAGTAAATTTAAATATAAATAGAGCACACAATGTTAAAATGATTTTTATAAAGACAGTTTTCAGTGTATTTAAAAAATTGTCCATGTGGAAAAGAACTCTCTCTTGGGTTGCTATGTATTCATATTATACATAATCACTACACATTGGAACACTTCTATGAATTATTTTACCATATAACTTTTGAAAATCTTTGAAATTGCAATTATACTTGTGGTTAAATGTAATAATTTATTCTGTATTTTCTACATTTGTCTTGTCTTTGATCTACTTCTAATAATAAATTTATGCAAATTCTTTTTCTTAAAAAAATTGTTTTGCATTTGTTTTTTTTCACTCTGGATACATGGAAAGATACTTGGTAATGACAGCAAATCCTCTAATATCTCTAGTAGTCTCCACAATATTCTGACCAAACTCAAAACTCCCTTTGGCTAAAGAATCTTCAACCTTTCTCAGACATTTAGTTATACCTACTTTACTAAAATGCATAAAAAAATCTATATTATTTAAAAAATGGAAATTATCTTAAAAAAAATTCATGACAAAATATTTCCTTCTTTCTTTTTTTTTCATTAGATATAACCTCACTTTCCTATAGCTTCATACTACACAGTAAGTGAAGTTTTACAAACATTCAAATGTCTTAATGTAACACACATATATATATATATATATATATATATATATATATACGTACACAGAAATATATTTAATAGACTGGTTAATAAAATTTGAGGAATAAAGAGCCAACAAACTGATACTAAAATTGGCAAAAAGATTGATGATATTTATTATGTATTAACCTTTAGACTAAATTGAAGCACAAAGGGGAAAATTTTAAGGTCCAAGTTTTCAGAAATACTTATGATCTTTTTCAATGAGATAAAGAATAAGCAAAAAAGTGGGAGATGGTGTTGATGGTGGTGGTTAGAGGGCCTTTCTGTGGAAGTTATATTCTCTGAATAAACTCAAATTCCTGTTTAATCCCTCAATGTGTAATTTTATTTTTAAAATATATATAAACTCTGATCTGTGTCTTTTTTTTCAGCTGTTGAATGAAGACACTAAAAGCATGCATCTGATGTCATTAATGCTATGAAACAGTTGGTTGAAGTGTACTGTGACAGGATACTTGTTTTTGTTGTCTTTTATGGTTATTGAGCCAAAAACGGAATTCTGTTTATGTTTATCCAACATAATTTCCTTTGCATTTGTGGCAGAAAAGTAAATATATAAGATTTGAACTGTCACAAGTCAGAGTCGGTGGTTTGAATATTTTGTGTGAGTTGTTTGAAATTGTTATTAGTGATGATATGTTTACAGACTTAGCATCAGGGTTTATTGCAGATGATATTCCATTGGTGAGGTGGTGAATTATATATGCCAGATAATGTTAGGATATATATATTGTGTATTTGGGCAGCAATCCTTCTTTTATATACATTTCATTAAAGACAACTGACTGTGATTAAGCTTTTTATTTCATTTTTAAGTGTTTAAATGGGATGAATTTGACAGAAAAGTGAAAAAAATGAAAAAGGGCTCTTAAAGTCACTGAAAAAGAATGGAATCAATTATCAAATTTATACTTTAAGAAACTTTTGTAACAAATGCCAAAATTTGTGCTGCAGTAATCAAAGCAAATGGAGGATATTTTGACAAGAGCAAAATTTAATCATAAAATGTTTTTTTCTTTTTGTCATAAAATTTTTAATAAAAAATCATGTCTCACTTTTTTTAGTTATGTATAATAATTTCCTCTTATTTAAAGTACAAAACAACTACTTTTTGAGGCAAAATAAAAAAATTAATGGGGGTTTCCTCAAACTTTTGAACAGTAGTATATATATATATATATATATATATATATACACAAAAGTATATGATTGGTGTATATGGAATGAATTCCAATAACCAACAATTACTATTCTTAAAAGAGTGCTCAATACAAAGTATTAATTTTTTTTTAAATAAATAATTATAATTTTATATATATATATATATATATATATATATATATATATATATATATATATATATATATATACACACACATACACAGTGGTTGATGTAATAGGACAGAGCTATTAAGTATATATTATTTAATCATCACATCAGCGTTAATGATGGTTCCATATAGGATACAGGTTCGATTCCTGTCAGAGGATGCATATTTTCTATGAAATTTCTTGAACATTAAGGCTGGTAAATGTAATTAATACTGTTTAATTAAAAAACAGAAAATATATTAAAATATTTGTCGGATTTAACCCATTCCATGTATGTGTGTATATATATATATATTCCATGTATGTGTATATATATATATATATATATATATATTGTTTTTTTTTTCAATATCATTTTTCCTTTCATTTCGTTGTTGGAAGTGTTACCTGATGATCCGCAGTCCTTTAAAAGGATTTTGGTGAAATAAATTATTGTAATGGTACCTTAAAGTGGTCTGTTTTTCATTAAATATAGATATATAGTTGGATTGATATGAGTTTGTGACCCTGGGTTTCACGCTATTTGTGATCATCAGACAAACTGATTAATTTTTAAATTTTGGATTTATATATGGTTGTGTTTATCAGTGGTTTTATGGTAGTGGGGGAAAAATTGTCTTCAGAATGCCACTTAATGTACGCAGACATGGGAGAGTGGGTGATGATAATAACAATTGTAGTAGCAAAGAGTTATTGGAAAATGGTAAAAATGATTGTAATAATGATTTTACACATTTTACATATATATATTTTACATATATAATTTTTTAATCCAATGTTTTTATTTACTTCAAACATTATTTTTATTGGATACCTGTATTTGAGTAGATGTTCTGTTTTTGAAACAGTGTTTATTTAATCTACAAGCACACTTCAGAAAACTTAATAAAGAAAATGTGCCCTCACCCCAAAGCAGGATATGAACCTGCATCCACCTTTATGGTTTCTTCTTCAACGAAGGATACTGGTTCAAATCCTGCTGAAAGGCACATATTCTTTATTAAGTTTTCTTGTGTGAACAGTCTAAATGATAGGTAAAAGATATGCTGCCTTTATTTATATATATATAGGCAGCATATCTTTTACCTATCATATTTTCAAAATTACAAATAATTCATCTCAGTAAAGGAGGAAATTGCATCTGGACTTTGGACAATTTCTGATGGAATTTCTTCTCTGTCTGAAAAGGATTATTCCTAATTTGGAAAAGTTGATCAGTAAAATTAATCTAAACAAAAATGAAAGGATACTATCAAGAATAAGTAGACAGAACATGTCTAAATTATTTAACAAAACCTGTCTTAACGAAAATATGATGCTGAAATAAATGCATTTCCTTTCAAATTATATATATATATATATAATAAAATAGGCAGCATATATTTCATATTACAAATAGTTAATCATACCTTGAATCAATTAGCAATATTAATGCAATTATTGGCAAAATCCCTTCGCTAGTAGACATAATTATAAGCATTATACTACTGATAATCCACTGAATGATGAGATCCTTATGTATAAAATGGATATCATGTATTTTTTAATTCAGCTATCACTTTCAAAGACCTCTGTCTCCATCATCAGGCTGTATTTTTTTTCCTTTAGAATCAAAACTGGAAGACAAAATAAATGTGTTGCAGACTGAAAGATGTTTTTAAGAATGAGCTATTTATTAACGGTTGTGTAATGTTGGAGTGTGCAAGTTGCAACGCTAAAGTTCAAATATTTCAAGTGAGAATTTTTATTTGAATTTTGTAATTTGGTAAATCCACAGATTTTTTATTATAAGTGTTTTTCAGTTAACTGAAAAACACTTATAATAAAAATTTATTAATTAGTTAACTGAAAAACAAAACAAAAATTTGTTAATCAATTAACTGAAAAACACTTATAATAAAAAAATTCATTAAAAAAGACACCATATCCATTTTATACACAAGGATCTCATCATTCAGTGGATTATTAGTAGCATAATGCTTATAATTATGTCTACTAGCGAAGGGATTTCGCCAATAATTGCATTAATATTGCTAATTGATTCAAGGTACGATTAACTTTTTGTAATATATATATATATATATATATATATATATATATATATATATATATATACATACAATGATAAAGAAGATTCAAATATACATTCTATTCCAGAAATTTGCTTTGTAGTTCAACACATTTGGCACATCATTTCAAAAAATAATTTTTATGTTTGATCCTTGAAATACTGATTTTGGCTAGTGCATTAAGTTGAGAATCTTTTTCATACCCTCCTGTTTATGAAAATTGTGGAATGTTATGTATATGAACCCTCTACCTTGAGTGGCTCTTGGGCCTTGTATTGGTTAAAAATTAGTAAATATATATATATATATATATATATATATATATATATATATATATATATATATATATAGTGATTTTAAAGTTGGAGATATTTTGCAATTTTTACATTACACCCAAGGCCACCATTTGCTTATCCACATAACTGCTTGCTGATGCCAAATACTAACACCTATCCTTCTTTTCTTCTTCTTCTTTCTTTCACATACATTCATTTTGCCTTGCTAGTATAATGTCAAAACCGGTAGGCCTGGTTAGATAGGTCTTATCTGGTCTGGTCCAGTGAGAGAAGTTATTTGTCTGCCCACTTTTAACAGGTTTGCAATTGTTGCCTACTTACCTAACTGCTTGCCCACACACTTTTTTTTTATCATAGCTTGGGGGTGAGATGAATAGGTAAGCCAGTTTTGAAACAAATTAAGTATTATAGATATAGTCAATTAGATGAAGGGATTTCGGATTCAAATTCAGTAAATTCAACCAACTTTTACAAATCAGTTAAGATTTGATTCAAATACATATCTGATTTGTAGAGCCTTAAATAAAATGTTTGCATACATACATATATATATTCTTAATAATACACCTGAAAAATATATGAAAATTATACAAATTTAAAAAGCACTAACTAGATAACTAGAGCTAGAAGTCACTTGAAATTTTCTTAGTTTATTGAATATATACATTCTTATATGAAGACAAAGATGACTATTAATCAAGATAATAGTAACTAATTTTGTTTTTTATTTAAAAGCTTAGTATAATGGTTAATGGCTCAGAATTGTTAATTGGAGAGCTGAGTTGCAGTTTCCATTAGATTCATTTACATGCAAATACCCTTGAGAAAGGTATGTATCCACCTCTTCTCCCCCTCACTATGGGTTAATTAGTAAGACTTGTATCACTAAACCATTATTATCTCTCAATCTAAAAATATTTTCTAGCTTTAAATAATCTGCAAATGGTTGATAGAAAGCAAATCAATTATTTATAAAATGTAGCTTCATGATTAAGTTTTAGTCTCTTTTTATTAATCCCAATATATCTCTAGATTATCTGTGTTTGTTTAACTTTTTATTCCTTAATTAATTTTTTCATTTATTATAGAGTTTATGTTAATTTTATCAAGTATTTTTACTCTTCCCCAATCTACAATAAAGAATCTTGTAATTTTAAAAAATATCTTATGCATTGTTTATGTCATTGCTTCTCAAAATATCTGATATGGCAGACCAGCATTTCTTTTTCTCGATGTGTCATGTAACAGTAATATTTCATTGTAATATTAATTTATACCGGAAACAACATATATAAATGAATATAATAAAAGTGGATTAATTTTTATCTGCAATTTATTTTGCAAAATTAATTCAATATCAAAACATAAAAAAGTAATAAAAAAAAAAGTAGTTTATTAAAACAAAACAAAAATTATATAACCTTAATGTTTCCTTAGAATGTCATGGACACTGGCCACATACCGATAACTGATGGTTACCATACAGGCAGTGGTTCACGAACAACCACTTTGAGTAGAACTTGTTCAGGGTATTAGTCTGTTTACACATCTATTATGCTTTTTTACCTGAAATCAAAGTGTAGCATCTGTTTCATCCCTAGCCTCCTGATATGGAATCAGGTACACTTTCGATCAAGGTACTTACATAATAATATTAAGTGGAAAGGAGTTGGTGGGAAAAGAAAAGAAATAAAAGGCGTGAATAGGAAAAGATTAGAGGTAAAAAGATAGAGACAAATAAGTGGAATAAATAAATAATATATAGAGAGGGAAAGAAAGAGATAAGAAAATAAATAATAGAGAGAGGGAAAGAAAGAGATAGGAAAATTAATATAGAGAGAGGGAAAGAAAGAAATAGGAAGATAAATAATAGAGAGAGGGAAAGAAAGAGATAGGAAAATAAATAACAGAGAGAGGGAAAGAAAGAGATAGGAAAATTAATATATAGAGAGGGAAAGAAAGAAATAGGAGGATAAATAATAGAGAGAGGGAAAGAAAGAGATAGGAAAATTAATATATAGAGGGAAAGAAAGAAATAGGAGGATAAATAATAGAGAGAGGGAAAGAAAGAGATAGGAAAATTAATATATAGAGGGAAAGAAAGAAATAGGAGGATAAATAATAGAGGGAAAGAAAGAGATAGGAAAATAAATAATAGAGAGAGGGAAAGAAAGAGATAGGAAAATTAATATATAGAGAGGAAAAGAAAGAAATAGAAAAATAAATAATATAGAGAGGGAAAGAAAGAGATAGGAAAATTAACATATAGAGAGGGAAAGAAAGAAATAGGAAAATAAATAATAGAGAGAGGGAAAGAAAGAGATAGGAAAATAAATAATAGAGAGAGGGAAAAAAAGAGATAGGAAAATAAATAATAGAGAGGGAAAGAAAGAGATAGGAAAATAAATAAATAATACAGAAAGAGGGAAAGAAAGATAGGAAAATAAATAAATAATAGAGAGATAGGGAAAGAAAGAGACAGGAAAATAGATAATAGAGAGAGAGGGAAAGAAAGAAAAATAAATAATAGAGGGAGAGGGAAAGAAAGAGAAAGGAAAATAAATAATATATAGAGAGGGAAGGAAAGAGATAGAAAAATAAATAAATAATAGAGAGAGAGGGAAAGAAAGATAGGAAAATAAATAATAAAGAGGGAAAGAGAGAGATGGGAAAATAAATAATATAGAGAGAGGTAAAGAAAGAGATAGAAAAATAAATAATATATAGAGAGGGAAAGAAAGAGATAGAAAAATAAATAAAAAATACAGAGAGAGAGAAAGAAAGAGATAGGAAAATAAATAATAGAGAGATAGGGAAAGAAAGAGGAAAATAAATAATAGAGAGAGTAAGAAAGAAAGAGATCGGAAAATAAATAATAGAGGGAAAGAAAGAGATAGGAAAGTAAATATAGAGAGAAAGGGAAAGAAAGTGATAGAAAAATGAATAAATAATACAAAGAGAGGGAAAGAAAGATAGGAAAATAAATAAATAATAGAGAGATAGGGAAAGAAAGAGGAGAATAAATAATAGAGGGAGAAGGAAAGAAAGAGAAAAATAAATAATAGAGGGAGAGGGAAAGAAAGACAGAAAAATAAATAAATAATACAGAGAGTGGGAAAGAAAGACAGGAAAATGAATAAATAATAGAGAGATAGGGAAAGAAAGAGATAGGAATATAAATAATAGAGGGAGAGGGAAAGAAAGAGATAGGAAAATAAATAATATATAGAGAGGAAAAGAAAGAGATAGGAAAATAAATAATATAGAGAGAGGGAAAGAAAGAGATAGGAATATAAATAATATATAGAGAGGGAAAGAAAGAGATAGGAAAATTAATATATAGAGAGGAAAAGAAAGAAATAGGAAAATAAATAATATAGAGAGGAAAAGAAAGAAATAGGAAAATAAATAATATAGAGAGGGAAAGAAAGAGATAGGAAAATTAACATATAGAGAGGGAAAGAAAGAAATAGGAAAATAAATAATAGAGAGAGGGAAAGAAAGAGATAGGAAAATAAATAAATAATACAGAAAGAGGGAAAGAAAGATAGGAAAATAAATAAATAATAGAGAGATAGGGAAAGAAAGAGACAGGAAAATAGATAATAGAGAGAGAGGGAAAGAAAGAAAAATAAATAATAGAGGGAGAGGGTAAGAAAGAGAAAGGAAAATAAATAATATATAGAGAGGGAAAGAAAGAGATAGAAAAATAAATAATATATAGAGAGGGAAAGAAAGAGATAGAAAAATAAATAAATAATAGAGAGAGAGAGGGAAAGAAAGATAGGAAAATAAATAATATAGAGAGAGGTAAAGAAAGAGATAGAAAAATAAATAATATATAGAGAGGGAAAGAAAGAGATAGAAAAATAAATAAAAAATACAGAGAGAGAGAAAGAAAGAGATAGGAAAATAAATAATAGAGACATAGGGAAAGAAAGAGATAGGAAAATAAATAATAGAGAGAGTAGGAAAGAAAGAGATCGGAAAATAAATAATAGAGGGAAAGAAAGAGATAGAAAAATAAATATAGAGAGAAAGGGAAAGAAAGTGATAGGAAAATAAATAAATAATAGAGAGATAGGGAAAGAAAGAGATAGGAAAATAAATAATATATAGAGAGGGAAAGAAAGAGATAGGAATATAAATAATAGAGGGAAAGAAAGAGATAGGAAAATAAATAATATATAGAGAGGAAAAGAAAGAGATAGGAAAATAAATAATATAGAGAGAGGGAAAGAAAGACATAGAAAAATAATTAAATAATACCGAGAGAAGGAAAGAAAGTTAGGAAAATAAATAATATATAGAGAGGGAAAGAAAGAGATAGGAAAATAAATAATATAGAGAGAGGGAAAGAAAGAGATAGGAATATAAATAATATATAGAGAGGGAAAGAAAGAGATAGGAAAATTAATATATAGAGAGGAAAAGAAAGAAATAGGAAAATAAATAATATAGAGAGTGAAAGAAAGAGATAGGAAAATTAACATATAGAGAGGGAAAGAAAGAAATAGGAAAATAAATAATAGAGAGAGGGAAAGAAAGATAGGAAAATAAATAATAGAGAGAGGGAAAAAAGAGATAGGAAAATAAATAATAGAGAGGGAAAGAAAGAGATAGGAAAATAAATAAATAATACAGAAAGAGGGAAAGAAAGATAGGAAAATAAATAAATAATAGAGAGATAGGGAAAGAAAGAGACAGGAAAATAGATAATAGAGAGAGAGGGAAAGAAAGAAAAATAAATAATAGAGGGAGAGGGTAAGAAAGAGAAAGGAAAATAAATAATATATAGAGAGGGAAAGAAAGAGATAGAAAAATAAATAAATAATAGAGAGAGAGGGAAAGAAAGATAGGAAAATAAATAATAAAGAGGGAAAGAAAGAGATGGGAAAATAAATAATATAGAGAGAGGTAAAGAAAGAGATAGAAAAATAAATAATATATAGAGAGGGAAAGAAAGAGATAGAAAAATAAATAAAAAATACAGAGAGAGAGAAAGAAAGAGATAGGAAAATAAATAATAGAGAGATAGGGAAAGAAAGAGATAGGAAAATAAATAATAGAGAGAGAGTAGGAAAGAAAGAGATCGGAAAATAAATAATAGAGGGAAAGAAAGAGATAGAAAAATAAATATCGAGAGAAAGGGAAAGAAAGTGATAGGAAAATAAATAAATAATAGAGAGATAGGGAAAGAAAGAGATAGGAAAATAAATAATATATAGAGAGGAAAAGAAAGAGATAGGAAAATAAATAATATAGAGCGAGGGAAAGAAAGAGATAGAAAAATAATTAAATAATACCGAGAGAAGGAAAGAAAGTTAGGAAAATAAATAATATATAGAGAGGGAAAGAAAGATATAGGAAAGTAAATAATATAGAGAGAGGGAAAGAAAGAGATAGGAATATAAATAATAGAGGGAGAGGGAAAGAAAGAGATAGGAAAATAAATAATATATAGAGAGGGAAAGAAAGAGATCGGAAAATAAATAATAGAGGGAAAGAAAGAGATAGAAAAATAAATATAGAGAGAAAGGGAAAGAAAGTGATAGGAAAATAAATAAATAATAGAGAGATAGGGAAAGAAAGAGATAGGAGAATAAATAATAGAGGGAGAGGGAAAGAAAGAGAAAAATAAATAATAGAGGGAGAGGGAAAGAAAGAGATAGAAAAATAAATAAATAATACAGAGAGAGGGAAAGAAAGAGATAGGAGAATAAATAATAGAGGGAGAGGGAAAGAAAGAGAAAAATAAATAATAGAGGGAGAGGGAAAGAAAGAGATAGAAAAATAAATAAATAATACAGAGAGAGGGAAAGAAAGACAGGAAAATAAATAAATAATAGAGAGATACGGAAAGAAAGAGATAGGAATATAAATAATAGAGGGAGAGGGAAAGAAAGAGATAGGAAAATAAATAATATATAGAGAGGGAAAGAAAGAGATAGAAAAATAAATAAAAAATACAGAGAGAGAGAAAGAAAGAGATAGGAAAATAAATAATAGAGAGATAGGGAAAGAAAGAGATAGGAAAATAAATAATAGAGAGAGTAGGAAAGAAAGAGATCGGAAAATAAATAATAGAGGGAAAGAAAGAGATAGAAAAATAAATATAGAGAGAAAGGGAAAGAAAGTGATAGGAAAATAAATAAATAATAGAGAGATAGGGAAAGAAAGAGATAGGAAATTAAATAATATATAGAGAGGAAAAGAAAGAGATAGGAAAATAAATAATAGACGGAGAGGGAAAGAAAGAGATAGGAAAATAAATAATAGAGAGATAGGGAAAGAAAGAGATAGGAAAATAAATAATATAGAGAGAGGGAAAGAAAGAGATAGGAATATAAATAATAGACGGAGAGGGAAAGAAAGAGATAGGAAAATAAATAATATATAGAGAGGAAAAGAAAGAGATAGGAAAATAAATAATATAGAGAGTGAAAGAAAGAGATAGGAATATAAATAATATATAGAGAGGGAAAGAAAGAGATAGGAAAATTAACATATAGAGGGAAAGAAAGAAATAGGAAAATATATAATAGAGAGAGGGAAAGAAAGAGATAGGAAAATAAATAATAGAGAGAGGGAAAAAAAGAGATAGGAAAATAAATAATAGAGAGGGAAAGAAAGAGATAGGAAAATAAATAAATAATACAGAAAGAGGGAAAGAAAGATAGGAAAATAAATAAATAATAGAGAGATAGGGAAAGAAAGAGACAGGAAAATAGATAATAGAGAGAGATCGAAAGAAAGAAAAATAAATAATAGAGGGAGAGGGTAAGAAAGAGAAAGGAAAATAAATAATATATAGAGAGGGAAAGAAAGAGATAGGAAAATAAATAAATAATAGAGAGATAGGGAAAGAAAGAGATAGGAAAATAAATAATATATAGAGAGGAAAAGAAAGAGATGGGAAAATAAATAATATAGAGAGAGGTAAAGAAAGAGATAGAAAAATAAATAATATATAGAGAGGGAAAGAAAGAGATAGAAAAATAAATAAAAAATACAGAGAGAGAGAAAGAAAGAGATAGGAAAATAAATAATAGAGAGATAGGGAAAGAAAGAGGAAAATAAATAATAGAGAGAGTAAGAAAGAAAGAGATCGGAAAATAAATAATAGAGGGAAAGAAAGAGATAGAAAAATAAATATAGAGAGAAAGGGAAAGAAAGTGATAGGAAAATAAATAAATAATAGAGAGATAGGGAAAGAAAGAGATAGGAAATTAAATAATATATAGAGAGGAAAAGAAAGAGATAGGAAAATAAATAATAGACGGAGAGGGAAAGAAAGAGATAGGAAAATAAATAATAGAGAGATAGGGAAAGAAAGAGATAGGAAAATAAATAATATAGAGAGAGGGAAAGAAAGAGATAGGAATATAAATAATAGACGGAGAGGGAAAGAAAGAGATAGGAAAATAAATAATATATAGAGAGGAAAAGAAAGAGATAGGAAAATAAATAATATAGAGAGTGAAAGAAAGAGATAGGAATATAAATAATATATAGAGAGGGAAAGAAAGAGATAGGAAAATTAACATATAGAGGGAAAGAAAGAAATAGGAAAATATATAATAGAGAGAGGGAAAGAAAGAGATAGGAAAATAAATAATAGAGAGAGGGAAAAAAAGAGATAGGAAAATAAATAATAGAGAGGGAAAGAAAGAGATAGGAAAATAAATAAATAATACAGAAAGAGGGAAAGAAAGATAGGAAAATAAATAAATAATAGAGAGATAGGGAAAGAAAGAGACAGGAAAATAGATAATAGAGAGAGATCGAAAGAAAGAAAAATAAATAATAGAGGGAGAGGGTAAGAAAGAGAAAGGAAAATAAATAATATATAGAGAGGGAAAGAAAGAGATAGGAAAATAAATAAATAATAGAGAGATAGGGAAAGAAAGAGATAGGAAAATAAATAATATATAGAGAGGAAAAGAAAGAGATGGGAAAATAAATAATATAGAGAGAGGTAAAGAAAGAGATAGAAAAATAAATAATATATAGAGAGGGAAAGAAAGAGATAGAAAAATAAATAAAAAATACAGAGAGAGAGAAAGAAAGAGATAGGAAAATAAATAATAGAGAGATAGGGAAAGAAAGAGGAAAATAAATAATAGAGAGAGTAAGAAAGAAAGAGATCGGAAAATAAATAATAGAGGGAAAGAAAGAGATAGGAAAGTAAATATAGAGAGAAAGGGAAAGAAAGTGATAGAAAAATGAATAAATAATACAAAGAGAGGGAAAGAAAGATAGGAAAATAAATAAATAATAGAGAGATAGGGAAAGAAAGAGATAGGAGAATAAATAATAGAGGGAGAAGGAAAGAAAGAGAAAAATAAATAATAGAGGGAGACGGAAAGAAAGAGATAGGAATATAAATAATAGAGGGAGAGGGAAAGAAAGAGATAGGAAAATAAATAATATATAGAGAGGAAAAGAAAGAGATAGGAAAATAAATAATATAGAGAGAGGGAAAGAAAGAGATAGGAATATAAATAATATATAGAGAGGGAAAGAAAGAGATAGGAAAATTAATATATAGAGAGGAAAAGAAAGAAATAGGAAAATAAATAATATAGAGAGGGAAAGAAAGAGATAGGAAAATTAACATATAGAGAGGGAAAGAAAAAATAGGAAAATAAATAATAGAGAGCGGGAAAGAAAGAGATAGGAAAATAAATAATAGAGAGGGAAAGAAAGAGATAGGAAAATAAATAAATAATACAGAAAGAGGGAAAGAAAGATAGGAAAATAAATAAATAATAGAGAGATAGGGAAAGAAAGAGACAGGAAAATAGATAATAGAGAGATAGGGAAAGAAAGAGACAGGAAAATAGATAATAGAGAGAGAGGGAAAGAAAGAAAAATAAATAATAGAGGGAGAGGGTAAGAAAGAGAAAGGAAAATAAATAATATATAGAGAGGGAAAGAAAGAGATAGAAAAATAAATAATATATAGAGAGGGAAAGAAAGAGATAGAAAAATAAATAAATAATAGAGAGAGAGAGGGAAAGAAAGATAGGAAAATAAATAATATAGAGAGAGGTAAAGAAAGAGATAGAAAAATAAATAATATATAGAGAGGGAAAGAAAGAGATAGAAAAATAAATAAAAAATACAGAGAGAGAGAAAGAAAGAGATAGGAAAATAAATAATAGAGAGATAGGGAAAGAAAGAGATAGGAAAATAAATAATAGAGAGAGTAGGAAAGAAAGAGATCGGAAAATAAATAATAGAGGGAAACAAAGAGATAGAAAAATAAATATAGAGAGAAAGGGAAAGAAAGTGATAGGAAAATAGATAAATAATAGAGAGATAGGGAAAGAAAGAGATAGGAGAATAAATAATAGAGGGAGAGGGAAAGAAAGAGAAAAATAAATAAATAATACAGAGAGAGGGAAAGAAAGACAGGAAAATAAATAAATAATAGAGAGATAGGGAAAGAAAGAGATAGGAATATAAATAATAGAGGGAGAGGGAAAGAAAGAGATAGGAAAATAAATAATATATAGAGAGGGAAAGAAAGAGATAGAAAAATAAATAAAAAATACAGAGAGAGAGAAAGAAAGAGATAGGAAAATAAATAATAGAGACATAGGGAAGGAAAGAGATAGGAAAATAAATAATAGAGAGAGTAGGAAAGAAAGAGATCGGAAAATAAATAATAGAGGGAAAGAAAGAGATAGAAAAATAAATATAGAGAGAAAGGGAAAGAAAGTGATAGGAAAATAAATAAATAATAGAGAGATAGGGAAAGAAAGAGATAGGAAAATAAATAATATATAGAGAGGGAAAGAAAGAGATAGGAATATAAATAATAGACGGAGAGGGAAAGAAAGAGATAGGAAAATAAATAATATATAGAGAGGAAAAGAAAGAGATAGGAAAATAAATAATATAGAGAGAGGGAAAGAAAGAGATAGAAAAATAATTAAATAATACCGAGAGAAGGAAAGAAAGTTAGGAAAATAAATAATATATAGAGAGGGCAAGAAAGAGATAGGAAAATAAATAATATAGAGAGATGGAAAGAAAGAGATAGGAATATAAATAATAGACAGAGAGGGAAAGAAAGAGATAGAAAAATAATTAAATAATACCGAGAGAAGGAAAGAAAGTTAGGAAAATAAATAATATATAGAGAGGGAAAGAAAGAGATAGGAAAATAAATAATATAGAGAGAGGGAAAGAAAGAGATAGGAATATAAATAATATATAGAGAGGGAAAGAAAGAGATAGGAAAATTAATATATAGAGAGGAAAAGAAAGAAATAGGAAAATAAATAATATAGAGAGTGAAAGAAAGAGATAGGAAAATTAACATATAGAGAGGGAAAGAAAGAAATAGGAAAATAAATAATAGAGAGAGGGAAAGAAAGAGATAGGAAAATAAATAATAGAGAGAGGGAAAAAAGAGATAGGAAAATAAATAATAGAGAGGGAAAGAAAGAGATAGGAAAATAAATAAATAATACAGAAAGAGGGAAAGAAAGATAGGAAAATAAATAAATAATAGAGAGATAGGGAAAGAAAGAGACAGGAAAATAGATAATAGAGAGAGAGGGAATGAAAGAAAAATAAATAATAGAGGGAGAGGGTAAGAAAGAGAAAGGAAAATAAATAATATATAGAGAGGGAAAGAAAGAGATAGAAAAATAAATAAATAATAGAGAGAGAGGGAAAGAAAGATAGGAAAATAAATAATAAAGAGGGAAAGAAAGAGATGGGAAAATAAATAATATAGAGAGAGGTAAAGAAAGAGATAGAAAAATAAATAATATATAGAGAGGGAAAGAAAGAGATAGAAAAATAAATAAAAAATACAGAGAGAGAGAAAGAAAGAGATAGGAAAATAAATAATAGAGAGATAGGGAAAGAAAGAGATAGGAAAATAAATAATAGAGAGAGAGTAGGAAAGAAAGAGATAGAAAAATAATTAAATAATACCGAGAGAAGGAAAGAAAGTTAGGAAAATAAATAATATATAGAGAGGGAAAGAAAGAGATAGGAAAGTAAATAATATAGAGAGAGGGAAAGAAAGAGATAGGAATATAAATAATAGAGGGAGAGGGAAAGAAAGAGATAGGAAAATAAATAATATATAGAGAGGGAAAGAAAGAGATCGGAAAATAAATAATAGAGGGAAAGAAAGAGATAGAAAAATAAATATAGAGAGAAAGGGAAAGAAAGTGATAGGAAAATAAATAAATAATAGAGAGATAGGGAAAGAAAGAGATAGGAGAATAAATAATAGAGGGAGAGGGAAAGAAAGAGAAAAATAAATAATAGAGGGAGAGGGAAAGAAAGAGATAGAAAAATAAATAAATAATACAGAGAGAGGGAAAGAAAGAGATAGGAGAATAAATAATAGAGGGAGAGGGAAAGAAAGAGAAAAATAAATAATAGAGGGAGAGGGAAAGAAAGAGATAGAAAAATAAATAAATAATACAGAGAGAGGGAAAGAAAGACAGGAAAATAAATAAATAATAGAGAGATACGGAAAGAAAGAGATAGGAATATAAATAATAGAGGGAGAGGGAAAGAAAGAGATAGGAAAATAAATAATATATAGAGAGGGAAAGAAAGAGATAGAAAAATAAATAAAAAATACAGAGAGAGAGAAAGAAAGAGATAGGAAAATAAATAATAGAGAGATAGGGAAAGAAAGAGATAGGAAAATAAATAATAGAGAGAGTAGGAAAGAAAGAGATCGGAAAATAAATAATAGAGGGAAAGAAAGAGATAGAAAAATAAATATAGAGAGAAAGGGAAAGAAAGTGATAGGAAAATAAATAAATAATAGAGAGATAGGGAAAGAAAGAGATAGGAAAATAAATAATATATAGAGAGGAAAAGAAAGAGATAGGAAAATAAATAATAGACGGAGAGGGAAAGAAAGAGATAGGAAAATAAATAATAGAGAGATAGGGAAAGAAAGAGATAGGAAAATAAATAATATAGAGAGAGGGAAAGAAAGAGATAGGAATATAAATAATAGACGGAGAGGGAAAGAAAGAGATAGGAAAATAAATAATATATAGAGAGGAAAAGAAAGAGATAGGAAAATAAATAATATAGAGAGAGGGAAAGAAAGAGATAGGAATATAAATAATATATAGAGAGGGAAAGAAAGAGATAGGAAAATTAACATATAGAGAGGGAAAGAAAGAAATAGGAAAATATATAATAGAGAGAGGGAAAGAAAGAGATAGGAAAATAAATAATAGAGAGAGGGAAAAAAAGAGATAGGAAAATAAATAATAGAGAGGGAAAGAAAGAGATAGGAAAATAAATAAATAATACAGAAAGAGGGAAAGAAAGATAGGAAAATAAATAAATAATAGAGAGATAGGGAAAGAAAGAGACAGGAAAATAGATAATAGAGAGAGATCGAAAGAAAGAAAAATAAATAATAGAGGGAGAGGGTAAGAAAGAGAAAGGAAAATAAATAATATATAGAGAGGGAAAGAAAGAGATAGGAAAATAAATAAATAATAGAGAGATAGGGAAAGAAAGTGATAGGAAAATAAATAATATATAGAGAGGAAAAGAAAGAGATGGGAAAATAAATAATATAGAGAGAGGTAAAGAAAGAGATAGAAAAATAAATAATATATAGAGAGGGAAAGAAAGAGATAGAAAAATAAATAAAAAATACAGAGAGAGAAAGAAAGAGATAGGAAAATAAATAATAGAGAGATAGGGAAAGAAAGAGGAAAATAAATAATAGAGAGAGTAAGAAAGAAAGAGATCGGAAAATAAATAATAGAGGGAAAGAAAGAGATAGGAAAGTAAATATAGAGAGAAAGGGAAAGAAAGTGATAGAAAAATGAATAAATAATACAAAGAGAGGGAAAGAAAGATAGGAAAATAAATAAATAATAGAGAGATAGGGAAAGAAAGAGATAGGAGAATAAATAATAGAGGGAGAAGGAAAGAAAGAGAAAAATAAATAATAGAGGGAGAGGGAAAGAAAGAGATAGGAATATAAATAATAGAGGGAGAGGGAAAGAAAGAGATAGGAAAATAAATAATATATAGAGAGGAAAAGAAAGAGATAGGAAAATAAATAATATAGAGAGAGGGAAAGAAAGAGACAGGAAAATAAATAATATACAGAGGGAAAGAAAGAGATAGGAAAATTAACATATAGAGAGGGAAAGAAAAAATAGGAAAATAAATAATACAGAGAGGGAAAGAAAGAGATAGGAAAATAAATAATAGAGAGGGAAAGAAAGAGATAGGAAAATAAATAAATAATACAGAAAGAGGGAAAGAAAGATAGGAAAATAAATAAATAATAGAGAGATAGGGAAAGAAAGAGACAGGAAAATAGATAATAGAGAGAGAGGGAAAGAAAGAAAAATAAATAATAGAGGGAGAGGGTAAGAAAGAGAAAGGAAAATAAATAATATATAGAGAGGGAAAGAAAGAGATAGAAAAATAAATAATATATAGAGAGGGAAAGAAAGAGATAGAAAAATAAATAAATAATAGAGAGAGAGAGGGAAAGAAAGATAGGAAAATAAATAATATAGAGAGAGGTAAAGAAAGAGATAGAAAAATAAATAATATATAGAGAGGGAAAGAAAGAGATAGAAAAATAAATAAAAAATACAGAGAGAGAGAAAGAAAGAGATAGGAAAATAAATAATAGAGAGTGTAGGAAAGAAAGAGATCGGAAAATAAATAATAGAGGAAAAGAAAGAGATAGAAAAATAAATATAGAGAGAAAGGGAAAGAAAGTGATAGGAAAATAAATAAATAATAGAGAGATAGGGAAAGAAAGAGATAGGAGAATAAATAATAGAGGGGGAGGGAAAGAAAGAGAAAAATAAATAATAGAGGGAGAGGGAAAGAAAGAGATAGAAAAATAAATAAATAATACAGAGAGAGGGAAAGAAAGACAGGAAAATAAATAAATAATAGAGAGATAGGGAAAGAAAGAGATAGGAATATAAATAATAGAGGGAGAGGGAAAGAAAGAGATAGGAAAATAAATAATATATAGAGAGGGAAAGAAAGAGATAGAAAAATAAATAAAAAATACAGAGAGAGAGAAAGAAAGAGATAGGAAAATAAATAATAGAGACATAGGGAAGGAAAGAGATAGGAAAATAAATAATAGAGGGAAAGAAAGAGATAGAAAAATAAATATAGAGAGAAAGGGAAAGAAAGTGATAGGAAAATAAATAAATAATAGAGAGATAGGGAAAGAAAGAGATAGGAAAATAAATAATATATAGAGAGGAAAAGAAAGAGATAGGAAAATAAATAATATAGAGAGAGGGAAAGAAAGAGATAGAAAAATAATTAAATAATACCGAGAGAAGGAAAGAAAGTTAGGAAAATAAATAATATATAGAGAGGGAAAGAAAGAGATAGGAAAATAAATAATATAGAGAGATGGAAAGAAAGAGATAGGAATATAAATAATAGACAGAGAGGGAAAGAAAGAGATAGGAAAATAAATAATATATAGAGAGGAAAAGAAAGAGATAGGAAAATAAATAATATAGAGAGAGGGAAAGAAAGAGATAGAAAAATAATTAAATAATACCGAGAGAAGGAAAGAAAGTTAGGAAAATAAATAATATATAGAGAGGGAAAGAAAGAGATAGGAAAATAAATAATATAGAGAGAGGGAAAGAAAGAGATAGGAATATAAATAATATATAGAGAGGGAAAGAAAGAGATAGGAAAATTAATATATAGAGAGGAAAAGAAAGAAATAGGAAAATAAATAATATAGAGAGTGAAAGAAAGAGATAGGAAAATTAACATATAGAGAGGGAAAGAAAGAAATAGGAAAATAAATAATAGAGAGAGGGAAAGAAAGAGATAGGAAAATAAATAATAGAGAGAGGGAAAAAAGAGATAGGAAAATAAATAATAGAGAGGGAAAGAAAGAGATAGGAAAATAAATAAATAATACAGAAAGAGGGAAAGAAAGATAGGAAAATAAATAAATAATAGAGAGATAGGAAAAGAAAGAGATAGGAAAATAGATAATAGAGAGAGAGGGAAAGAAAGAAAAATAAATAATAGAGGGAGAGGGTAAGAAAGAGAAAGGAAAATAAATAATATATAGAGAGGGAAAGAAAGAGATAGAAAAATAAATAAATAATAGAGAGAGAGGGAAAGAAAGATAGGAAAATAAATAATAAAGAGGGAAAGAAAGAGATGGGAAAATAAATAATATAGAGAGAGGTAAAGAAAGAGATAGAAAAATAAATAA
Organism: Acanthosepion lycidas; assembly: GCA_963932145.1. Taxonomy (NCBI): domain Eukaryota; kingdom Metazoa; phylum Mollusca; class Cephalopoda; order Sepiida; family Sepiidae; genus Acanthosepion; species Acanthosepion lycidas. Next base: position 55,581,400 of record OZ010616.1, read on the forward strand.
TATATAGAGAGGGAAAGAAAGAGATAGAAAAATAAATAAAAAATACAGAGAGAGAGAAAGAAAGAGATAGGAAAATAAATAATAGAGAGATAGGGAAAGAAAGAGATAGGAAAATAAATAATAGAGAGAGAGTAGGAAAGAAAGAGATCGGAAAATAAATAATAGAGGGAAAGAAAGAGATAGAAAAATAAATATCGAGAGAAAGGGAAAGAAAGTGATAGGAAAATAAATAAATAATAGAGAGATAGGGAAAGAAAGAGATAGGAAAATAAATAATATATAGAGAGGGAAAGAAAGAGATAGGAAAGTAAATAATATAGAGAGAGGGAAAGAAAGAGATAGGAATATAAATAATAGAGGGAGAGGGAAAGAAAGAGATAGGAAAATAAATAATATATAGAGAGGGAAAGAAAGAGATAGAAAAATAAATATAGAGAGAAAGGGAAAGAAAGTGATAGGAAAATAAATAAATAATAGAGAGATAGGGAAAGAAAGAGATAGGAGAATAAATCATAGAGGGAGAGGGAAAGAAAGAGAAAAATAAATAATAGAGGGAGAGGGAAAGAAAGAGATAGAAAAATAAATAAATAATACAGAGAGAGGGAAAGAAAGACAGGAAAATAAATAAATAATAGAGAGATACGGAAAGAAAGAGATAGGAATATAAATAATAGAGGGAGAGGGAAAGAAAGAGATAGGAAAATAAATAATATATAGAGAGGGAAAGAAAGAGATAGAAAAATAAATAAAAAATACAGAGAGAGAGAAAGAAAGAGATAGGAAAATAAATAATAGAGAGAGTAGGAAAGAAAGAGATCGGAAAATAAATAATAGAGGGAAGGAAAGAGATAGAAAAATAAATATAGAGAGAAAGGGAAAGAAAGTGATAGGAAAATAAATAAATAATAGAGAGATAGGGAAAGAAAGAGATAGGAAAATAAATAATATATAGAGAGGAAAAGAAAGAGATAGGAAAATAAATAATATAGAGAGAGGGAAAGAAAGAGATAGGAATATAAATAATAGACGGAGAGGGAAAGAAAGAGATAGGAAAATAAATAATATATAGAGAGGAAAAGAAAGAGATAGGAAAATAAATAATATAGAGAGAGGGAAAGAAAGAGATAGGAATATAAATAATATATAGAGAGGGAAAGAAAGAGATAGGAAAATTAATATATAGAGAGGAAAAGAAAGAAATAGGAAAATAAATAATATAGAGAGGGAAAGAAAGAGATAGGAAAATTAACATATAGAGAGGGAAAGAAAGAAATAGGAAAATATATAATAGAGAGAGGGAAAGAAAGAGATAGGAAAATAAATAATAGAGAGAGGGAAAAAAAGAGATAGGAAAATAAATAATAGAGAGGGAAAGAAAGAGATAGGAAAATAAATAAATAATACAGAAAGAGGGAAAGAAAGATAGGAAAATAAATAAATAATAGAGAGATAGGGAAAGAAAGAGACAGGAAAATAGATAATAGAGAGAGATCGAAAGAAAGAAAAATAAATAATAGAGGGAGAGGGTAAGAAAGAGAAAGGAAAATAAATAATATATAGAGAGGGAAAGAAAGAGATAGGAAAATAAATAAATAATAGAGAGATAGGGAAAGAAAGAGATAGGAAAATAAATAATATATAGAGAGGAAAAGAAAGAGATGGGAAAATAAATAATATAGAGAGAGGTAAAGAAAGAGATAGAAAAATAAATAATATATAAAGAGGGAAAGAAAGAGATAGAAAAATAAATAAAAAATACAGAGAGAGAGAAAGAAAGAGATAGGAAAATAAATAAGAGAGAGATAGGGAAAGAAAGAGATAGGAAAATAAATAATAGAGAGAGTAGGAAAGAAAGAGATCGGAAAATAAATAATAGAGGGAAAGAAAGAGATAGAAAAATAAATACCGAGAGAAAGGGAAAGAACGTGATAGGAAAATAAATAAATAATAGAGAGATAGGGAAAGAAAGAGATAGGAAAATAAATAATATATAGAGAGGAAAAGAAATAAATAGGAAAATAAATAATAGACGGAGAGGGAAAGAAAGAGATAGGAAAATAAATAATAGAAAAAGAGGGAAAGAAAGAGAAAAATAAATAAATAATACAGTGAGAGAGAAAGAAAGATAGGAAAATAAATAATATATAGAGAGGGAAAGAAAGAGATAGTAAATAAATAATATAGAGAGAGGCAAAGTAAGAGATAGAAAATTAAATAATACTTAGTGAGGGAAACAAAGATAGGAAAATAGATAACATATAGAGAGGGATAGAAAGAGATAGAAAAATAAATAATAGAGAGTGAGGGAAAGAAAGAGATAGGAAAAAAATTAATAGAGAGAGAGGGAAAGAAAGAGATAGGAAAATGAATAATAGAAAGAGATAGAAAAATAAATAAATAATAGAGAGAGAGGGAAAGAAAGAGATAGGAAAATAAATAATATAGTGACAGTGAAGGAAAGAGATAAAAAAATAAATAATATAGAGAGAGGGAAAGAAAGAGATAGGAAAATAAATAATAGAGAGAGAGAAAGAAAGAGATAGGAAAATAAATAATAGAAAGAGGGGCAAAGAAAGAGATAGGAAAATAAATAATATATAGAGAGGGAAAGAAAGAGATAGGAAAATAAATAATAGAGAGAAAGAGAAAGAAAGAGATAGGAAAATAAATAATAGAAGGAGGGGCAAAGCAAGAGATAGGAAAATAAATAATATATAGAGAGGGAAAGAAAGAGATAGGAAAATAAATAATAGAGAGAAAGGGAAAGAAAGAGATAGAAAAATAAATAAATAATACCGAGAGAAGGAAAGAAAGACAGGAAAATAAATAAATAATAGAGAGATAGGGAAAGAAACAGATAGGAAAATAAATAATAGAGGGAGAGGGAAAGAAAGAGATAGAAAAATAAATAAATAATAGAGAGATAGGGAAAGAAACAGATAGGAAAATAAATAATATATAGAGAGGGAAAGAAAGAGATAGGAAAGTAAATAATATAGAGAGAGGGAAAGAAAGAGATAGGAATATAAATAATAGACGGAGAGGGAAAGAAAGAGATAGGAAAATAAATAATATAGAGAGAGGGAAAGAAAGCGATAGAAAAATAAATAATAGAGAGTGAGGGAAAGAAAGAGATAGGAAAAAAATTAATAGAGAGAGAGGGAAAGAAAGTGATAGGAAAATGAATAATAGAAAGAGATAGAAAAATATATAAATAATAGAGAGAGAGGGAAAGAAAGAGATAGGAAAATAAATAATATAGTGAGAGGGAAAGAAAGAGATAGGAAAATAAATAATAGAGAGAGGGAAAGAAAGTGATAGGAAAATAAATAATATATAGAGAGGAAAAGAAAGAGTTAGGAAAATAAATAATATAGAGAGAGTGAAAGAAAGAGATAGGAATATAAATAATAGACGGAGAGGGAAAGAAAGAGATAGAAAAATAATTAAAAAATACCGAGAGAAGGAAAGAAAGTTAGGAAAATAAATAATATATAGAGAGGGAAAGAAAGAGATAGGAAAATAAATAATAGAGAGAAAGGGAAAGAAAGAGATAGAAAAATAAATAAATAATACCGAGAGAAGGAAAGAAAGACAGGAAAATAAATAAATAATAGAGAAATAGGGAAAGAAAGAGATAGGAAAATAAATAATATATAGAGAGGAAAAGAAAGAGATAGGAAAATAAATAATATAGAGAGAGGGAAAGAAAGAGATAGAAAAATAATTAAAAAATACCGAGAGAAGGAAAGAAAGTTAGGAAAATAAATAATATATAGAGAGGGAAAGAAAGAGATAGGAAAATAAATAATATAGAGAGAGGGAAAGAAAGAGATAGAAAAATAATTAAAAAATACCGAGAGAAGGAAAGAAAGTTAGGAAAATAAATAATATATACAGAGGGAAAGAAAGAGATAGGAAAATAAATAATACAGAGGAAGGGAAAGAAAGAGATAGAAAAATAAATAATATAGAGAGAGGGAAAGAAAGCGATAGGAATATACATAATAGACAGAGAGGGAAAGAAAGAGATAGGAAAATAAATAATATATAGAGAGGAAAAGAAAGAGATAGGAAAATAAATAATATAGAGAGAGGGAAAGAAAGAGATAGGAATATAAATAATAGACAGAGAGGGAAAGAAAGAGATAGGAAAATAAATAATATATAGAGAGGAAAAGAAAGAGATAGGAAAATAAATAATATAGAGTGAGGGAAAGAAAGAGATAGAAAAATAATTAAAAAATACCGAGAGAAGGAAAGAAAGTTAGGAAAATAAATAATATATAGAGAGGGAAAGAAAGAGATAGGAAAGTAAATAATATAGAGAGAGGGAAAGAAAGAGATAGGAAATTAAATAATAGAAAAAGAGGGAAAGAAAGAGAAAAATAAATAAATAATACAGTGAGAGAGAAAGAAAGATAGGAAAATAAATAATATATAGAGAGGGAAAGAAAGAGATAGTAAATAAATAATATAGAGAGAGGCAAAGAAAGAGATAGAAAAATAAATAATACTTAGAGAGGGAAACAAAGATAGGAAAATAGATAACATATAGAGAGGGAAAGAAAGAGATAGAAAAATAAATAATAGAGAGTGAGGGAAAGAAAGAGATAGGAAAAGAAATTAATAGAGAGAGAGGGAAAGAAAGTGATAGGAAAATGAATAATAGAAAGAGATAGAAAAATATATAAATAATAGAGAGAGAGGGAAAGAAAGAGATAGGAAAATAAATAATATAGTGAGAGGGAAAGAAAGAGATAGGAAAATAAATAATAGAGAGGGAAAGAAAGAGATAGAAAAATAAATAAATAATAGAGAGATAGGGAAAGAAACAGATAGGAAAATAAATAATATATAGAGAGGGAAAGAAAGAGATAGGAAAGTAAATAATATAGAGAGAGGGAAAGAAAGAGATAGGAATATAAATAATAGACGGAGAGGGAAAGAAAGAGATAGGAAAATAAATAATATAGAGAGAGGGAAAGAAAGCGATAGAAAAATAAATAATAGAGAGTGAGGGAAAGAAAGAGATAGGAAAAAAATTAATAGAGAGAGAGGGAAAGAAAGTGATAGGAAAATGAATAATAGAAAGAGATAGAAAAATATATAAATAATAGAGAGAGAGGGAAAGAAAGAGATAGGAAAATAAATAATATAGTGAGAGGGAAAGAAAGAGATAGGAAAATAAATAATAGAGAGAGGGAAAGAAAGTGATAGGAAAATAAATAATATATAGAGAGGAAAAGAAAGAGTTAGGAAAATAAATAATATAGAGAGAGTGAAAGAAAGAGATAGGAATATAAATAAATAATACCGAGAGAAGGAAAGAAAGACAGGAAAATAAATAAATAGAGAGATAGGGAAAGAAAGTGATAGGAAAATGAATAATAGAAAGAAATAGAAAAATAAATAAATAATAGAGAGAGAGGGAAAGAAAGAGATAGGAAAATAAATAATATAATGACAGGGAAAGACAGAGATAAAAAAATAAATAATATAGAGAGAGGAAAAGAAAGAGATACGAAAATAAATTATAGAGAGAGAGAAAGAAAGAGATAGGAAAATAAATAATAGAAAGAGGGGCAAAGAAAGAGATAGGAAAATAAATAATAGAGAGAAAGGGAAAGAAAGAGATAGAAAAATAAATAAATAATACCGAGAGAAGGAAAGAAAGACAGGAAAATAAATAAATAGAGAGATAGGGAAAGAAAGAGATAGGAAAATAAATAATATATAGAGAGGAAAAGAAAGAGATAGGAAAATAAATAATATAGAGAGAGGGAAAGAAAGGATAGAAAAATAAATAAATAATACAGAGAGAGGGAAAGAAAGACAGGAAATAAATAAATAATTGAGAGATAAGGAAAGAAAGAGATAGGAAAATAAATAATAGAGGGAGATGGAAAGAAAGACAGGAAATAAATAATAGAGAGAAGGGGAAAGAAAGAGATAGAAAAATAAATAAATAATATCAAGAGAAGGAAAGAAAGATAGGAAAATAAATAATATATAGAGAGGGAAAGAAAGAGATAGGAAAATAAATAATATAGAGAGAGGGAAAGAAAGAGATAGAAAAATAAATAAATAATACTGACAGTGGGGAAGAAAGACGAAAATAAATAATACAGAGAGAAGAAAAGGAAAAGGAAAATAAGTAATATATAGAGAGGGAATGAAAGAGATAGAAAAAAAAATAATAGAGTGACAGGGAAAGAATGAGATAGGAAAATAAATAATATAGAGAGAGGGAAACAAAGAGATACGAAAATAAATAATAGAGAGAGACGGAAAGAAAGAGATAGAAAAATAAATAAATAATACAGAGAGAGGGAAAGGAAGAGATAGGAAAATAAATAATAGAGAGAGGGAAATAAAGACATAGGAAAATAATTAATAGAGAGAGAGGGAAAGAAAGAGATACAAAAATAAATAAATAATACAGAGAGAAGAAAAGAAAGGAAAATAAATAATATATAAAGAGGGAAAGAAAGAGATGGGAAAATAAATAATATAGAGAGAGAAAGAAAGAGATAGGAAAATAAATAATAGAAAGAGGGGCAAAGAAAGAGATAAAAAAATAAATAATATAGAGAGAGGGAAAGAAAGAGATAGAAAATTAAATAAATAATATATAGAGAGGGAAAGAAAGAGATAGGAAAATAAATAATAGACAGAGATGGAAAGAAAAAGATAGAAAAATAAATAAATAATATATAGCGAGGGAATGAAAGAGATAGGAAAATGAATGAATAATATAAAGAGAGAAAGAAAGAGGAAAATAAATAATACAGAGAGAGTGAAAGAAAAAGGAAAATAAATAATATAGAGTGAGGGAAGGAAAGATATAAGAAAATAAATAATATAGAGAGATGGATAGAAAGAGACAGGAAAATAAATGAAACAGAGAGAGGGAGAGAAAGAGATAAGAAAATAAATGATAGAGAGAGACGAATGAAAGAGATAGAAAAATAAATAAATAATACAGCGAGAGCGAATGAAAGATAGGAAAATAAATAATATATAGAGCGGGAAAGAAAGAGATAGAAAAATAAATAATAGAGTGAGACGGAAAGAAAGAGATAGAAAAATAAATAATAGAGAGAGACGGAATGAAAGAGGTAAGTAAATAAATAATATAGAGAGAGGGAAAGAAAGTGATAGGAAAATAAATAATCTAGAGAGAAGGAAAGAAAAAGATAGGAAAATAAATAATAGAGAGAGGGTGGGAAAGAAAGAGATAGGAAAATAAATAAATAATATATAGAGAAGGAAAGAAAGAGATAGGAAAAGAAATAATAGAGAGAGAGGGAAAGAAAGAGTTAGGAAAATAAATAAGTAATACAGAGAGAGCAAAAGAAAGATAGCAAAATAAATAATATGTAGGGATTGAAAGAAAGAGATAGGAAAATAAATGATATAGAGAGAGGGAAAGAAAGAGATAGAAAATTAAATAAATAATATATAGAGAGGGAAAGAAAGAGATAGGAAAATAAATAATAGACAGAGATGGAAAGAAAAAGATAGAAAAATAAATAAATAATATATAGAGAGGGAATGAAAGAGATAGAAAAATGAATGAATAATATAAAGAGGGAAAGAAAGAGGAAAATAAATAATATAGAGTGAGGGAAAGAAAGAGATAGGAATATAAATAATAGAGAGGGAAAGAAAGAGATAGGAAAATAAATAATATATAGAGAGGAAAAGAAAGAGATAGGAAATAAATAATAAAGACAAGGGGAAAGAAGGAGATAGAAAAATAAATAAATAATATCGAGAGAAGGAAAGAAAGATAGGAAAATAAATAATATATAGAGAGGGAAAGAACGAGATAGAAAAATAAATAATATAGAGAGAGGGAAAGAAAGAGATAGGAAAATAAATAATATAGAGAGACGGAAAGAAAGAGATAGAAAAATAAATAAATAATACAGAGAGACGGAAAGAAAGAGATAGGAAAATAAATAATAGAGAAAGAGGGAAAGAAAGAGATAGGAAAATAATTAATACAGAGAGAGGGAAAGAAAGAGATAGAAAAATTAATAAATAATATATAGAGAGGGAATGAAAGAGATAGAAAAATAAATGATATATAGAGATGGAAAGAAAGAGATAGAAAAATAAATAATCGAGAGAGAGGGAAAGAAAGAGATAGAAAAATAAATAAATAATACAGTGAGAGAGAAAGAAAGATAGGAAAATAAATAAATAATAGAGAGATACGGAAAGAAAGAGATAGGAAAATAAATAATAGAGAGAGAGCAAAAGAAAGAGATAGGAAAATAAATAATATAGAGAGAGGGAAAGAAAAAAGGCAAATAAATAATAGAGAGAGGGTGGGAAAGAAAGAGATAGGAAAATAAATAAATAATATATAGAGAGGGAAAGAAAGAGATGGGAAAATAAATGAATAATATAAAGAGGGAAAGAAAGAGGAAAATAAATAATACAGAGAGAGGGAAAGAAAAAGGAAAATAAATAATATAGAGTGAGGGAAAGAAAGAGATAGGAAAATAAATAATATGGAGAGAGGGAAAGAAAGAGATCGGAAAATCAATAATAGAGAGAGAGGGAAAGAAAGATATAGAAAAATAAATAAATAATACAGAGAGAAGGAAAGAAAGGAAAATAAATACTATATAGAGAGGAAAAGAAAGAGATAGGAAAATAAATAATATAGAGAGAGGGAAAGAAAGAGATAGAAAAATAAATAATATAGAGTGAGGGAAAGAAAGAGATAGTAAAATAAATAATATAGGGAGATGGATAGAAAGAGGTAGGAAAATAAATAAAACAGAGAGAGGGAGAGAAAGAGATAAGAAAATAAATGATAGAGAGAGATGAACGAAAGAGATAGAAAAATAAATAAATAATACAGCGAGAGCGAATGAAAGATAGGAAAAGAAATAATAGAGAGAGAGGGAAAGAAAGAGATAGGAAAATGAATAATAGAAAGAGATAGAAAATTAAATAAATAATATATAGAGAGGGAAAGTAAGAGATAGGAAAATAAATGAATAATAGACAGAGGGAAAGAAAGAGATAGGAAAATAAATAATAGAGAGTGAGGGAAAGAAAGAGATTGGGAAATAAATAAATAATACATAGAGAGGGAAAGAAAGAGGAAAATAAATAATATATAGAGAGGGAAAGAAAGAGATACGAAAATAAATAATAGAGAGAGACGGAAAGAAAGAGATAGAAAAATAAATGAATAATACAGAGAGAGGGAAAGAAAGAGATAGGAAAATAAATAATAGAGGGAGAAGGAAAGAAAGAGATAGAAAAATAAATAAATAATACAGCGAGAGCGAATGAAAGATAGGAAAATAAATAATATAGAGAGAGGGAAAGAAAGAGATAGAAAAATAAATAATAGAGTGAGAGGGAAAGAAAGAGATAGGAAAATAATTAATACAGAGAGAGGGAAAGAAAGTGATAGGAAAATAAATAATATAGAGAGAGGGAAAGAAAAAAGGAAAATAAATAATAGAGAGAGGGTGGGAAAGAAAGAGATAGGAAAATAAATAAATAATATATAGAGAGGGAAAGAAAGAGATAGGAAAAGAAATAATAGAGAGAGAGGGAAAGAAATAGTTAGGAAAATAAATAAGTAATACAGAGAGAGCGAAAGAAAGATAGGAAAATAAATAATGTATAGGGATTGAAAGAAAGAGATAGGAAAATAAATGATATAGAGAGAGGGAAAGAAAGAGATAGAAAATTAAATAAATAATATATAGAGAGGGAAAGAAAGAGATACGAAAATAAATAATAGAGAGAGAGGGAAAGTAAGAGATAGGAAAATAAATGAATAATAGACAGATGGAAAGAAAGAGATAGGAAAATAAATAATAGAGAGTGAGGGAAAGAAAGAGATAGGGAAATAAATAATAGAGAGTGAGGGAAAGAAAGAGATTTGGAAATAAATAAATAATACATAGAGAGGGAAAGAAAGAGGAAAATAAATAATATAGAGAGAGGGAAAGAAAGAGATAGGAAAATAAATAATAGAGAGTGAGCGAAAGAAAGAGATAGGGAAATAAATAATAGAGAGAGACGGAAAGAAAGAGATAGAAAAATAAATAAATAATACAGAGAGTGGGAAAGAAAGATAGGAAAAAATAATAGAGAGAGAGGGAAAGAAAGAGATAGGAAAATAAATAATATATAGAGAGGGAAAGAAAGAGATAGAAAAATAAATAAATAATACAGAGAGACGGAAAGAAAGATAGGAAAATGAATAATATATAGAGAGGGAAAGAAAGAAAGATATAGGAAAATATATAATAGAGGGGGGGAAGGAAGGAGATAGGAAAATAAATAATATAGAGAGAGGGATAGAAAGAGATAGGAAAATAAACAATATAGAGAGAGGGAAAGAAAGAGATAGGAAAATAAATAATATAGAGAGAGGGAAAGAAAGAGTTAGGAAAATAAATAAGTAATACAGAGAGAATGAAAGAAAGATAGGAAAATAAATAATATATAGAGATTGAAAGAAAGAGATAGGAAAATAAATGATATAGAGAGAGGGAAAGAAAGAGATAGGAAAAAATAATAGAGAGAGAGGGAAAGAAAGAGATAAGAAAATATATAATAGAGAGTGAAAGAAAGAGATAGGAAAATAAATAATATAGAGAGAGGGAAAGAAAGTGATAGGAAAATAAATAATAGAGACAGAGGGAAAGAAAGAGTAAGGAAAATAAATAAATAATACAGAGAGAGGCAAAGAAAGATATGAAAATGAATAATATATAGAGAGGGAAAGAAAGAAAGATATAGGAAAATAAATAATAGAGAGGGGGAAAGAAAGAGATAGAAAAATAAATAATATAGAACGAGGGAAAGAAAGAGATAGGAAAATATATAATAGAGAGAGAGGGAAAGAAAGAGATAGAAAAATAAATAATATAGAACGAGGGAAAGAAAGAGATAGGAAAATATATAATAGAGAGAGAGGGAAAGAAAGAGATAGAAAAATATATAATATAGAGAGAGGGAAAGAAAGAGATAGGAAAATAGATAATATATAGAGAGGGAAAGAAAGAGATAGGAAAAGAAATAATAGAGAGAGAGGGAAAGAAAGAGTTAGGAAAATAAATAAGTAATACAGAGAGAGCGAAAGAAAGATAGGAAAATAAATAATATATAGGGATTGAAAGAAAGAGATAGGAAAATAAATGATATAGAGGGAGGGAAAGAAAGAGATAGAAAATTAAATAAATAATACATAGAGAGGGAAAGAAAGAGATAGGAAAATAAATACTATAGAGAGAGGGAAAGTAAGAGATAGGAAAATAAATGAATAATAGACAGAGGGAAAGAAAGAGATAGGAAAATAAATAATAGAGAGTGAGCGAAAGAAAGAGATAGGGAAATAAATGAATAATACAGAGAGAGGGAAAGAAAGAGATAGGAAAATAAATAATATAGAGAGACAGAAAGAAAGAGATAGAAAAATAAATGAATAATACAGAGAGAGGGAAAGAAAGAGATAGGAAAATAAATAATAGAGAGAGAGAGGGAAAGAAAGAGATAGGAAAATATATAATATATAGAGAGGGAAAGAAAGAGATAGAAAAATAAATAAATAATACAGAGAGAGGGAAAGAAAGATAGGAAAATAAATAAATTATAGAGAGATAGGAAAATAAATAATATATTGAGAGGGAATGAAAGAGATAGGAAAATAAATGAATAATACAGCGAGAGCGAATGAAAGATAGGAAAATAAATAATATATAGGGATTGAAAGAAAGAGATAGGAAAATAAATGATATAGAGAGAGGGAAAGAAAGAGATAGAAAATTAAATAAATAATATATAGAGAGGGAAAGAAAGAGATAGGAAAATAAATAATAGACAGAGATGGAAAGAAAAAGATAGAAAAATAAATAAATAATATATAGAGAGGGAATGAAAGAGATAGAAAAATGAATGAATAATATAAAGAGGGAAAGTGATAGGAAAATAAATAATACAGAGAGAGGGAAAGAAAAAGTTAAATAAATAATATAGAGTGAGGGAAAGAAAGATATAGGAAAATAAATAATATGGAGAGAGGGAAAGAAATAGATAGAAAAATAAATAATAAAGAAAGAGGGAAAGAAAGAGATTGAAAAATAAATAAATAATACAGAGAGAGGGAAAGAAAGATAGGAAAATAAATAATGTATAGAGAGGTAAAGAAAGAGATAGGAAAATAAATAATTGAGAGAGATGGAAAGAAAAAGATAGGAAATAAATAAATAATAGAGAGAGGGAAAGAAAGATAGGAAAATAAATAAATAATAGAGAGAGAAGGAAAGAAAGAGTTATGAAAATAAATAATAGAGAGAGAGGGAAAGAAAGAGATTGGAAAATAAATAAATAATATATGGAGAGGGAAAGAAAGAGATAGGAAAAATAAATGAATAATATCAAGAGGGAAAGAAAGAGGAAAATAAATAATATAGAGAGAGGGAAAGAAAGAGGCAAATAAATAATAGACGGGGAGGGAAAGAAAGAGATAGGAAAATAAATAAATAATAGAGAGAGAGGGAAAGAAAGTGATAGGAAAATAAATAAATTATATAGAGTGATGGAAAGACCAGATATAGGAAATTGAATAAATAATATATGGAGTGGGAAAGAAAGCGGAAAATAAATAAATAATAGAGAAAGAGAGAAAGAAAGAGATAGGAAAATAAATAATATAGCGAGAGGTAAAGACAGTGTCAAACAGCATCTTCAAAAGGAACTGACTAACCAACCTTGCAAACAGGCATCCTTGGTAATAAAAAAAAAAAAAAAAAAAAAAAAAAAACAGCTGTTAGTATTAGTTCCACTAAAAACTTTTAATAGATTTGAAATGTTTTCTTATTTATATCATTTCTCCCCAACCAAGGTCACAAAGCCACTAACATGCACAGTGTTTCTTAGCATGAAATAATATAATAAATGCATTAAGGAGAGAGAACTATAAAAAAAGAGGAATTGAAAAGACAGAAAATAGCAATTGATATTGCATTTAAGTTTTTGAAGATCAATGTTGAAAGCAAGAAGCTGAAAAGACTTCCACAAGTAAGAGGTGTGAGACAAGAAACTTCCAATATATGATAGCCATTGATGAAGGCCTGATTCAGATCTTAGATTTTGAGCTATTTTCAAATTTTTTTTTGTCAAACTTATCAGGATACACAAGCTTCTTTTATGTGGTATGTTCATTTTGGACTTGAGTGATCATGGCTCTCCACAAGTTCCTGACCTTTGTAGCTCTTAGTAAGGTTTGTCTTTTTGCTATCTCTTTTAATCTATATTCTGCTAACTATTTACACATGCTTTTTCTTCTTCTTCTATTTGGTATATCCACTTAGGAGATGAGTGATCATGGCTCTCCACAATTTCTTGATCTTTGTAGCTCTTAGTAAAGTTTCTCTTTTTGCTATCTCCCCTAATCTCTGTTCTGCCAACTATTTACACAAAGTTGTTCTTACTCTTCTATGTGCGCTATGTCTCTTCAGTATGTAGAACTTTATAGTTCTTATGCTTGATGATTGCATATAAGCATGAAACACACTCTGTTGATGCTGGGTGTTGTCTTCATAAAATTGCTCTTACTAATGGCTAAAAGAATAGCGAAATTCACTCAGAATGTTTGGACAATTTTTACACATTTTATGTCCAGAGATGCAAACGCTTATATGAACACAAGAAATATTAAATAAAAAGCTTAGTCATAGTACCTTGTTAGTCATCTTTAATGAAAGCCACACACATACACATGTATATATATATATATATATGACATTTTTATATATATATTTTTTTATTTTTCATTATATATATATATATATATATATATATATATATGACATTTTTATGTTTATACATTCTTTTTATAGATACAAATATTTAAGCAAATTCTCTGTTTTATAATAAACAGTATTAAACAACATTTACCGGCCTGAATGTCTGAAAAATTTTCATAGGAAATATTCGTCCTCCGACAGGATTCGAACCTGTAGCCTATACGGAACCGTCATTTAGCTTGACATGCCTTTAACCGATTTGGCCACAGAGGAGTGTTCAGTTAGCAAGGTCGAATTTACTGCCTTTAAACTTCAATCTTCCATGAATCTCTCAAGTACATTCATATCTTCTCAAAGCACCATCAAATGTAAACAAATGACATCACACATTATGAAATGAACAAAGTCCAATAATTATTTTAGGACAAATATTTTCTATGAAAATTTATTGGACATTCAGGCCAGTAAATTTTGTTTAATACTGTTTAATATAAACAGAGCATTTACTTAAATACTTGTATCTATAAAAAGAATGTATAAAAATGTCTTAAAATAATTGTCGGGCTTTGTCTAATTCATAATATATATATATATATATATATATATATATATATACACACATTTCATTAAATAATATAGACAAGTGTTGCCTATTTATTTTATGTAAATTTTTTTCGTAATGTCTGATAAGTTTAATATATATATATATTACAAAAATTAATGACAAAGTGGAAAAATCTTTTATGTGATGTATATCATCTTCTCAGACTTCAACAGACTAAAGTCATGTTTATGTTGATCTAACTACACATACACACAAAGGAGAGGGGACACTGAAATTTTAAACTTTTAAATTAATTTTTTTTTTCATATATGTTTGGATATACAGTCTAACTAATTTCATTTAGTTTATTTTTCTTTTTGTTTATATTTTTTATTTTTTAAAGAAAAAAAACTAGATGAAATTCGCCACCCAATACGAAGCTCAAGAGCCACTCAAGGTAGAGGATTGCTGAATAATGTTGTTATAAGGACTTAAAGGAAGTAAGTAAGATGTATATTATGGAGATATATAGGATAGATAATGGATGATCTTAGACTTGAAGTAGTTAAAATTGTAATTATCAGGAAAGTGTCATAGCAACTCTTCTGGATTTTTATATTTTAATTTTATTTTTTAATATTCTGTTTGCTCTGATGTATTAAATTCATAGGATAATTATTCAATCATGAAAGTTTTTTTTTTGTTTTCTCCACAGCCTTTCAAATAAATTGTATATTCTCTTATAAAATAATGATTCTGGTTTTGATTTAATGAAATCTTCAAAGAATTGTTGAGTATCTTAAACCTGTTAGTATCACTGTTTGTATCACTATTAGTATCACCTGTTAGTATCACTAACCTGATAATAATTACTGCATGAAGCAAAACAAGTAATCATCTTGGGAATGTGTTTTCTACTCCAAGTTTTATGCTTGTTTGCCCATTGGAATCTAGAATATGAAAGGCATTGCTTGGCTGCAAAATCATTGGTTGACATCCTTGGTCTAAAAAAATGTTCTTTCTTTGTTTAACAAACCCTTTCAACAACCAGTTCTTATTGTAGCATTATGCAGTAACAGTTTATCCAGATTTCAGCAATTCAAAATACAGTGTGTTGCTAAAGTCTGGGCACATAAAAAATATCATTAACTATATTTTTTTACCTCCACAGATTAAAATGAAAACAAACAATAACTGTCCAGTGGCAAAAGCTTCTGGTGGCACCAGGTGTGGCAGTACCACCTTAGCCACCAAAAATGTATTACCTACCTTGGTTGACAGCTGATGAGGGCAGAGTATTGCATGTGCTTTATGTTGTATGTAGAAAAAAAATGGTTTTGTCAAATAATTGACATCTTTTAATGGGGTCTGCTAAAAGAGAAGCTATACTCAATGAAAATCACAGATGCAACAAACTTGATTGAACGCATAAAGAGTGAATGCACTAAAAGTGATGGCAATGTGGATTATTCCATTGAGTTTATATAAATCTTGCAAAGCACATCAACCTTTGCATCACAAACGATGGAAACCATCTTGAAGATGTTATTTGTTAATATACCGATTTAATAAAATGTTACTGAAAATTTAATTTCTTGAAAATATGCATATTTGCCTATGAGTCCAGACTTTATGGACAACCCATGGAATTGTCCCTAAATATCTCCAAACACAGAGTGTTGCTAAACTCTGTGTTTATAAACACATTTTTTTGTCAGTAGATTCCATTTAAGTTAAAGTTGTTTTGGATGTCAATATGATATTCTTCATTTCAAATTCTCACAATATATCCACTTTTTTATTGTCACTGACTTTTGTGTCCAAATACGCATTGAATAAGAAATAAAAGACAAATAATTGATGTTCTTTTCTATAAATTAATATTTACCATATTTTCCAGCTTACAAGATGCTGCGGCTTGGAAGACACACCCTAATATTGGAAAGAAATTTCTAAGGAAAAAAAACTCATTTTCATAGAACACATTCACCATGCATCCCTCACATACTGGCACCATGTATTGTTTACATTAATCACTTGTCCGTTTGTATGGCAATGACAAACTAATCAAGAACAAGAAAGGCTTCCTCCACTGCTAATAAACAGAGCATGTTTAAGATTGTGGCTTGGCTCCAGGAAGGTTTATAATCTTGGAAATATTTGTAACAGCGAAGTATTGAGGTTACATCATATAAAAGGCTGAATTAGATAGCTAACATTATAGTGTAATGACTCAATATACAAATCCATGTCCCTATCAGTGAAGCCAATTAGGTGACTGTCCAAGTTTACTTGAGCCCAGGCATTGCCTTACATTCATCTTGGAAGATCCACATGTATTTTTCAGGGTATTTTTTAGGAAAATTGCATATTGTAAGCCAGTAATTAATTTTCACAGCTCTAGAGTTTACTTCCCAAAGATTGTAAATGATGTGTAAAGCGGATGCTGAAAATTTCTCAACCCAATTAAGAAGGGATTGCAACACATTATCTGGTATTTTGTGAACTTTTTAGCACTGTTGCTGGTGATGATGACAATGATGATGACGGCAATGATCTCTATCTATAAAAGGCAGGATGTCTGTATGTGTGTAATGAATGCACAGCTGCAATTTTCGACAGATTTCACTAAAATTTACATGCACAGGCTCCAAGTTAGTGGGAAGGCCAAGACTGACGTTGCATTTCCCAACTTCCATCAATAGTGGAAATAATTGATTTTTTCATGCTTCTACGGCAGTTTTCATGTAGTTTGCAGCCATTTTGTACTGGCCAGAGTGAGAGCCTATAGCTGGCTGCCACGAATAAACAGGAAGATTCTATTGGCCAGCATGAGAGCCAACAGCTGACTGACACAAACGTTAACTAGCATGCTAGCATGCAAAAAATAATCAATAGCTGCATTCATCACAAGTGGGAAAAATTTAAATCTGCATGGTACTTTACTCCAATTGGCTCATTTGCTTGCTTAAACTCAACATTGATTCTGATTCCACAGAACTAGGTTGGGTATGAAAAGTATTTGTTGTTAACATTCTTTTTTCATTCGGTTTTTCCAGTTTCAAGTCCTTTTTTAAAGCTGATCGTTTTGTGTTCATTTTGTTTAGTTCTTTTTTCGTAACAGATTTAATGTTTAGTATAGAGCTTAGAAAACATTCGCAGTGTGAGATAGGCAAGAAGTAAAGCATGTAGCAACATCAGCACTGCAAAGGGCACTCCTTTAAAGGCAAGGAAGGGCAAAAATATTTTAAGTCAAGTGATAGCAGTTGCTGTATGAGTTGTACGATTTTTGAATAAAGCACGGGCAATGCTGGGCCATGCTGCTAGTTTCTTATAATTATCATCAGCAGCAGCAACAGTGACATGACCAGCTGTGGTCTTATGGTCAATAGTATCAAATACGAAATGGCTATTATGTCAGAGCCATAATATTAAGAAGAATAGATATTTCTTTGAACCAAATAAGCACTTTTTTAACTAGCTTATGACCACGTCATGTTGAAACACCAGTTCCTGTATGATCACCAAAGTTAAGCAATTTTGAGTCTGGTTAGTAATTACAAGGGTAACTGCTTAGGAATGCTAGGTGGTGTAAGCATAGCTGTCCAGGAGGTGTAAAGGACAATGGCTCAGAATTGTTAACTGGTGGGCCAAGTTCCAATTCCTATTGCGTTCATTATATTTATTTACACACAAATACCTTTGGGAAAGGTATGAATCTACCTCTTCTCCCCCAGTTATGGGTTAATTAGTAAGACTTGTATCACAAAGCCATTATTACCTAAAAAAAAATCTTACAATCTAAAAATATTTTCTGGCTTTAAATAACCTGCACAAGGTTTATAAGTCATAAAAAAGGAATCAATATTTTTTTTTAACTGAAGCTGTACATGGATAATCTTGAATAATTCATAGCATCTTATTTTGTAAAGATAAGAGTTAATATGAATGTATTTCTCTTATCGGTAATTTTGTTTGATGAGAAATGTTTAATCTGGATCCATTATGAACTTTATACAGAAATAGTTTCTATTGTTTAGTCCTTTCTGAATAAAACTGTACACAAAATAAGACAAACATTTCTGCTTGAAATCAAAGCTCAGTATTTTATTTTGTAAAGAGAAAAGTTAACATGATTCTCTCATTGGTAATTTTGTTTGATTGGAAATGTTTAAACTGGATCCTTTATGAAATTGTTGTGGATCTAGTTACGTGAATATTTAAAGTTTGCTGCAAATAAAACATGCAATATCCACAAACATAAATTATAAAAAAATGGCCAAATGGTAACAATATTTAATTAAGAAAAAAAGGGACATGTTTGGAACAACAAATTAAATTTGATATACACAATTCTACAAGCTACCACCCTAGGAAATTTTTTTGTTTTGTAATGATGTGTCTGAGAGTATATTAAAGAGAAAAAGTTCTTTACTGCTTCAGAAATGTTCAATGCCAAAAGTAAGTAAAAGTTGTCTGCCCTTTACTATCAAGGTTAAATTGAAATTAGACAAAAGGTTTTTCTATGAAAGATATTGAATGGAAAAATTTGTAGTGTAAATTCTCCCAATCTCTCATAAAGAAAGTTTGTTTCAAAATGCAGTATAAGAATTAAGTTTTCTTAGTGTCTCTCTGAATTGTATCTGGTTTCCGCATACAAAATATCTTTCTGCACATGAGTAATCTCTTGTGTGAGAGAATCTCAATGTGCCAGAAACTCGTTCATTGTTTCTATTTATAGTTTTATTAACGACTAAATTGGCTCAATGAAGGTTTGCCAGATGTTACCAATAATTTTGACAGATGTTACCAATAATTTTGCCAGATGTTGCCAATAATTTTCAGAAATGTGTGGATGAAATTGAATTTTTTATTTTTTATCCAATGGGATTTCCTGAAACATTTAAATTAGGGATGAATTTGAGAAAGTTTTTTTTAAGTCAGTTGAGCTTATTTTTACACAAAATTTGATTGTTTTGTTATGGAAATTTCTTGAAGCTTATTTTATATTTAACAACCAATGAAATTCAAGAAAATGTTTGAAATTAAAATAATGGTTACTAAAAACTTTATACCGAAAATGTTTCTATTGTTTAATCCTTTATGAATAAGACTGTTTTCAAAATAAGACAAAGATGTCTGCTTGAAATCAAAGATCAGCATTTTATTTTGTAAAGATTTTGCCTTGAGTGGTAGCTTGTAAGATGGCCATGGAAACATTGTTGGCCCTTATGATATAAGATTGGTGAGAAAATGTTGAGATGCCAAGTCAGGATTGATTACATTAGAGACCCTTATGCCTAGTGATCATGGTGTCATCATGGTGTCACTGCACAGCTGGTCCCCTGACCAGCTCCTGCCACATAATATCTCTGTTGCATGCCAATGTCTGAGTCTCTTTGAATGAGCTTCGAGTCCACTCAGCCCATTTTTTTTACTTCTGTCTGCCTCTTCTTGTTTTCCTAGGGTGGTAGCTTGTAGAATGGCCATAGAAATGTTGTTGGCTCTTATTATGTCCATAATATAACTCTTGTTCTACCATTAGCTAAATGTACAAATAAGAACACTCAAAAAATATTTATTCAAAAATTTTATTAATATTGTGCAAAAAGATGGTACTGTGAATCAATCTAACCCAATGAATTAATAAATTTGCCAGCAATAATTTACAATTTTTACTTAAACATAATGTGTTATATTTTTATTTCAGGATGTGTTTTCATATGCTTATTTCAGAATGTGTTCTTATATTCTTATTTCAGAATGTGTTCTCATATTCTTATATCAGTATGTGTTCTCATATTCTTATATCAGTATGTGTTCTCATATTCTTATAGCAGAATGTGTTATTATATTCTTATTTCAGAATGTGTTCTTATATTTTTATTTCAGAATGTGTTCTCATATTTTTATTTCAGAATGTGTTCTCATATTCTTATATCAGTATGTGTTCTTATATTCTTATTTCAGGATGTGTTCGCATATGCTTATTTCAAAATGTGTTCTTGTATTCTTATTTCAGAATGTGTTCTCATATTCTTATTTCAGAATGTGTTCTCATATTCTTATATCAGAATGTGTTATTATATTCTTATTTCACAATGTGTTAATATATTCTTATTTCAGAATGTGTTCTCATATTTTTATTTCAGAATGTGTTCTCATATTCTTATATCAAAATGTATTCTTATATTCTTATTTCAGGATGTGTTCGCATATGCTTATTTCAGACTGTGTTATCATATTCTTATTTCAGAATGTGTTATTACATTTTTATTTCAGAATGTGTTCTCATATTCTTATTTCAAAATGTGTTCTTGTATTCTTATTTCAGAATGTGTTGTCATATTCTTATTTCAGAATGTGTTCTCATATTCTTATTTCAGAATGTGTTCTCATATTCTTATTTTACAATGTGTTAATATATTCTTATTTCAGAATGAATTCTCATAAGCTTATTTCATAATGTATTATTATATTCTCATTTCAGGATATGTTACTATATTCTCATTTCAGAAAGTGTTCTCATATTCTTATATCAGAATGTGTTCTCATATGCTTATTTTAGAATAAAATTTGTTTTATTATTAACACTAATCATGCTTTAAATCTTATTGTTGGAAATAGGATATAAAGTCTTGACCTCTTTTCTT
Organism: Acanthosepion lycidas; assembly: GCA_963932145.1. Lineage (NCBI taxonomy): Eukaryota > Metazoa > Mollusca > Cephalopoda > Sepiida > Sepiidae > Acanthosepion > Acanthosepion lycidas. The sequence goes on from OZ010616.1 coordinate 55,602,393, forward strand.
ACTATTTTTGTTAATTTGCATCTTATCTCTTCATTTTACAGGTTCATGATTATTAAAAAAATCATATTCTCACATTTAATATTATCTCCTGCTTGGATATTTTTTTCCTGTTTTTTTTTTCTAAATTATCACTATTTTTATTCAAGTGTCACAGCTACTATTTGGTATATTTTATGCACATTCTTTACAGTAATAAGGGCAATAATAAGTTATTATTCATCCATATTACATATTTATAAGTCTACCATTCATCCATGCTTTGAATATTTTTACCCCATCTAGTCTGATACTCTTGCTATATATTTAAAGATTCCTGATAAAATCCAAAGAAGAAACAGCATTACTATTGTTTCTGAACAGGCATCTCAGCTTCAGTCACTTCCCCATGATGCAATGTATCTTCCCTGTACATTTTTTATAAATAATTCCCTCGTAATTGTTCTGATGAGCTTTCCTCTTTGGTACCTAGACTTTATGAATTTAAGCATAGTTCTAGATTGGCGGCAAGATCTCAGTTGAAATGGCTGTATCTAATTGTAAATTCTATGATAAAAGTTTCTTTTAAGATACTTCTCGTTCTTATGGAACTCTCTTCCAACTCCATGCTTTCCAGTCAACATTGATCTTCAAAACTTTAAATGCAATGACAATCTTTATCTTCTGTTTTCTAAATTCTTGTTCTTTTACTGTCCTTTCCCCTCATTAAAATCTTTTAATTCTCTTTCACT